>VXBI01014346.1:1068460-1182257 GCA_013397375.1 Toxostoma redivivum
TTAAATAAGGGCTGGGTAAAAAGACATGCCAGGCTTCTCTGCTACTTTTTCTGTTTTCCTGTTTAGCAGTAGATCAAGACTTTCCTTTTTCTTCCTCTAATTAAAAGGTATTTATAGAACCTTTCCCAGTTCCCGTTGATGTCTTTCCTAAGCTGAAATGCCTTCTCTGCTGTAGCAGCTTTAAGGGTTTGTATTACACATTTCAAAGTCCTCAGGAAGTTGCTGTTTCTGGAATAGTACATACATGTGCCTGGTGTTCTTCTGCATAGCGGTAGGTTGCTCTAATATTCTAGCACAGAAAACTTTCAGGATCTTTTCACTCTGCTACTCCTGCTGAAAACCTTGGTTATGTACTAGAGTTTTTAAGTTACCCTATTGTTTTTTCAACACAGTTTTGGATAACTAAAATCTCCTATTGCCACCATATCTCCTTGTTTGGATATCTTGTACAAACGCTTGTTAAAGTTTCTCCTGTTTCCTATGAGTTATTGGATGGCCCGTGGCAGATCTCTGTCCTGAGCCACCCTGAGGTCAGCTGTGTCACAGCATCTGAACAAAGACTTACAGTTCTTTCTGTTCCCCTGGCTCCTTGTGTTTGCCTGCAGTGGTCAGCACATCCCTCCTCTATTTACATTTTTTTCTACGTTATAACTAATGTTTCCAGTTCTCAGGCTGCAGCTAAGAACAACACATTGCTCAATGAGCTCCAGGCTTCTTCAAGCACACTGCTCTGGGTCTGCTTAAGAGGCTACTGCCAGATTATTTAATAGTTCAGGATAACTTGACCCAAGTTTGGTACAATCTCAGCCACAGGCATTCCTTCACACCTCTGTGGGGATATTTTGATTCAATGTGAAGTTCAGCCTGAATGAGTTGATGGTAGTTTGGACAAATGCCTTTGAAAGTGTAACAAAATAAACAGACTCCTAGGGAGGGGTGTAATGTGTCTGCTGATAAACCAAAGAGCACAGAGTAGTCTCACTTTAAACAAAAACTTGCAGACACCATGATGCTGCTGGAAGATCTGACACCCATCATGATTTATCCTGATGCTCTGCTGGAACATTAACTGTTTTTGACCTCAGAGAGAAACGGTGACCACCTCACCTCCACCAGCCCTGTCTGGAAGGTCCTCTCCCATCATCACTAAGCCTCAGATAAACAAATTCTCCCTTGGCTTAACATCAGCCTGGCTTCAGAGGTGCTGGTCTTCTCGAGCTACAGACATGCCTGGGCAAGAAGGTTTCTTTAGGGTTTGCCCCTGTTCTTGGGGCCTTACTGACATAATCAGTGCAGGATCAGGCCAGGGCAAATAGAGTTAAGGACATCCAGAAGCCCTTGAAGGGCTGGAGCCGAGGCTGCACTTCTCCTCTGGCCTGGCTCGTTTGTGACCCATCCCATTGTTCTGAACTTAATGCTTATTCATTTCCTCTTTGCTTGTGTTTTTGTGTACAATTTTTTTAAATTGTGCTTTTTTTATATATTACAGAAACAATAAAAATAAACTCCCTTGGGTCTTAGAATGTGGATCTACACAATCAGGTCAAGGGACTGCTTTTAGTTTCAGTACTGATTCTGATACAAACATGGATTTAAAAGTGACAGCTTTGCCTAAAAACTTTTTGATTAACAGCTGTAGTCCTGGTGTGATTTCTGGGAATGAAAGTACTCTTATCAAGAATTCACAAGGACCATTATTTTAGAGAGAAGAAGGTTACTTTTGAGAGGACAAATGAGATATTCAACAGTTCTCCCTTACTGCAGAACTAACATTGAGCATCCTGCAAAACCTATAAATATTTAATTTTCCTTTACATCACTAAACTACACTGTCTCATTGCAATTGATGTACACACATAAACTGAGGCTCTTCTGCCCTATGTCATGTCCCTGTAGTGGAAGAGATGTTTATGCTGGGAAGGGACTCGAAGGGATGGAGGAGGAAGGGGACTCTTGTTTTCATAATGAAAAGAGAAGAACAGTAACAATTTCCTCATATTCCTCTCTCCCTCTGTAAAGGGGAGCTTTAGGGAAGGGTTATAGGGGAACAGACAAGGTGGCTCTGCAAACTGAAGCTGTGGTCCAGGCATTTATCTTTTCTCATTAAGAGGCTGAAATGCAGGCTTTTTGTAAAGCAGCTGTACAGCAGCTGTAAAGCTGCTTCACTGTCAGGCTGAATATTAGGAGAATTAATAGATGCTTAAACAATACCAGGACACTTAGATTAAACATTAAAGACTGGAAGGGCCATGAAACTAGACTGGTTATTGCAATTGCACTAGAAGTGTTTTTAAAAAAGTGGTGTGGTCTCCCTTGGGAAGAGGCAAAATGTATTTGAAAGCTGATGTTTTGAATTATGATGGCACACTAGAAATAGTGTGAACGCACAATAGAAAACAGATAATGTGGATACCACAAAGATATGATGTGTACCATTAATTGTGAGCATCACACAGAAAATCAAAGAACTGAGTGCCTTCAAAATGTAAAAAAATCAAGTCAGAGGATTTGTTTGGGGAAGGGATTAAAAGCATGTAAAAAAAGATTGTGTACCTTCAGCCCTTATACAGTTTGCCAAGAGCTCTTTAAATAGAAGCTTAAAAAGCTGTTTTTGCTTTTGAAAATTAATAAAACATATGCCCTACTGTACAGAATATAATAATAGCAGAATAATATCACAAACAGAGACAAAAGATGTTGTAGGACCTTAAGTTATTTCTGTAGCTACATTAAAAGAAGTGGTGCTTGACCTAATTTTTGAATAATGGGTTATAGTTGCCTTGATCTTTTGGCTGCTATTCTTTTGGTCTGTATTCAAGGTAGGCAGATAATGACTGATGCCATTACTGATGTGGACAAGCAAAACTTTCTTCAGCAGAAACTGAAAACAGTTGTAGGAATTCACATTGAAGAGGAGATTAATAAGGGTGGACATGAGAAATGTATGTAGAGAGTGGGTGGGATAGATAAGAGAAGGAGGAATTAATATTCACATTGTCTTTAAAATAAGAGGTTCAGTGAAAATCAGCAGCAGGAGCAAATGTAATAGTGATAAAGGGAAGCACTTTTTCACACCATATGGCAACTAGACACGGCAATCCCTAGTTACAGGATGTTTTTGAGGTTAGGAGTTTATCAGGATTTATGTAGAGAACATGCCAAGTCATCACTGTGAATGCTAAATAGAGCCAGGAACCAGAGCAGCTTCCTGCAGGGATGGGGGAACATCATTTCTCTCTCAGCAGGAGTTCATCACCCATCTCCTGCTGTCAGCTCCAGGTCCCCTGCCCAGAGGGTTCCATGGTGGGATGGGCTTTGGAGGCTCCCCTCTCCCAGCTGGCTGAGTTTTGTGGGGCTGGTCCAGGCTTTGCTGAGTTCCCACTGCAGGGGCAGTGCTGAAGAGAGCCCCTGGCAGGGCCAGAGGCTGCATGGGCTGTGGGCAGCATGGTTCCTGCAGCCTGCAAGGCATCTTTTTCCCAAAGCAAGCAAAAATACCTCATCTCTACACAGGCAGAAGATCTAAACAGCAGTTGTGCTGGGAAACTCTACATTCCTCTGAAATGAGAAACCAAATGGGGTTCCCACTCTATTCCCAAAGGTCAGGGATGCAGGTGATAATGCAGATACCTTTAGGTGCAGCCCTGACTTTCCATGCTGAAGTGGAGCTGCCTGGGAGCCCTAAGGGAGCTGTGTGGGAGCAGAACAGAATCCTTGGCTCCAGGGAAGACTCATGACAGACTGTACATTCTTGGAATCTGTGACCCATTTTCACGACATTGCCATGAAGTTTGCTATTGGGAAGCAATTCTTCACTCTGAAATCTCTTATCTTGAGGAATAATTAAATATTTATGATTTTTCTCCCTGTTTACTGTACATGCTGATAAGCAGCTCTGGGACTAAGGAGCTGTCAGAGTCTATCCCTTTTTCCTCCATTGGGCTGATTAATTATAAAATAAATAAGTCATTAATTGAGATTTCAGTAGCTGTTTAAAAAAATTCATGCAGTGCTGGAAAGGTCAATGTCCAAAGTAATTTGGGATTCAAATCCCAGCAGGTCTGACGGATGCCCCATTTCTCCAGGGAAAACCTAAGTGGGACACCTGAGGGGAGGAGGTATTGGTCATTAATCCAGGAGTCAGCAGCTGGCCAAATCCAGTGATCTCAGTAAAACAAAACATGCATAGTGTGTGGCTTCTTAGAATCTGGGTTTCTTGCCTGGCCTGGCAGTCTGAAGAATTGCTTGCTTTTGCAAGTTTAATTATAAAATGTATGCCAAGGTCAGAGAATAGGTCAATGTTTTAGCCATCCAGCTGGGATGCCTAAGGATGCCTCATAGGAATTAGCTGGACAGGAGGATTTTGATGGAAAACTGATGTGAAAGAATTGCTTTTGGAGAAAGGTCACATGCAAAGCCCATGCAGGCAGTCATCTTCATTACCAATGTGTCTGCTCCATGTAGAAGCATGGGCAGGAAAGGAAAGAGCTCTGATTTTGAGTAATGATCAGTCAGAAGGATTCCATGATGGGGCAACGTGTTCCTGAGCATGATTGCTTTAGGGGAAGTTTCTTTTTGTTTGATGAAAGACATATTGTCACGGTACATATATATCTATTAGTACTTTCATCCTCCTCTTCTGATTCTCCCCTCATTTCATTGCAATTGCTGCTCTTTGCATGGGGAAATGTAAGAGGAAAAACAAGCTAAGCACACCAGGAAAATAATGATCATTATTGGGAATAGATAATTTTGTATGAAGAAAAGGAGATGCAATGGTATTGTGATTAATGATCCTGCAGATGTGCTCTTCTTGCTAAACTTCCATTCTAGGTAATCTCATCTGTGTCTTGCAGCATCACAGTGAAGTTAGAGTAACTCACTTTCTGGAGGTTAACAAAAATTTGCCTGTAGCAGCAGCTTGTGGAAATGTGCTCTGTTTGCCATGTTAGAAGGTAATTTGAGTGAGTTTTCTGTCTTAGGAGTTAAACTAATTACAGTTGCCTGTATCTGCTGGGGAGGCTAAGGTCTGTGACAGCTCTGCACATGGAAATCCATTGGCACAGAGGACAGATTGTTCTCCACCAGCCTCTGGGGACATCTTGCAGCTCAGAATTTTCTGTCTCCCAGTGCCAGGCATTTGGTATAACCCATCTCTTCTGCAGGGAACAATGAGCAGGCAAATATTAAAACAAGTTATTTCCTGATTATGTAAATTGATGCAGCCTGTTTTTCTATGGGATTTCTGGATGTCATCAGCATAATGGCAACCAATATAAGCATTTCCCATGGCCTCACTTTTCCATGCACTATCTGAAATACGTCACAGACTCTCATCTCTTCTCCAGTGATCCTCTGACTCCAGGGAAACCAAGAGCAGCATGTGCCACTGCCTGTTTTGAGTCAGGTGCTACTGACATGAGGCTCTCAGATATGTTCCTTGCCAGTTGGCCATCAAACAGGATAGGCAATTACTTCTCTCACCTTGCAGTCCTTCCCTCAGAATGCTCACTGGGGTCTCCATCCTCGATCCAAGCCCTGGTTTTCACTGCTTTATAGGAACTTCTTATCTGTGATATCTCTTCCATTTTATCCAGTGTGACTGAAAGTGGCCAGTGGATTCAGAAACTGTAGGGGAGTTTGCAAGTGAGGGAGGAAAGAATGAACTAACAGCATATGCAGTGTGACAACTGTGTGGCATAACTGGCTGCAAAATTTCACGTCTTCAGAAAAATACTACCCAAACACGTTGGCTTTGTGTGCACAACTTTCGCCAGCAAGAGTGAAGATATCTCACATGGGATGGATATGCGGAACAAATTCAGGGCCAACTGGAAGATGCTCAGGTTCTAATACTACGAAGATATGAGGAATTTGTGGAAAATTTTGAGACTGTCAGTATGGCATTTGTCATCAGCCCTAAATGAACTTGAAAGTCAGCACATCCATTCAAGAAATGAACAAGATAGTTGCATGGGACATTTGAGTGAAACATTTTGTTTTGCTTCTGAGCTTTCAATGCACAAAACATGCAGCAGGATCTGCTTGGAATTGCTTAGCTCTCAAATGCTGTTAATTGGACATTGACAGACACAAAAAGGTAAATCAGTACCACTACTGTCTGTAAGACAATAAGAACAGGAGATGGATAAGTCTTGGACACTCATTAGAGCTGTGAGAATAGTCCCAAAGCACTGTGGAAAAATTCTAACTAAAAATAAGAAAAAAAATTCTAACTGCTTTCTTGCTTCTGATTCCTGTTGGTTGTGGTCTACTGACCATCTTTTGCTAAGATATGAGGATCACAGCCTGGCTGGTGGCATTTCTGTGTGCGGGTGTCCAAGGCAATGGGTCAGCCACCATAGTGTCTCTCTACACTTGCATTCAATTCACCTCAGTAACAGAAACTTGCTTCAGAAACTCTGCAAATGTGGAAAAAAAGGATGTTGGAAAAGAAATAATTTTTTTCTTTCTAGAAGAACCTGTAGTTTTCTAACTATGTGCTGATGGTCATGGTATAAATTCCTGGAGGGCTCTATGCTGTCTGTATTGTGCTGATAAAAGAACTACTACTTTCTTTTTAGGCATTTCTGTTCAGCACATCCCTTTAAGAGCAGGATTGAATGTCTGAGCTTTGGAATAATTAGAATTAACAAATGATGGCATTGCTATTTTTATTGCTGCAATTTCTAGGAGCCAAGTTCATACTAAAGCCCATTGTGACTATCTCTTTTCCTGACAGTCAGGCAGAACAGAGCCAAGTTCTGCTTTCACTTACAGCCATATAAATCTAAACTACCTACATATTCCTTGCCAGTAATACTTGTGTATGCTGGAGTGACCGTTCTATAGTATTATTTTCCCAGAGAAAGCAAAGCAATAATTCATCCATCTGACTTAAGAGGGCAGGTTCCAAGTAAATTGCAAGCACAGCTAAAAATGGAACATGAAATGAGTGGGGGAAATACAAGGAAATAAAACAATTTTAAGATTTCCAGCCTTGAACATAAGTGTGCAATTGCATGTACACATACCAAAAATATCTGTTTGCAATCAACTCCTTTGTCACTTACTGCTGGAGTGCTGGATTCAGAGAGCCTGCTACTATCAGATGATGTGTGAGAAGCAATGCAGAATGAGAAAGTGGATCCACAGCAGCCAAGGCAGCCCCAAGGAGGAGGCTTTTCAGGGAGCTGTTTGGTTTGAGAGGTGCTTGGGCACCTGGACAGGGAAAGCCAGAGCAGGACTGATAAAGAGGGAGAGATAGAAGAGGTGAGTCTATTTTGAGTACTGAACAGCATCCCAGCATAAGTAGAGCTATTCTGGAAGTGAGAATACCTTGCAGATGAGAGGTGATGGGGGTTCAGGAGCTCAGCTGTGGTGAAAAGGAACCTGTGGCATGGGAAGGCTTTGCCAATGGGCTGTACACATGGCTCTGCTTTCATAGCACAGGCAGGTTCGAGGGACAAGGGGACAGAAGTCAGTGCTCCCTCCCGGCTATGCAGCTGCCAAGTGTGCTTTGACAGGGTCCCAAGGGTCTCTTGCTGTTGTTAACACAGGTGCCACAGAAGCTTTCAAGGAAAAGTTGTTATTTGAAGTGGAAGCAATCCCTGCAGCCTGGAGGGATGCCATGTGGAGAAGTCTCCAGGTCCTGGCTTAGCCGAGAGATCATATGCCAATTTGGCATTTAACACATATAAATATATGCTTATATTAATGACAAATATTATAGGGTTGAAAATACGTGGCTTGATACCAAAATAGAGGATAGCTTTAAGCAATTGCATTGGAATTATCTGCACACAGAAATACAAGCCAGACAACAAGAATGAATATAGCAAACTAATGGAAATATTTGAGAGGAAAAGTTTCCCATGGATTTGCAAGAGCTGCAGCTGGAAAAGACACGATGTTCCCTCTCTCTGCCAATGCTGAGCAGTTTTGCAGTGTTCCACACCTTCAGCACGTGCTCTGGGCTGTGCAGGGCTGGCTGAAATGGTCACAGTGCTCAGTGAGAGCACAGACAAGGCACTCATGGTGTCTGTATCAGCAGGTGCATTGTCACAGTACAAGGGTGGATAGAAGTGACAGTACAGTCTGGAGCCTGGCATCTGGCATAAATGTGACCATTTCTTCTCTGTTCCTTTGCTGTTTGTGAGCTGACCCTGCTTGCTGCCAGCACACTGCAATTCTCACGGGGCTGTACTGCACTAACTCACGAAGTCCTCCTTGACTACTAAGGATGGTGGTGACTGAGTCACACACTGCTATTTCTATCTTGATTGGAGGGCTGCAATATTTATACCTGTAGCATACCAGTCCTCCAGAGGACTACTGATTTCTTTCTGAAAGTCTAGTCATGGCTTTTCCCACTTTTCCCTCTTACCCGCAGTAAACATATTTGAGAAGACAACCTGCAACATCTCCCTCAAAAATACCTAAAAGAAAGCAGCAGTGAAACAAAGTGGGGGGCTTTAGGTTAAGTCCTGGCTTTCAAACCAGGAATGCATGGAGATAGGAAAAGGGGTGAAGTAATATGTATTCATTTTATTTTTCCCATTGTTTCCACCAAAAGTAGGGAATTTTTCCTGTTTCTACTGTTAAAAAAAAATTCTAAGGAGGCCTCTCTCCCCTTTGTCCCTTGCAGTTTGACTGGGACCAATGCTGCCATACAGGCTCTCCTGAGAGGCTCCTGATGGCAGAAATGGCCTTCTAGGTAAGTGAAGAAGATAGCAGTATCTTTTGGAAACTGGATTTCAGGAAAGCTGAATGGGGTGGGAAAGTGCATTAGTGTGCCTTAATTGCTAGTCCTTGCATCACCTTGGCACTGGGGTGCTCAGCAGCTGTGTAAGCAGGGAGCAGAGAGAGATTTCTGCTCCACAGAAGTTGACATCACTGCCACAGGAGCTGCTTTCCTTGTGCTTCCCTTGGCACGCAAGTCACTGGGGATACTTTTCCATAGTTTCTGTGTTTGCACTACTGAGCTTTGACCACCATGGGAGCATCCAAGGTGGCACATCAGCAGAAATGGGGAGTGCTGAGGAGGTGTCTTCAGGCTCGGGCTGCAAGTCATGCAGTCCTAAAGAAGTTGCCTGTGTATCACACAGCATCTCCTGCTGATTTCAGCACACAGGAAGGCATATCCTTTACTCAGTGGCACTTTCCATGCAGCACAGATACCCACTGAGAGTCCACAAAACTCAGATCATGTGCCCAGCCTGCCTCCCTGGGGACATGGGCTTGGCTTCCCCAATTCCCTGTGAATACAGCTCCTCAGAGATGCAGCTGATTCCTGGCACACAAGTCCTTTTAAAGGAGACCATGAAATCTCCCTGGTTTGTTTCAAGTCCTCTAGTGGTAATTGATTATGAAAACCTCCCAAAAAGAAATAGCTCAGTCCAAACTGCCAATAAAAGACTCCATTGGAAAGTGGACAGAAGGCCACTGTGCTTGGTCCAACGTGGGGGAGAGAATGGTGAGAAACTGGGGAGCAATTGTGAAGAAAGTCTGGCTCCTCTCTTCTTACCCCAGAGTGACTGACAGGTGCTCAGTGCAGACAAAACCTCTGTGGAAAGGATGTAACCCTAAGGAAGTTAAAGTTAGCTTGCCCAGTATAGGCAAAAGCTTCCTGAGACCACCAAAAGATGCTTCCCAGTATCTGCAGTAAGCAGGCAGCCCAGTTTCAAGACCTTGCCTCCAAATAGGGTAATGCTCAATGACAAAGTTGACTCCTGGTAGGAGTGTCTAATTTTTTCCGTCCATTTCTTCCCCTTTCCTCATATTTTAATAATTAGATATTGTCAGATTTTAGTCCCGTCTATTAGTTAAAAAAAAAAACAAAACAAAAAAACAACACCATCCTGACTTGATATTTATCTCCTCAGCATGAAGAATATCAGCTGGATGGTTCAAGCACAAAAGAGTACTTTTTGTCAGACCAAGGTAATTTTAAAGGACAGCTCAGGCTTCTCTAATTATGTAGAGCACTGCTGGCAAGGTTTGTGTGACAGACACTCAGGCACACAGTGATGAAGGCTCAGTATAGAACAGACCAGCAGCATCCCTGGGTGGAGGGCTGTGATTTGTAGCTGAGGCCTGTGAAACAAAGCTCTGGAGGTGAGATGTTGGGAAATGTACTTGGAAACATATTTTGAAGACTCCCTTGACTATAACAAAAGCAACAGTGGCAATAACTGTATGTTGGTTTATTTTATTCCAAGGGTTGTGGTTTCCACTACTTGGCTGGGGATGGCTGAGTTTCTCATGCAGTGATAACACTCATCCATAAGTCATGATTACAGCAAGTGACATAGCAGGGCTGGAGACAGGGAGCAGCTTTTCCATGACCAGAGCAGTCCCATATGGAGGCAGTCTGGGGAAATTTCACACCAGACATATGGGAGTGGGGGGCAGATAGTGTGAGATACTGAAGATGTTACACTTCAGTGGAAATGACAAGGTGCTGAGAAAACTCAGTGCCTTAAAGGTTAAGACTGGCTAGTATTTCTATAATGTCTTCTATACTATGGGAAATATCACAGATTCCAGAATCATGACCTGAAATAATTTGTTTCTGCATTTTAGGTTTCCCTATTTATTCTCTGTTTGTACTTTTCCTTTATCAATTATATTCTCCTACCATTGGAATATGAACTTTATTATGAAGCAACTTTTTGTAAGTATTTAATTCCTGTAAAAATTTTCAGTAAATAAAAATTCAACTTTTTAATTCAGTGTTGCTTAACAAGTCTTTGACTGGATTTAACTTTTCAGTATTTGAATTTGTGAATTTTTAGTATAATTTCATCCAATCTTTTAACTTCTTGAAAAAAGGAGGGAAAAGAAAACAAACAAGAAGAAATAAAAGAAAGAAAGAAAGCTTTGTTCCTTTCTGATTTCATATATTGCCTCCTCTTTTTCTCTTACTGTAGTTCCCCAGCCAGAAAAGTGGGAGAAATAAAATATCTGAGGAGATATGGAGAGAGACTGAACACTAGCATTTTTCTCCCTTTTCTCTCCTCTCAATTTCCTTTGTCTGTGTAAAAAAAGGATAGAAATATGAGCCTTTGTCCCTCCACCTCCCCTTCACAAAGATCAGAGAAATTTAAAAACAAAGTGAAAATCAAAACCTGGAATTAGAAATCAACAGAATTACTTGGATTGTTTTGTTTCAAATATATTTGGCAGAAAGATGTGTTACTTGCCAAGAGAAAACTTTGCCCTGTTTCATTTATTTTTCAGGTCTGTTCGTTAGCAGTATGGTAGGAGTTAGTCACTGCTTGTGTAGAAGAAGCTGCCTAATTAGCCCCATCCCACTGAACCTCTTAGGGATTTCTGATTTTAACCTAAAACAATAAGATTTTATATTTTAAAAAAAATAGGGAGAAACAGGGATTGGAAGATCTGGCAAGGCTGAAGCCTGTGGTCTGAAGTTGGAGGCATTAGCCCTGGCAGGAGGAGTGCCTGCAGTGCTTGCAGAAGGACTGGGCTCTTCTTCCTCACAAAGCTCCTGCCAGCAGAAATTTAGAAGCTCCTCTGCTGGGAGCAAGCTGGATGCTGTATTCAGAGGTTCATGTGACAGACAAGTATTTATTTTGCACTGAGGACTGGAGGGGTTCCCACTGCCTTCCCTGGCCATAGGCTCCACAGGGCTATGGGCAGCTCTGCCCAAGGCTAATGCTCTTATTCATTGGCACAGAAGAGCCCAAAATTCAAGTACTAGAATATCATATCAGCATGTCAATTTTTTTCCTGCTTGCTTCCCACACATTAGAGAAGATAATTTATAAATCTTTGTGTAATAGTATATTTATAACTTCATTAAATTACAGTAATAATTTATGAATCTTCTCACTGCGTCTATTTTCACTCCATGCCACAGAAATACCCAGAGGCACTTGGAGAAAAGTTTCATTGTGCTATGACCCCCTCTGTCCAAGGACTCCTGTAAGAAGCAGGTGCCAACATGAAAACTGGAGAAGAGATCACAGAGGGTCCCATCCACCTCTCTGCTGCAGAGAGCACCAAATGCAGATTTCCTGGCTCCCAGCAGCATGGGCCTTAGCCATGGGACCACATTACCCCAGTTTCTAACTCTCATTATAGCATCACAGACCTCTAGACCCCTGGGCAGCTCATTGAACCTCCCTTTTCCAGTTCCTTGCACTCTAAAAGGGTGACAAAAATTCTTGCCAGTCCCACAACTGACTCAGGTTAAACGTTTGCAAAGTTTGATGAAAACATAAGGTGTGAATGCTGGCTTCTGTCAGCAAAGGAAATGGGGCAGTTTAGCAGGTTAGGATACCACTTACAACCTCTGTATTTACTGCAGTTGAGAGCAGGGAATTGGTTTTTTGGTTTTTGGCTATTTTCTACTCATTGGAATACATAAGAGAAATTTTGAAATATAACAGAGAGATATTGCTGGTAATGATGGACACAACAAATATTGAAGATAATAACAGTGTGGCGCTGGCCATGTCAAATTCCATCTCACTTCAGCTGCTTTCCAGGAAAATAGATTTCTGGCTTTAAATATGAGGATTAGCAGCAGCAGATTTAGGGCTTAAAATAAAGTATGTATTTTAGATTTATTTAAGGGCCTTTGACTCCCAAACACTTTGCTTTAATATATTGCTTTCTGGGCTGACATGGTTTTCATTTTTCATCACTACTTTACATTCCAGTGTTTGAATAATTTGTGAAGGGGAAACCTGAGTTTTTCAAAAACTGGAATTCTGCTGCTGCTATTTAAGCAGTGCTTGCTTTTCTCTTCTGCCTGTAACAGGTCCTTAGAAGAGAGAACTGTAATTCAGAACAATTCAATTTTCCATCATTTAAGAAGCAAGACATGTAATGGCTTAATCCTGATTATACACAGCCATTTTCAAGGGCTGACTTCCAGATGTTCATGTTCTTTTTCTTTTTTTCCCCTTTTTTTAATTGTGAATGCTATCCATTTCTTTGGACTTGGTGCTAGGAAAGAAATCTCTGAAATCCCCAGGATAGAAACCCTGATCAAACTTCAGTCAAACTAAAGTTAGAAAGCTTCCCTGAATTCTTAAATATTCACTGATCAAGTCCAACTCAGGCTGCAGCAATGGAAAATTTTCTCTTAAATCCTGCCCTGGAGGGAATTTCTGTTTGGAGAAGAGCATGTTCACTCTTCACTTTATCTTGGACTCTCTTTAGAGATTGTTAAGTATGATGAGGTCAGAGCTCTAGGATCTGGTTTGTATCCAATCAACTTTGACCTTGTGAAGCCATTGGCTGTACTGCCAGCCAACATTTCATGGTTAAAGGTCAATTCAGATTACTCCTTTAGTTCCAAAGAATTTCAGGGGGGAAGTGCGGAAGAAGGCAATGACAGTGTTGGAAAGCCAAAAACTAGTTTGGTAGCAAATATTCTGTGTATACCAGATTTTAGAGCCTATATCTGCCAGTGTCAAATGTCCAAGTCATGCAATCCCCTTAACAGGCCTTTCCTATAAGCCCATGCTTTCTGGCTCAGTGATACAAGCTGGCTTTTGAGATGCGAGCTGCTCTCCCGTGTCTTTAGTTTCCAACAAAAAGTGCCATTTTTAATTGAATTTTGGTGCTATCTTTGCACACATTATTCTAATCATCCTGCTGGGAAGGTTCTCTATGTAGGAAAACTAAGAGGTTCATGCTGAGGCTCTGCTGTGCAGATCCAAGGGACAAATTGGAGTTCATGTAGCTGACTTGCAAGCAAGCTTGTTAATAAAATTTAACTCTTAAAGAAGACAGCTTAGTCCTGACAACTCTGATTGCCTTGGCACACTTTGCTGGAAATACAATTACAAGATTGGACTGCTCTCAATTTGCTCTATATAGAGAAAAAGCAGGAGAAAAAGTGGTTTTTTAATTAAAAACAAATAAGTCAGACTAATTTGAGGAGAATCCTAATTATTGCTTAGCTCAGCACTACCTTTTCATCTGTATTGTGTTGATCCTGGATAGGCAGATCAATAAATTCTCTCCCCTTCTGCAGGTAGTCAGCCCCAGGCATGAGCTGGCTGCAAAGACTCCCACAAGCCCTGCCTGAGGCTGTTCATGGGTGGCCAAAGCCCTCTGAGTGCTGTTTGCTGGTGCTCTGTGGTGGGTTTCTGCACAGTAGTTTGTAAGAGCATTATGAGAGCCCACTGTTGATTGTAACCTAGTTATACAGTAAAAATAGAGAGTCTTTGATCCTGCTCTACATGTAGTCCCTTGGCTGTCAGTTTTCACCTGCTTGGCAGCTCTTCTGAGCTGCTGGAGTGGCAGGAAGGGCAGTGCAGGGAGCACAGGTCCAGGTCCCACCTCTGCCCAAAGGGCTGCCACAGCTGCACCTGGCCCCAACTCCTGCCAGACCAGCTCTGCCTCCCAGGACGTGTCAAGTGTTAATTACTGCTCCTATACCACTCACAAGGATCACTTACTGCATTGTGAAAAAAAACACCGAATATTTTTTCAGCCTCTGTGCAGGGCTGAGTTCCCCAGCAAAGCACTGACTCCAGGCAGAGGTTGTGATTGTGGGGAGCAAAATAAAACAAAGCAGAGCAAAACAGGAGGTGCTTTAAAGCAGCTCAATAAAGGCACACAACAAACCTGCCTGATAAAGTGCTTTTGAATTAAAGCAACCTGATCCCTGAGTTAGCCATGGTGATGCATCTTATTCATCACCCAGGAGAAAGGGGCTGGCAGGGAGCCAGGGGGACAGCATGGGCAGTGTGGATAATTGTGGAGGCCTGCTGGTAGATGGAAAACATCTGGTTTGTGTTTGAGTTAAGAAGGGATATTTAACTCTATTACCCAGATTTGTATCTGTCTATTACTTATTCAGATTTATTAGCACAGGCTCACAACATCAAGGTCATGCGAGGCTGAGATGTCTTCGTGCGTCAGGAGCCACAGAAAGTTGATGTTAAAGGCAGCAAAGTTACAACAAACACCTGCACATTGGTGCCTGCTGATGGAATCATGGGTGATGTCTGCAGGGTGCATGGGGATGCCTGAATAGGGAGGTACCTGGGCATGTGCCCAGTGGTGGGCACCCACAAGGTGATGTGGAAGGACAAAGGAATGTACATTTGAGACACTAACACTGTGCAGCCTGAATACAAGTCCAGCAGCTCACAAAATCCACGAGTGGGTGGATTTTTGGTACTTTCTTCAACACCAAGCTATCCTCTGCCGTTCTGCTGCAGTGCTTTACCCCCACACACCACCTACCTTCAGCACTGTGCTCCATGTCCTCTGCCTTGTCTGTCACACAGCCCATACTGCCCCACCTTCCTCCTCTAGTGCTTTTCTTTTGCTTTTCCTTGTCTCTTTTCCACTTTCCTGATGCAAAGTCCTTGCTCAAATATTCAGTCTCTCCTTTTGCCCTTCTCAATCTGGGAGACTGATGTGTGTGGGGACTTACAAGTACTCAGTCTCCTTGAAAGCAGTCCCCAAAGTGCCTTGAACCAGGTGTCTGAGCTGAGGGGGAATTTTAGCAAGGGGGTGACCCAAGCTGATGAACCTGAGACCTGTACTCACAAATTCAGGGCATCAAACTGCACTGCACTGAGGCTGACAGCAACCAGGGTTCTATTCTCTCATCTCCCTCCAGCTCCTGGCTTGAAAGTATTCACTTTGGAAGCAAGGACTCTGCCAGGTTTCTTAGGCAATCACCCACACTGTAGGAATAGCAAGGAGTGAAAGCAAATAAGTCACAAGCCACCCCTAGGCTGAAATTGTTATCCAGCACCGTCCCAGGGATCCCCCTGAAGACTGAACACACAAACACACGTGCCACTCTTGTGGGACAGTATCCACTCTGATTTATCAGTGATGGTTTCAGAGAGTTTTAGTCAGTTCCTGGCAGGTGTAAGCCTATATTTAACATTACCCACTCCCAATTGTTGTTTAAATTAAAATAGGGACTTTCTTTCCTTTCATTTCCATTTAATTCCTCCAAGATATTGGCTATAATTCATCACATTTATAACTCCTGAAATTAACTTCCCTCCCATAGAGTTCAATAAATAACACTCTTCCTGAATAGCTCATTCACAGTGCAAAAACACCTTCTTCCTCATATTTTTCGCTTCATAGAATGAAACCATATGAGGTGGTTAAAATTTACATGGTCAGCTCTGGCAGACTTTTTATATTTATTTGGGTTGCAAGATATAAATCAGTACTGGCCTTCCTCCAAGAACAAGAAATTTGTTATCTTTCTACATGTGTGTTTCTGGGTCAAAATTTGATAAGGTGTTTTTAGCATTATTTCATGGCGTAGGTAGGGTTTACATTGTTCTGTGCCAGGTTCCATGTTTTGACTGCAGAGCATTACCTTATACTGCATTTTATTACAATTAATCAATGGGAGTTTAAAAATTTTCCCAACTCAGAAATAACAAATTAAATTGCAAATTAGTTTTCTTCAGGGACAGTCCCATTTAACTGAATATCCCAAAAGTTTATGTGTGATCAGAATTTGAATTTTTTTATGATTTAGAGGCATGATTTGAGCACAAGGCACAGTACAGTAACAGGACTTGGGTGGCTTTGTAAATTGAAGTCATCAGAAAACATGTGAATATGAGATTTAGGAACCTGGTAATGAATCAGCAGCTGGGCAACTGAATTGAAATTGTGGCAGATAAATATGCCTGTAATTTTAAGGCCTTAGCCAAGAGTACTCAAAATCTAAGACTTAATCTTATGTACACACAAAAATATGGAAAAATTCCATGGGTTTTAGTGACTCCTCATTTACCTCATGACTCTTGGATTTTATTGCTGGAATTTATTATTTACTGAATTAAACAAAAATGAATCAAAAGCAAAGGACTTTCAGATTAATCTGTGCATAACATCAGCCCTCAGAGATCACCTGACACCTCCCACAGAAGAATCTGTGTTCAAGGAAACAGCATGTGAACGCTTATTTTTCAGGACTCCTGGATCCTGGGTGTTTTTCCTAACAATGGAATAAACCAGGTTCTCCAGGGAGTCACCTGAGGGCCTGAATTCATGTCTTGGCTTTAAAAATTCAGGGAGAGCCCATGAGGTGCCATTTGAGCCCCAGGTAGCTCAACAGGACAGACAGACAGACAAACCTTGTAAGATCTCACTTTCAGATCTGTTGTGTCTACAGGATTACTCCATTTTGTAAGAGACATTTCAGTTCTCTGCTAACAAAAAGGTCTGTACAACCCTTCACACAATTCACCAAGACACTGAATTAGAATTGCCATTTAACTTTGCTTTTGTGGACTAGATGATGGAGAAGTCCTAGATCTCTGTTTTCCATTATGCCTGTTATCTTTTGATGCAAGTAAATAAATGGATAAAAACTTTAGAAAGTCATGTTTACATTCATACAGATCCAGGTCTACCCTTTAGCCTTGTATCTATATGTGCCTCCTAAGCTAACATTATTCCTGCAGATATATCTCTCTTATGTGAATAACATGAAAAACATTAGTTACACACAGACAATTTTAGCTTAGTCCTTGTTCTCTGCACCAGGACAGTGACAGGGTGACTTGTGCAAATTAGCAAGGTGATCTCACTCATTACATGCTGAGCTCTTCAAAATTTTTGTTTTGAAAAATCCTCTAATTTAAACAAGGGCAGGTTCTGGATTTCCCCAAAGAGAATTACTAATGTCAATAGGATTTATGATGGCACAACAAAGAAAAAGCAATATTTTCTTCACATATTCTTCAAACCTTGACATTTGTAACCCCATTTTCTCAGAGTTTTTAATTCTAAATCGGAATGATTTTACTCTCCATGCTATCATCAGCACATCAGCTCATTTTGTAGAACAGAACTTCTCTACTGCATGAACCCCCTGGATGTCTTTCTGTCAGAAATTAACTCAAAATCTCATCCAAGCTCCAAGCCTGCATCAGAAGTGAATAGAAGAAAATGGCATTATCTCCTGGGTTTGGTCTTTCTGCTGTGAGAGTTATTTGATCCCTTTTTCATTCAACGAAACTCTTTTCCTCCCCTGCCAAAATATTCTCACATCTCTTTCTCACTTTCTTTCTTCATCTTCAGTTTCACTTTGCATTAGTCTGCTCATTATCTCTGGAAGGAAACCCTTGATGTTTCCCTGTCCTTGAATATCTTTGATATGCCGAAGTTTCCTTTTCAATGCCATATTCCTGCTCCCGCTCTGGACAGTTTCGTTACTTGACCCCTGATAGCAGCCACCTCTGTATATGTCACTGATCAAAAGTGGTGAGAGGAGAAGAATGCAAAAAAGAAAGAAGCAAAATACCTACAAGTTTTGTTTGGCAAAGATTCAAAGCCTCCTATCTGATCAGTCATAACCTCCCTTCTGCCACTAACATGTTTCATTACAATTTACATTTAAATGGTGTTAAATGAAGACTTTTCTCTTGGCTGCCCACCCCAGCCCCCTGCCATGAGAGCATCCTTTCCTCCACTTTCACCTCATGTTACTCGTACAGAAACCCAAGGAGAGACTCAACACCCCACTCCTGATGGCTCTGCTTTAATTCCATGTATAAAACTCCTTCTTTGTAGGCACCATTGTTAATTGACAGGCAGTTCATGCACAATAAAGGGAGAAATTTCACTATGAGGAAAACCACAGGTCACTGCAAAGGATTATGCTTTATTTCTAAGAGGCTGAAGCTGTGAAGCATTTGCTATACTTTATGGAAAGAGTCTGAAGTTGTGAGATATTTATTGATGGGAAACTATGGAAAACTAGCCCTAGCAATAATTCAGGGATTGCTGATGGGATGTGGAGCTGGTTAGGAAAGGGGCTCCTAGGTCCCCAGTCTTCCATTTGCTGAGCATGTCACCATCTCTTCCCAGTAAATTACCCACTGCAGTGTAAGGTAACAGCTCAATCCTCCTGATCCCAATGGGACCTGCAATAGGTCTTACTTTTAGAAAACTCCATATTCCACACAGCACTGGAAATTCAACAGCATGTGGTAATTCAGGGTCATGGAATGATAATTGTATTCCATTCTGGAATAGAACATCCTGAGATGAAGTGACCCACAGGAAACATCAAAATCCTGGACCTGCACAGGGAGCAGTCACTGATCTCTCTGGGGGCCAGTGACAGGACCTGAGGGAATGGCATGAAGCAATACCAGGGGAAGTTTAGGTTAGATATTAGGAAAAGATTTTTCATCCAGGGGGTGGTTGGGCACTGAAACAGGCTCTCCAGAGAAATGGTCACAGCACTAAGATGTGTAGTCATGATGTATACAAAGAAGGGCTAGGTATGTCTGGAAGGGGGAGAAGTTAATATGAAAATTAAGTCCCAAGAATTAATGTGGGGTTTTTCTCCTGCTTTCACATGCCTCCAGACCCAGTTGTTTATGCTAAATGTCTCCCCAGGAAAGTGAAGATATGAAATTCAATAAAGACCTTGCTTTCTGATGAAGACATTCCTCCCTTTTGCAATATTTAGTAATTTCTCACACTTAAGAAATACTCGCCTTGTGCACAATGCTCATATGCACCAAGTTATCAGTTGCATCTTCCTTCTGTGGTATTTATCAACTCTATATTTTACAGGTTACTAGGGCATTTCATAGAAAACAGTCTGGGTCTGTAGGCCCCTGGTCCTTGTCCTCATTCCTGTGATAACAAAATACCCAGATTTGCAGAGCTTTTGATGATTCTGTTCTTTGGAGGCAGGAGGAAACCTTATCCACCCTGCACAGACGGGGAGCTGAAGCACGCGCCAGTTGAAGTGATTTAGCTGAAGGAAGGAAGTTGGAGACTGCTCCACAAGGAATTGAATACAGTTTTTCCTAGTCCCAGTGTGGTCCCCTTCCCCAGACAATCCTTCTCATGCCAAGTGCTCCAGCATTAGATCTGTCATGAGGCAGTGAGATGTCTGTGCTAATGATGCTTTAGTGATCCAGGCATGAGCCCTGCACAGTGAAACATTTGAGTAAAAGCCTGATCTGCAAAACCTGCAGCAGAGGAACAAGGCAAGGGGGAAAAACAGGGCTGGACTTAACACACTTCGAGTTCAGCATGAATCTGGCCAGGATCCAGCTAGAAAATATCACACAGTATGATTTTGAGTAAAGGTTGTTAATGAGACCACATGTAAACTGGGAGGACAGAGTGTGTGTACAAGAAAGCAGACCTAGGGCTATATACACTTAATGTGCTTTTCAGATTATTCCCCATCAGCCAGAGAATTGCTGTTCTCCTCACTACACAAATGGAGCACTGAAATCTAAAATAAAAGCCATTATCTATCCAATCAGGATCTGGGTCATAAGAGTTTTAGTGTGGGCGGGTAAATGAAAAATTTCTAGCTGTTACTGCCAAGAAAACTTTAAAATCTCACCGGAAACTAAAAATTCCACTAAGGATAAATAAAACCAAAACGAGGGTCAAAGACCCCCAAATGAAAAGTCTTAACAACAGAACACTGATAACTTAAATAAGAGAGAATGCAGGTCTTTTTTTGACCTAGAAACATTGCAAAGATCCTCAGTACTTTAGAATGTGCTTGGCAGATCAGTTGATTGCAGTAAAAAATTTGGGATCAGATCAGAAATACAGGAGGTGGAGGTAAGTGTAGATACCATATAGGAGTGCTGAAACAGTTAAAAAGGCTTATAAGAGCCTGGTGCAGGGAGCAGGATGCTACTTTCTGAGGACACAAAGAATTGAGATTTGGTGACAGCCTTCTCTGACAGTGAATTTTTAATAATGCATCTATTGCAGTGTGGGAGTCAGCTGGGAAAAACAGGGTTAAATGAGATATAAATATGAAGCAATTAATCAAAATGTTCGTGTCTTGAGTACAAAAATGATGTTCTGGCTAGAAAAAAGCTATAGGAAATGTGTGGAAATGAGCACAATTGTTTTCTGAAACTTATGGGGCAGTGAGGTGCTACTGTTGAACACTTGAGGGCTGGAGTGGCTGTTCTAATGTGAGAAGTGTCAGTCTTGAAACACCTTATTTTTTCTGCAATGTCCATTTTAGTCTTAGTGGAGACTACTCAGTTTTCTCAGTACTTTCAGCAAATGAATGATCTGCTTATGAAATACGCACAGATTAGCCCTGTAGTGGGAAATTTTTTGGCTCATTTCTGCATGAGGCAAAACATGTATGCTCAGAAGTACCAAAATATTTCAAGAAAATTCTCACAGCATTGGTCAGTTCTAAAAGGTGACTCATAACAATATCAGTAATTGTTTTCGTTTTCAAAACAGAAAGTAATCCAAAAGGATTTTCGATGTTGAAAAAGCCTGATTTCCTTTAAAAAATGATTGAAAGTATCCTTAAAAAAAAGGTTTTAATTTCTTTTTCAGTTTGTCAAATATTTTGGACACCATTTCATTAAAGATCAGGCCAAACCTGACTACTCACCACCTCCAGAAAAATTAAAGCATGCAAACCTCTAAAAACTCAAATGGCAAGACAGCATCCCACTGCAGCCTCCCACATCCCAGCTGCTCCCATGACTGCTGTAAAGCAGGGCTACCCTGTGATATGGGGAGCCATACCAATGTCCACTGGCTAAACTTCTCCCTCTCCCCTTGCTATTCCACTGGCTGTCACCTTTCAGGGCTTCACTTCTGCTGCTGCATTTTTCACAGGTTTGGTGAGACCAGGTGAGTTCCACCTTAAATCTGAAAGTGTGCTGGATGTATGAGGAAACCATCTCCCTAGCATTCCCCTCACTGAACAAAACAGGACTTTCCCTGCTGTTTGTTAGCAGAAAACCCTTAGACTTACATGGTCATAGGCTTACTCACAGTCCTGAGGGACCCGGGACTGTTTTTTCATACCTTATATGTTCTTGCTGAGGATTTTACACCTGTGTATTAGATAACTGGCCTAGACATTGTCATTCAAAGAAAGCCCCTATTTGAAACAAAAGACTTAAAGCCCCCAGAAGGATTGTCAGGCAGCTCTGTGAGCCAACATATTCCCCTGGCTTTCTTTCTCCTTTCCTGTTCTTTGTGTGCATTTATCTGCCTTTCTGGGCACCCACAGGACTGTGCAGTGATGCACAGGAGAGGCAGAGGAGGGGAGGAGCAAGCCCTGGGGCTGACCCCCCAGGACAGGCAGCCTCATTTCTTCTGTGGTAGAGCCACGTGGGATGATCTAACACAACCTCAACATGTGCAACATGCATTGTCTGTAGTTTAATGTGCTTTATTTAGGTCCAGGCAGCCAGAGAAGGGAAATGAGGCTCGATAAACAATAGAAAAACACAGACATCTAAAAACAGATTATTTCCTACTCCTAGGTTGTACTGTGCTGTTCCATGTTCCAGCAGAAGTTGAGAATTTTCAGGGGAACACAAAACAACAAGTGTAGCATCACCACTGCTTGTGACCCACCTGCCTTTCCTTTGACAACCCTGCATTTTATCACTCCTTCAGTCTTCAGAAATGAACCCAAGTTCTCTGCTCAGGTTTGGTTGTGCAGCTTCCCTGATGAGGTTAGGAGCCCATGTTACCTTGGACCCTGGGGGATGTGGTCTACCCACATGTCTTAGTCCATGAAGAAGAGGAGAGGAGCAGCCTGAAGCATTTTAGCAGCTACTCCTGTGAGGTTGAATGATAGCTTTCAGATGAGTGGTCTTGCTTTTGGGCAATTAATTTATCTGTTTATCATTAAAGAAAAATTTCCCATGCAAGCTGAACTAATGAATCTCTCCCAAGGCTTCAGTAAAACCTACATTGTTTTGGCCTTTAGAGAAAAGATGGTCTGCTCAGATCCTGGTCAGCACTGAGCAGGGATGGAGCTGGCATGGGTCCCAGAGAGGGGGTGTGAGGAGATAGGAGCAGAAGGTGTAGCAGACCTTTGGTCATCCAGCTCTCTGACTGTCAGACCCAATCTGACCACTGACCTCAGTTCCTAGGTCTTTCCCTGCATGGAGAGCTGATCCTGCAATGCTGCACTTGGCTGCCTTCTCCCATCTTCTCCAGTCAACCCCCTGAGGACTTTCATTAAGGAGATTTAGGAAACTTGAGTTTTTAGAATGAAAGAGCAAAAGAGAAGCAGCCCAGTTTTAGAATGCAAGTCATTTTGGGTAAGTCAGCCCATGACTTAGTAATACAAATAACATGAAAGGCCTCTGAGAATGGAGTCTTGCTATAATAAAGCTTTCTTTAGGAAATGCTTTGGCATAAAGTTGGTCTTTTTGCTGCACTGCACTGTTTTGATCTTAAAGAAGACCAGTAATGGTATCAAATCTGTTTTTCTCTGCAGCTCACGGAGCCCGTGCACGTTTTTGGAGCTTGGAAGAGGCCAACACAAGTACATGAGCACTTGTGTTGCAAAACAGTTCTGTGCTGTCAGTAATCCCAACAAAAAGGCACGAAGAGATTTACAGAGAAATGTTTCCTGGCTGGTGCAAGCCTACATGTGCCTGCTTCTCATTTCTGAGTAAGTCAAAGGAGGGATCACTTGCCTTTTATTCATGTCAGAGTCTACTGAAATCCAACATTCCTGCATCCCACAGGGAGCCAGGGGCCAGTGTTCAAGCTTGGGTGGCTGATAGAGGAAACCACATACAGAAAACCCCACCATCAAACCAAAGAAAAGGCAACTGTGAAAGGTATTTTAGGGCTTGCTGGTTTGTCCCTATCTTGCCATTTGCCAGTGAGACAACTGGATCTGCCAGGTTTCTGTTCAGCAGCTCTGATACTAATTTTCATTATATTCAGTAGGGCTTAAGCTAGAGCTATTATATGTGCTCAGCAGAAGTGTATGAGCATCGAAAGTTTCTGGAGAAGCCTGGAATTTTTCATCGCAAGAAAATGGCAAACTTGGAACATTCCTTTCTTGAGTTTGTATCTGGATGTCAGAAAATTACCCTATCTACTTCAAAGGAAGGTACTTGTGTGTCTATAGAGTCTGTAGACACAGAAAACACATCTTCAGAGGTGCCATATGGGTTCCTCTGGACAGGATCAGGTCTGCCAGGCACATGGACTGGGGCACAATATGAACATGTTCACAAATCTCTATGCAATTGATTATTTGTTGCTTTTATTTCTTACTATTATTTGTCAAGCTTCGTGTCTGAAATAGAAGCACTGCAGCATGAAACCCTATAGGTAGAAAAGCTGTTTATTGTCTCTGATGTATTGTCATACATCAGGCAAGTATGAGAACACTATTGCTGCAGGGAGAGATTCATCTCTAGGAAGCTTGGTGTGTCTTTTTAATTCTGTGTGCTCTCAGAGAAAGAGGCACTGAAGGACAAGGAGCTCTGCTTTATTGACTTGTAGTAAGGGATATTTCCCTGGCAGCAAAGGCTTGACTTGGTAGGTTGGTGTTACTACTGCTCAGTGTGCTGCAGAGACCTCAGTGCTGAGCAGACAGCCCTTCATCAGCAAGGTACCACATGGAAAGGATTCTGGAGCTGCTGCAGAGTAAATACCTGAGCCTCAGCAGTCCCTATCAAAATTCAGTGCCTGTTAATAGGCAAGTGCTGTCTATCAAAGGTGACTAGAGTAGCCATGGAATGTGCAAAAAGTGCCACAGCAGGGACCCATCACTGGTGTTTATTAACTTGAGGAGGGACCTTACCTCCTCTCCCTCTTCTGTTCAATTCCAGTGCTCACTGCCAACAGCTCCCTGCATATAACAAGAGCTTTGTGGTTGCCAAGGAGAGCCCACCCCCCCCCTCCCAGAGAGGAGGAGAACGTGTGGAGAAGTAGCAAAGACCATTATCATCATTTATACAGCAATGGGAGACTGGCAGCCAAGTGCTGTTGGCAGTAAAGCTTTCAACTGCTCTGGGAAGATTGAGAGTGTTCTCCTAATGGTTCCCAGACATCTACTTTGCAGCACTTTTTCAGACTGATTCACTCTCTGAAATGCTTTCCCCCTCAGTTTTATGCCCTTCTGAAGACAGGGGCCAGCAGAGTGGGCACAAGGTGCACTGTCAGAAACAGGTCTGGAGGGAACCCCATGCCCCAGGCATCCCATTTCTGGTGGAACTAGGGAGGGCTCTGACTCCCTGGCCTGTATCCAACCTCTGTGCTGGGATCTTGAGTCACCCATCTGTCCATCCCTCTATCCATCTGTCAATCCATCCATCCATCCATCCATCCATCCATCCATCCATCCATCCATCCATCCATCCATCCATCCTCTCCCTGGCTTTTCTGGATGTCTGCTAGGGCAGCTGCCTCTCTCCTGCTCTCCTCAGCCCCAGGTACTGCAGGCAGGAGAGGCAGCAGCAGGACTACAGTGAAGGAGAGTAGATGCCTCCATTGTGAGCTGCCCTTTTGTGAGGAAAGCCTCATTCCCCATTTACCTATTGCAATGTCACAGCTCCCTGGGAATGACACTGCTGTCCATGGCCATGGAGGGCCAGGATGGTGCCCAATCCTCAAGCACAGCTGACTGTCCTTACTAGCTTTTTGTTTGTAAGGAACTGGGGCAAAGTTGAGAACACCACCCCCAATCTTCCCATAAATCTACAGCTGGGAAACAAGCACAGGCATCTTCATCCAAAAATGTGTAGCTCAGGCTCTTCACTAGCTGAGACAGGAGTGATGTGAAATTCCCCAAGGTGCAGCAGGCTGGACAGAGCAGATGAACTCCAATTTCAATGAAGGCAAGGAGATGGGGGAGGTGTAGAGCTCCCAACACACAATGGAAAGGGCTCTGGAGGAAGCTTTGTGGCTGTGGACTCTAAGCAGACTTTTTTTTTGCTGTTGCATAACTGCTTAAGTGCAGCTTGGCTGCAAGCTGTGTTCTGTTAGCCATCTGGAAAGTGACATTAATTCCTTTGTCTCTTGTACTCTTGGGTGGGAAAGCAAAGCCAGAAATTTCCCCGTGATAAGAACACAAGTCCAGGCATATAAACCCTATTTCTCAGTCACACAGGAATGGACTCCTGTGCCCTTAGTGCAGTCGCTCTGGCTTTTTGCCAGCACCACCAACAGCCCAGCTTAACCCAGTGCCACATTTCTGTTTCCCCTGTAAGGTGTTAAGTGGCCACTGATGTTTTGGCCAGGACAAGAGCACTGGGACCATCTGGCTGCAGCATGGGCTGGGTACAACTCCCACCAACAAGCAGGGAGGGACACAGAGGATCCTGGAGGAGATGCTGCCTCAGGGGTAGCTCTGTGCCCCTCTCAGCCCCTGACCTGGCAGCCAGCAGCAGGTGGAAGGACAGTCCTGGAACCAGCCTGAGGCCACTGACCATCTTGGCAGGCAATGGCAGCTCCCCTAGAGGCAGGGACAGGGCAGCCAGGATCAGAGAGCTCTGCCTCTGCCTGGTCTGACAGCCAGATATCCCTGACTGGAGATGGCACTGGGGTGACTGCCAAAACTCCGTGGGAGAGGGGATGTCATTTGGGAAATCGTCTTCCTTCCAGCTGACACATTTGGGCTGGCAGTCAAGAATGTCAGTTGTCCCCAGGGCTCTTTTTAGCAGCTACTGTGGCCAAGAGAGGTGTGAAGACAGAGATGTGTAGGCTCAATAGATCAGAGACCCAGTCAGCTCCAATTACACCCGACAGATGACATTAGAGATAACATAAAATAATATAAGGCCTATCAGCATAGCAGCTCTGCCAGAGGGGAATGCAGAATGGGCTGGAACATCCTGCAGGTCGTTTTGACCACAAGATTTTATTGGGTCAGAACCCATGCAAAGAAATCAGTCCTTCCTTTAGTTTTTCTGATGTTTGGGATACATTGTGCAAAAAATTAAATCCCCCTTCAGGCTTACATGTTAATCTCAAACTGTTCTTGCTTCAATTGCTTTCCCTATATACTGTAAAGATAGACTTTTACATGGCTCTGCAAACTCACAGGCCATCCTTGAGCTTCTTAAGGAGTCTTGTACTCTAGAAAATATATATACACAAAGATCTTGGTTTATCTGGTGCAGAATCACAGCCCTGAGAAGAGAGGTTTTAGCTTTACCCTCAATGAGGTTCAGGATATTTTTGTTACCTACAGATTTTCCACTGCTTCTTAAATACTGCCAAATGTTTTATCTCAATGCCTATTCAGTTTTAGAGAGTATGAACAAGGCAGCACTAGAGAAAGTTCACATAACGTGGCTCCTCATGTTCTGACAATAACTGGTAGGCACCAGTCCTTTTGGGAAAGATGTGCTCCAAAGCAGGAGAGAATGAAACTATCTGCTCTAAGAAGGCCTCCTTACATCTCCTATTAAAGATTAGCCTCCATGTTGAAACAGAGGTTTTAATAAATCCTTAAATATCTCATTATTTACAACATTGGATATGCTTGTTATCTATAGAGAAATCCATTCCTTTCAGGATCTTGCCAAGTTTCTTTTCTTTTTTTTTTTTTTTTTATGTCTAACAATATTATGGGAAATTAGTTTTGTATCTTGATCATACTTTGGCTAAAAAAGTGTTTCCTCTGATCCATTTTGAATTTTTATTTCCTTATTTTATCTTATGGATTAGCTTATTCAAAAGCCTTTCAAAATCCTTTCACAAGCAACATCTGCTCAACCCCAGGGGCCTGCAGGACAAGATGACAGGCCCTAGTGAAATCTATCTTCTTTTGAAGAACACTGTGAAAATTCACAAGTGAAGGATCAGATAGGACTGACTTTTACAGAGTCTGTAAGAGGGAACTGGCAGGAAAACAAGCTGTTCTATACTCATTGTCCTGGAAAGCTGGACATTTCAGTTAACCTGAAAGGAATTAAAACCAGTAACTGCAAATATTTAGGGTAACAATAACATCCCAAGAGAGGGCAAGTAGCTGTTGGGTTTTTTTCTTTTAAAACATTGTACAGATTAAATAACACCAACTTAACCTAAAACACTAATATGAAATTAATCTAGAATTTTAATGTAATAAAGAGCTGATATGAATCAGAACAAGAGCTAAAAGAAACTCTGACACCATTGCAAACAAGTTTCTGTTTAAATTGACATGTTTTCACAACCCCTCCATCACTGCCTCCCTTCTTCCTCCCCTTCCTCCTTTCTCTGAACAAACCAAAAATTTTTCTGCTAAGCATTTTGCAGACAGCCATATTCTCTAGAGAAGGAAAACCCTTTAGTGGCAGCCAGCTTCATTTACAAATGAGACCTGCATAGTCTGTCCTCTTTTGTATCTGCTGTCCCTGGCTCCTGAAATGAGGCAATATTCCCTAATTTGAGCAGCCTTCCCAGGTCATCTCTGCCCTGGACAGCAGGGTATGTAGGTGATTACTGTGGTATGAAATAACATGGAATAACATGGCTTGTGGTCATTCAAGCAGCTGAGAATCCACTCTGAATAGGTTTGGCAGGTCCTCTGTTCCCATCAGCACAAGACCAAAGTCTTCCCCATTCTCAAAATCCTTGTATAGATTTAATTTAAACCAGATCTATTCCTACTCATATCCAACTGTCACTCCAGTTTCTGTACCATCCCCTGTAGGTGCTATTTCTAGTCTAAACAAATTACTTAAGACCTTGTCCCTATTTTACTCTTCTGTTTGTGTTGAAAAGTGTTATTGGAACCCACATTATGATTCTTTCCTTGCTACTCTGCCTATTGCTGCCCCTGACAAGGTGCTGCTCTGAGACCTGCTTCTGAAAATCTCTTGGCAATTCATGAAGAGTGAGGGGACCATGGTCTCTGTACTTCTCAGAGAAAGAGCTTGGTGACTACATAACCTTGAGCTAGAGATGCCTCACTTGGGTGACAGCCATAGGAAGGCCAAAAAAAGTGCTCTGGCCAGGGTACAAGTGGCTGTCCTTCTCAGTGATGATTTCCCCTACAGGACATCCAGGCAGAAAGAATGCAGCCCCAAATTCATAGAGCATTGTGATCTGCTCCATGGTCCCTGTGCCAGATCAACAGACCAAGATTGCAGAGCTGAGACTGGCCTGCAAAGATGTGGGAGGGAAATGGACAACCCCAAAATGAAAATGGGCTCTCGGGAAAGGTGCCATCATGACCTTTACTTGGTCTATCTCCCTGCCCTCAGGCAGTACAAGGTACTTTTGTGAAATTTCAGTTTTACAAATATTCCTCTAAACTCTTGAGACTCTTCAGCAAAGGAGATCCTGCAATGACCCCAGACAAATCCTTCTTGCTATGTCAGTAACCATTCCCCCCAAAGACTTCCAAATATCAAACCTAAAATCCCTTTACTGCATGCTAAAATATTACAAGCCTCTAACTTTCGGCTGCTGTTGACCCCCAAGGTGCTGACAGAGGGGCACAAAGAGGCCAGGCTAGGGACCCTAATCAGAAATGCTCATTACTGACGCCACTGTGAGAGGGTTTTCTCTTTGTTGTTGTTTCTGGCACAGAACAGCAGGGCAGGCGGGGGCCATGCAATGCCCTTGAGCATTGGGCGATTCCTTACCCCTACCAGTGGGAGAGGTCCAGGGATCAGGAGTCAGACACAAGCCTTTGTCTCTTACCTGCCCCAGAGGGTCAAGTTTCCTTCCACTTCATAAGTATTTATTGTTTCAGATGAAGGATGGTAGGGGGTCACAGGGGAGGGGGGACAGTGAGATAATAAAGGATAATATTGCTTCCAAAAGTGTGTCTGGTTTTTCCTACAGTATTAGCTACTCTAATAAAAGATGTTATCTCTCCCTACAAACCTTGACTGGCCTATATCCTTTCATCACAGCTTCAACAATGTTACTACTGCAATAAAAATATTTGCAGGCAAAAAATGCCTCTGATTCTTTAGTAATGGGTTGCATCAGCAAGTGGAAGGCAAACCTCCCCAGGGAAGTATTCTTTCAGGCAACCCTATTCCCAAAGGAAATACAGCCAGTCTGCTGTGCACTGGATTAGTGAAGCAACAGGCATGTGGTGATTTTGCTTCCTGTTGTTGCACCTCTCATAAGAAAGCAAGAAGCAGGAGCTGAGGGGCAGAGAAGGGCTCAGAGAGCTTTCAGTATAGTCCCAGCCCCTGCCTGCTGGGTCTGTATGGGCTGCTCATGGAGCCACAGCCTGCCCAGGTACCTGTGAGCTGTCAGGGGCTGAGTGAATTGGGTTCTGCAGTGGTTCAGCAATCCTGTGGGAAGGGGACATCCTCAGTGGCTTGCTGCTGGGCACTCTGCAGAGCTGCCCTTCCCTCAGTCAGAAGGGCCACGGGACCATGACAGCTGTAGCTGATGGCCCAACTTGTAGCCACACAGCTGGGCTTGGCAGGTTGGCTGTGCTGGGGATCGTGTTGCATGGTTTAAGCAGCAAACAGGAACTTCAGGTCTGACTTTCGAGCCTTTCAAACACCTCTGGAGCTAGTCAGGGAGCAGTTCCTCTGTGCTTTCTATGACACCACAGCACTTTCTTTTCTAGCTTAAAGTTGGAGAAGGACTTGAGCCAGAATTTGTCCATCTATGGAGCAGGTTTGTATTCATCCCTCCTCTGAAAAAGGAAGCAATTAGGAAATACAAACAGCACAAACTCAAGCTGAAGTGGATTCTGAATACCTCAATGGTTCAGCTGCAACCATAGTTTCCTGGAAAATGCTGTGCTAGGGCAAGCACTGCAAGTGGCAGGGCTGTATTGGGTTTGGCTTAAAGAAATTAACTGAGAAAATTTCAAAATATTAAGGGTAAATATGTTTTCATTCCCCATTCTAAAGCAAACTTGGGACCATAGAGACTAGTGTTTCATTTCTTCAAGGAAAGAAAAGTGCCAGAAATTTAACGAATCATCACTTCTGGGAAGAGAAAGTGCAGTATGACTGGGGGTCAGCACATTTATAAAAAGAAGGCATATTTTTCAATTTGAGATGACATCAAGTCTCTTAGCAGCTGCAGCAGAAAGTCAGTTATTCACAAAGAGCCTCTTCCTTCTTTGCCTTCAGTTCCCAGTGCTATTCCAATGGACAGAGCACATCTCACTCCAAGAAAAGACAACAGTTAATGTGTGCTCAGCATCCTGGGTGCTTGGAGGCAAAGAGCCAGTCACACATATCAGCTCTGAACAGGGAGTCAGAAACCCATATACCAAACTTTTGAGGACAAAACTCTTTCCCACAAGATCATGGTGAGAAGATTTCAAGTCTTAACCCAGCTGCCACTGTTCTGACTTAATAAATGTCCTCACACAGACCATTTAAGTCAAGACTTTTTTCCCAGTAGAGAGGTTTCACCCCTCGGATATAAGGCCATTGACCAACCCTTTCCAGTCAGGAAGCCCCAGTCATCTGTTTGCAGCTATCTAATGATAGAGAGGAAGGAGACATTTTAATTAAAACATTTGAACTCAGTTTGAACTCCACAAAGCCTGGTGAGGTTCATGATGCTGGCTCAGGTGCTGTTCAGTTTACAGAGCAAATGCCAAAAGGAAGTGAGAGAGAGAGAGGGAGAGGGAGGCAGAGATCCTAATAAGGACTGAGTAGACAGTAGTCTGAATCCCTTGAAGGCACCCTGGTGGGCCATCATAGCTTTGGGTGACTTATCTCTTCCTGACACATGCTGGAAGCTGCTCATATGCTACATTTTATTTTTAAAATTGAATCATCCTTAAAAATGAAATAGATCTAAGTGATTGGTGCAAGGGGACTGGAAGATGGAAACAATTTGTGAATGGGTTTAAGCGCCAAGTTACTCCAAATTTCAGAACAAATGTTCCTGCAAATGTTCCCCAAAATATGTTTACAGAACCAGGTTCTCACCTGGAAGGATGTGAGGACTTGCTGGAGTCCCTGACCTTTGCCAAAAGTTTTCTAAAACTCTTTGGTGCTGTCAGGCTTTGAAGTGGGGGAATTCATCAGGGCAGGCCAGAACATGGTGACATAAACAGACTTCACATTGTGCTCTCCCACAGCACTCCCCTGATTTACACCCAGGAGAAAATTACCCAGCTCCTTCCTAAGAGCAGCCAGGATACCTGACCCCATCTTCAGCCCTAAAACTTGGCTTACTTAAAATTCTGGTAGAAGTGAATGGAGCAATTACAAAGCCAAAAACCAGCATCAATGCAAGAAAATCAGGCCTGGAATTGTGCAATAGCCCACATTTTGCAAAGTATTATTGGGACCAAGTCACTGTCCTCCCAAGTACTGCAGCCTGAAGTGAAAAATCTATATCCTTTCACCTCTCTGTCTGCAACAGCCTATCAAGATATTTCATTTGGACCCAGAAGGGGAACCTGTTCCTCATGCTTGACAGTGGATCAGATTATGGTTTTTCACATTAGGAATTTATTATTTCAGAGATACAATTAGCCAAATAAAGGGCTTCCTAAGGAAGTGTCTGTTCTCTGTACTAACATATGTAAAAATATATATTCCATTGGAAGCCTGATGCAATATTTAAAGTAGGGAGCTCACTTCTCTGTTCTACGGAAACACTGCTGTTTCTATAGGATCTCTCACAATTTATGCCATGTAAGGTGGGTAGGGAATCACGACCACAGGATTCATTTAAAATGGGTCTTTACCAACGTCAACATGTAAGATACCATATGCACTGCTCCCCAACTCATTCCCACCAGCCTGGAAGAGCCTGTCTGGACTCAACTGATGGCAATGGAAAATCATTAGGTTTGATCAGTGAAAACCCCATGAAAAACAGCTTGTTTTTGTGCCCAAAAGAAGCCAGGAACACAAGAAGCTAATTTTATTCTGTGAATGAAACTCAGCTCAAGAGAAATCAGCACAAGATTTTTGTACGTCTGAGCTACCGACTGCCAAAGCTGTGTCATTTTACTGAACCACATCTGCTGTGCATGAGGTCTGCCTTCCTGATGGTATGAGTGCAAAACTGAGGTGAAGGGGCTCTGAGCCTTGCCTGAGCTTTCCCAGGGGTGCTCAGGTAGGGCACCTCACCTCACCTCACCTCGCAGTGAAATGGCCCAAGCTGCCAAAACAGATCAGGTGTTACCCAGGCTCCAGCAAACCCTGCTTATGTGCAGTGCCAGGGGAGTGAGGCAGGCCTGCTCAAAACAGCTGCACATTCTGCCAGCAGACAAAATATTAACACCTCTCTCCTGAAGAGCACAAAACAGGGAAGTCTGTGCAGCTGGCCTCAGAGGAGGCTCTGATCTGCTGGGTGTTCCCAGATGAAGGAGGAGTTCTTACTGGGCAAGGCAGTATGATCTGGTTGCACAATACAGACTTACCAGAAAATGGTTTATCATCACATGGCTGTGACCTGTGCAGAAAGCAGAGCCAGAGCCTCTGTGGGCAGTCGTAGCCCAGGCCTTGAGGCTGACTAGGCTGGGCAGGACTGTGCTTTGCCATGCCTGTTAAGAGATGGGGTAGTTGTGTTTCTGGTCTTAGGGCTAGAAGATGTCCCTTATCTTGGAGGTGTGATTTGGAGGAACTGAACTGCATCTGCAGTACATTTAGTTGTAGAAACTCTGAATTCACAGCAGCATAAATGGACTCCAGACCTGTCCCACTGCAATGTCTGAGAGGGTAGGATCCATGGGTGTACTTGAAACTGCAGGAGCATCCTGAAATAAGCTTTATTTGAAAGACAGCAAAGTTCTATAACCTACTGCCTGAAGTGTGGAGAGTGGCAGTGATAGCTGATGCATGGTGACAACCTCCTGCAGCCACATCTGCCCTCCCTCTGTGTCCAGCCTCACCTGCTCCTTTCCTTAAGCTTTGGGCTTGGATTGATGTTTAAAACTAGACACTGCCTAACTTCACTGGCCCTTCGAGCAGGCAATAGCCTTTGGCCATGCAGGGTTTTCTGGTTTATTTGTTAAAAAGTTTATCAGGAGGAGCATCAGAATGAGATCTAGGTGCCACTGAAGTCAGTGATTAAACTGCAAGTGACTTAATAGGGCCAAGGTTGCAGCCTGTAGGCTTCATTTGCAGCACCAGTAATGAATACCAGGCACTGACTTTGAACCCACTTTGTGCACTGATGATATAGAACCCCAGAAAAAGCTGTCACTAGTAAGTAAAAGCCCTCAAATTCCTGAGAAAGGTTGTGATCATTAATCAAAAGCTTTTATACATCCACATAAGAATGGAGATATATTGAATCCATGAGCTAATCTGGTATTTGAAGTTAATTAATTACATCTCCCTATAAATGTCAGCGGATCCAGGACTTGCGCCAATATCCTGGGGAAAGAGGGAATATGGCTGCATTGCTTTCTTCCCCTTTTGTTGAAAGAAAACAACAGATTTTAAAATTAGATGTCACATATTTGTTAGATATATTGTGTAGTTTGCTTTTCTCCCTCTCCCTGCTATTAACTGCCTCTCCCAGAAGTTTAAAATTTCATTCAAGACAGAAATATCCTGAAAGCAATAAGTGAGTAATGAAGAAATCACATACCTGAGACCCATGGAACAAATTAGGCTTTTGTTATGCTGGGGCAATCCCAGTAAGGCAGGGGGCAGAACTTGGCCATATATCTGAATTCAAGTAGTTGAATCTACAGTATTAGAAGTTGGCTCAGCATGAACATGTTTCTTAAAGCAATTATAGACATGCCAAAGGAAATGTCCAAGGCTAGCCAAGATAATCAGCAAAGTTCCTTGAGCCAACATCCCATATTCTCCTAAGATAAACTTAAACAACATTTCTATTTATTGTTTCCTGAGTCTCTTGATAGTCCCTATCAAAAGGCAAGAAGAATTAGAGGAAAGGACTAGAAAACAGCTGCATAACAGTTGCAAGGGTAGCATTTTGAAACTGGATTGTTCAGTACAGTCTGTACCAGCCTGAAATGGAAAAGTTTTGAAATATATCAGAAAAACCGCATTCATCAGAGGCATTGGGCAGTGGACTTTGGGCTTTAGGACAGAACTTTTTGGAGACATCTTATAAGCCATTGCAAAGGCCTAGTGAAGAGTAGGAACAGCACTTTTCTTCTGCCACTGTTCACAGCAAGCTGAGCAGAACAGATGCTTTTGCTGAATGGAAGTCAATGCCTCTGGCTCCATCTGAGCTAAATGACAAACAGAAGGGCAGAGAAGGATTTGTCCATGTCCTGCAAGTGCACCCAATTAGCTTTCTCTCTACATCTGCCCTGGTCCACTGCTATAAGTGAAGAACACTGCAAGCTGGAGACACAGCACATCTGTAATCAGGGAACACAAAAGGACAGACCTGGCAGCACATGTGAACATGCTGGTATACAGGGAGGCACAAAATGGGTTCCCCTTGGTTTCTAAAAGAAAATTGCCTCACTACAAAACTGTAAGCAGTGATGTGTGTGGCACAAACCCAGCTGTACCAGTGCTGCTGTCTTCCAGATGAGCCATTAAATCACCCACAGTTATTAAAATACCATGGCAACTTCTGCAAGTGCAGAAATGCTCAGTGCAACCCTGTGGCCAGATTCCAGCTTACAGTGCTTCACCCTCCCTGCTCCTTCACTTTCCTGCCCTCAGTACCACCTCTCCCCTCCAACAGTGCTCCTGAGGCTGCACATCAAGCACCAGTCATGCCCAGGACCCTACAGGCTCTGCAAAGCCAGGCTTTACCAGACCATAGGTGGCCAGAGCAGCCCTTTGCAAGGATCACTTACATTCCCTTTCCCTTCATAAGTGCATGAGTCCAGTGAGCCCAAAACCCCATAAAAAACAAGGCATTCCAGAGGAAGTGTTCCCCCATGGACAGGAAGCCCTCCTATGCCAACTGCACCTTCCCTAAGGTGGATTTAAGCCCTGAAAGCATGGCATGAAAGCAGCATGCACTTGCTGGCCTGAGCCTGCAGCAGCATGTGAAACAATAAACAAACAGTAGACTTCCCTTGCAGGGACTGAGGGCAGAGCTGTCTCAGGCAGGTCAGCCTGCTCCCTGCCTGGCCATCCCAGTGCTTCCCAGTGCTGGGACACTGTCCCCCTCCCAGTACTCTATGTCTGTTGGGAAAGACAGCCACCAAAAGGTCCCCACTGTGAGTGCAAGAATTTTGCTGCATGTTAAGTTTGATTACATCTTTCTGCTGCAGGGGCAAGAACAATTTAATGCCCATGTTGAGTAACTCTTCTCTTGAGCGGTGTCTGAGCTAACAGCAGGGTGCCATGTACTAATTGAGTGTCTACAAGTGTTTGTACAGAATGTCTGTAAAGGTTTGTGGTTCCTCTTGTTTCTGAGTCAAACATGAGGTTTTTCAGCCTTGGCAACCACCCTGCTTGCTTATATTCAAAGAATTCCCACCCCAGCCTTGCTGCTAGCTGTGGCTTGATGTCTCTGTCTGAGGCTGCCTTGGGCAGACCCAAGAGACAGGACTGGCTGTGGCTGCCTCACAGAGAGTGCCTGAGCTGCTTCCAGCTCTCCTAGGGACCCTGTAATCCTTCAGGAACTCCAAGAACCCAACTGATATTTCCTTTGCCTCCGCCATCCTTTACTCTTGGTTCTTTCTGTCCTCACATTGCATTCACACTGTGGCTGTGGTGCAATAAGGAAGCAATACCATAAAACCTCCAAGAGCAACTTTGGAAAGAAAATATCCATAAAAGAATTTAGAGTACCAGATGCAAAATATTGGTTCAGTGAAAAGCCAGTTCACTGACAAGTAGCAACAAAACCAGAACTAATGCCCTCTGTGCATCAGCTCCAGACAAGGGAAAGGTTACTGTTAAATTCAATATCCTGAATTTCATGTGACCCATGTACCCCTGTGTGTCTGTGGAATCTGCTAAGCAGGTGATGAACAATTCCAATTTTCTTTTTTTATTTTCCTTTTTTACTTTCTTTTTTATTATACTTTTTTCTTTCTTTTTTTTTTTTTTGGCTAAAGACAGCTGTTGCCCACCACAAGAGATATATGTTCTACACAGACCCACAGGATTGCAGGAAGTCAGCAGAAGTGGATTTGTCCCAAACAATATGTCAATACTATCAATCTTCTTCTTGCTTATCAAGCGTTGTTTGTTGATTCAACATGCAATGTAATGAGCCTAAACTAAGAGTCTCTGAACATCACATAATGAAAAATTAAAACCAAGGCCATGCTCAGCTCCTGGGGTGGCCATTGGCAGTCCCAGCTCAGATGCTCCTCTCTGATGGGAACTTCTTATTACTAGAGTGGAAAGTTTTTGCTTCTGTGTCCTGCACATTGCAGTCTCCAAGTGATGCTGCTACATGCAAATTGGGGCCCTGAAGGCATTTCTTTTCTCTACTGAGTAGTAAATTATAAAATAAAATAAACTGACCCATAATATGCTTTCCTCTCTCCAAATTAAATAACACAGAAAACAGTGCTCCTCAATCAGACCACACACAAAAAACTCTTGGCTTTTTTGTTTTGTCTTGCAAATTAAGTGCATTTTGCCTATATAGTATCTGGAAGCCTACCAGCAATCTCCATGGTCAGACTGTAGCAGGTTTGTAACAGGTATGGCTCAGCAATTTCACAGCTTGTCCTTCTTAAAGAAATAATACTGCTTTCTGTAGCAGCAGTAGTTCTGGTTTTCACTCAGTGAATCCCATTTGCTGACTTTGATCATGAATCCTCTGCTTCAAAGGAGTAACAGGAATAATGAAGCAGAAATACCACACACACACACACATTTTTAGGCAACAGTGGGATGGGACAGCAAGATGATAAGACTGAGAGTGACTGTGCAGGACTGTACCATGAACAGAAATATTTTCTTGAGTCATTAGAAGATACCAGACCCAGGAATAAAAGCCCAACAAAAACAAGGAAAGGGTCACTGTGTTCTGGTATCCTCCTCCTTTCAGAGAAAAAAGAAAAAAAAAAGAGAAAATATTCTTCCTTTCAATTAGCTGAGAACTACAAAAGACTCCTGGTTGAGTGTCTTTATGTAAGTTCTCTAAGGCATAGGAGCAGAGTGGAATATGTGCAACGCTGGATCTGATCAAAAAGTGCGAAATTGAAAAATTCTCCTGACAGAAAACACAGCCTTATCAAAACCAGAAGCTTTCTGAAGATATCAAATGTTAGGAAAGTTAAATTTTCCAGATGGAAACTGAGACGAGAAACTGTATGTTGGAAAACCAGGTTAGTGCTAATTTTTGACCGAGACATATGTGCTTCTGGCCCCATATCTGGAACTTGAGCTTTAACTGCAGCAAAAGTTTAGAGCAGACAGTTTCACTTTTCCTCTTTCCTCACACTTTTGGTCTCCTCCCTGCCTTCTCCTCCACTCAAAGAGGATAAAGAGCACAAAAGAGTGAAGATGTGGAAAACCCATGTGTAAATATACCTACTGTCTCCTAGAAAGAGAGACTCAGAAGACAGGGAAGTGTCTGATTAAAGAGCATTACTAGACAGCAGCAGAAATGTTATAGAAAGGCTGGAGGTCCCTAAAGTCACAGAAAATAAGGGAATTTCATTACTAGTCTGATTAAAAAAATGAGTAAATAAATAAATGCTGTGGACTTCTTGATTAAGAGGACCTAGAAGTTGTTTATTTTCAGACCATCTTCTAAAGTGAAAAGCAAGTGCACATTTCTGTGAGAAAGATGTAAAAATTTGAAAGATGGAGTATTGCAAGAGGGGACTTTTGCTCAGGATGTTAATGGGGTTGCAGTGAGGCAAGAAGGACATAGACCTTCAGCCTGGCTCTGCTGCCCAAGCCTTGCTGTCCAGATGAAAACCTCTGGCATAAGTACAGCTGGGGCTGGCACATGCACAAGCTCCATCACTTACAGATTTCACTGAAAGAAACACAAATGAAACATGACAGGTTAATGCCAGTCCATGTATTGCTGAGCTGTGATGAATCCTGTAAGCATCACTCACTCAATTGGACCCTGCATGGTATCAGTGGAAAAATCCCACATTTCACTGCAGCCCTCTGGCCAAAATAGCCTGCTCTGGGCCCTAGCACATGCAATAAAATATACAGGTTTATTTTTTTCTTAAACAGCACCAGAATGAACTTAAAGTTTTAATAAAATAAACAATTGCTAATGGTCCTTCCCCATTTTCAGTCCCTTTGGTGTTTTTTATCCCCTTTCCTTCTAGGTCCTAGACATTTTACAAACACTTGTAAATAACCATACCCAGGACAAATAGAGAGTCATTCTTCATTTTAAACAGGACGTCAGGGATAGTGAAAAAACAATGTTTGTGGCTGGAATGCATTGTAGAAAGGTGGAGGGAATAGAGGACATTTCTGTGTCTGGAAACAGAAGACGAGGGCTTGTTTATAATGCAACATGTTAGAGACCAGATTAGATAATAACATTCTAAACAGAAGAACTCATGCTCCACCAAATCTGAAATAAACTTTGAAAAGATGTCTCAGTGAACTCTGTCTCCTTCTGGGCCCCTCACTGTACCACGAGGTCAGAGCTGCAGGAATGGATCATTTCACATCATTTGCTCAGTCAGTCACTGGCGAGCATGAACGACCCACATACTGTGGCCTGATGTGATCAGGAATAGCAGATCTCATTTTGGTCTTTCAGGAGAAGTTAATATGCCATTGCTGAGCTGTGTGTGCTCTGATCATGCATTTTCTAATGCAGTGTGCACAATCCTCAGCCTGCCTTGCAGGAAATATATGTAAAAATGTAAGATCTTTGGAATTATCCAAGAGATTTGGGAATCTTGTATCAAGGTGTGCCTTCAGTCATTTAATTCCACCGAGTGTGAAGTCTCATTAAAATTGATAAGCTCTGTTTTCTCAAGTACATTACAAATTGCAATACATTGCAATCATTAGAGCTATATTAACAGGGCTTTGCCAAAAAGCATTCCTAGATTTTTCAGAAAAGCAAAACATAGTGAAAGAATTACTGTGGATTAACCTGAAACACTTTGATCACCTTGAAGCATTTAAGAAGCTGTGGTGAGTTCTTCTGATGCAGGTAATTTTATTTCCTGGCAACATACAATTTTGAAACAAAACAAAGAAATATCAGAGCTTTCCAGCAGTATAGCTCATTGTTTTAAAACTTGTTTTAAAACAGTTACTTGTTATTTTTGGATGAAAAATAAAAGCAAGCTGAGTTTTGTTCTTGCTTCATTATTGGGTATTTTTCCCTGGAACTCTAACAACAAATATAGTAAATCCAGCAGATGAGTAGTTATTCTGTTAATCAGAGTTAGTTGAAGTATTTGGAGCAGAGCATCCCTCCACCCCCACACTTTCTCTTATCAAAAATGGATCTGTTTCAATATTACAAACATTTTCCATTTGAAGGGATCCCTTCCAGTGGAATTTTCCACAGAAGTCACCAAAGGAGGAGCAGGAGATGTGCAGGGTTTTGTGCAGGGCTGACACCATGCCTGGTGCCTGCACTGTGTCCGTGCAGGGTCGGCTGTGCAATCCCAGCCCACGTGGCACAGCATGGCCGTGGGACCTCCTGGACCAAGGGGCACCACAGCCACTCCTGGGAAAAGGGAATGCCAAGAATAAGGTCAAACCAAAAACTGAAGGCAGCTTTTCAGCATTTCTAAACCCATGGTTTTCTTCAAAAAATAAACTCAGTTAAATTTTATTTCAACTGCTTGTCCCAAATGTTTGTTTGTCCTTAGTGATGAAATTACTTTTTACCCATGGGAAGGACATTATATTTTTCTGTACCCTTTAATGTCAGTCACTCAACTACTCTAAATTTCATGAACCACCGTAAGCATACCTTTAAACACCTTCCACAGCCTCTATTCAAAATGCTCTTTTCTTTTTTAGAGTGTTTAAATTTTTCTACACATTTGCTGCATTCCTACCTGCACCACAGCAGTGCGTATCAAACCAAAATAAGATGGTTCAACTTGACAAATACAAACTGAAGTCACCAAATAACAAAGTATGGGAAGTGAGGGAACATTTAGACATCAAAGAATGACCATTTCCCGACTTTTAGGGCTACCTTTAAGAGCTTTGCAAGCAGAAAATCTCTGCTCTCTTTGACAGTCTTACTTTAAACTGTTATAGCTCAGATTCACATGGCCCATATTCCATCTGATTTCTCAGATTTTAGTGGTTTTTCTACCAGCTTTCTCTGGTTCTTCTGAAGTACTTTGTCTATAGAAACCTGAGGGCTGAGGAGCTTGGGTGGAATTTGGGGAGGAATCTTTGATTAATTAAAGATTTCTTTAGAATATCTGCTTTCCTCTGTTTTCTTTCTTTCTGATTCCTCCTGGTAGGGTAGAAATCTGAAACACCCTACTCCTGCTTGGAAGATACTTGCAGTTCTTTTAGATAAAAAATTGCTATTTTCTGCTGAAACCTCAAGATAATTTATTGAAGATTGCTATAAAAACTCTGATCCTACTTTCTCTTTCTGTTTACAGCTTTCCCTGGAAAAGGGAGGATGACCTGACGGGAGCAGTGGTCCTCAATGTCCCAAAAGCTGTGTGCCACTGGCCAAGGGGAAGGGAAAGGCAGTGTCCTTTGGCAGGAGCAGGAGCTGAACAAGGAGGGGGCACACTGCCCATGGTCCATGGGGTGACCCTTCCCTGATGGAACACAGACTGCCCCCATGCTGTGCTTGTGGCTCACTCCCCTGACATCCTTGCATGGAGCCAAGGGGGAAGGGGAAGGAGCAGAATTGAGCCCTTCATTTAGCACCCTGAACTCCTGAAGGGAAGGATGGGGGTAGGGAATTCCTAAGAGGAACAGAATACTGTTATTTTTGGCCTTCTCAGAAATTTCCACACAGAGAACAACTTTCAGCTGAGTAAGCGTCAGGAGCTCAAATAGGAGGCCTGACTCTATATCAGACTTCTCAAAACGTTCACTTCTCAGGTTATTAAGTTTGGTCTTTGCCCTCTTGAGAGTCATGAAATGAATCAATGTCTCCTGCCAACCACCAAGGGATTTGCTGTCTTCATGCTTCATTGAGACATCAAAAACTAACCAGTGAGGTGAGAGTTTCTCAGTCATGGTTTGCACAATGCTGCAAACACTAATGCTCTGTGTATAGAAATAATATCCTGAAGGCAGATCTCCTCACACTGATGTTGTTACATTTTCTAGGCACTATTGCTCTTTAATATCCCAGTTCATACTTAAAGGTCAGTGCATGTAAATGCTGTTGTGCCTGCAAAATATCATATGCAGGCAGCTGCATTTTGGCAGGAGCTGTGTGAAAATGCCAAAATCCTTAGCTGGTACAGATAGTGTACAGATTAAATCCTCTAAAAATGCCAAAATTGTACACAAGAATAGACTACTGCCATTGGTGTAACTGTGGGACAGTTTGGTTAAAAATGAAGTCCCAAACTTTCCCTCAGGTATTCTCAAAACTTTTTCCTTTGGGAAAAAGTTACTTAGCCCTCATACCATGAGAACTGTGGAGAAAAAAAATCAAACTAGTGTTAATATATCTCTTGAAATTTAATGATGAAGTTCTGTCAACAATTTCTCTTTCTGCAACTTGTGAATCTGAATTAAGCTGGTACCACTGTTCACATCTAAAACAGTCTACACAGGCTGCACAACCTTCCAATATGCATAACAAGGTGCTAAAAGATGTTCTGAAGAAGTCATTAGATCAGCAAATTAGTGATAGAATTGTGATTAAGAGCAGCTGGAAAAGACCAGAGGTTAACGGAGAATTTCCTGCTCCCAATTAAGAACGGCAAGTTTAGGACAATTTGATTTAGTCCTCTTCATGAGCTTAGTAGAGCCAGGCAACCTTTCAGAGAGGGGTGATGTACTATGTACAATTAAACCACTGGACCCTTTCCATTAACTTTAAAAACTATTGGAAAGCACTCTGTATGGATTGGTTTTCCATGGCAATTCTGCAGTTCTCTCTCATCAGTGTGCATAGAACAGATATATTTTCCTCAGGAAACTTGTTGGCATGAAACTCTGGCCCAGGATAGCTCCAGGAACTAAATCTAGAAGCCTTTGAGAGTTGTAAGCAGCCCATAATTTCAGTCTCATATCTCATACTTACCACTTATTACTTCCTTCAGAACAGAGACTTGATTTTGAACTTGAACTTGCTTCAGAACAGTCCTGTTCTCCCAGTGTAGCAAACATCCTCCAGCACCACTGGAATGTCAGAGCAGACACTCTTGACACCATCCTAATTTACAAACTTCTACCACAGCCAGCAGTGGCTCCACATTCAAGTGCAAACATTTAAGTATTACAAGTTGCTGTCTTGGGTATCAGCAAGTGGACATTAGCAATAAAGGAAATGACTTCACACTACTTGGTCTCTCATCCTTTCCCCATCACCCACAAAGATGCTAAGAAAAGCCAGGAAAAGGTTAAGTTGCTTTTTGCTTGCACTGTCATGGCAAATCTACATTTTTCTGTTAATTTCCAGAGAATCATCTACATTTTTTTTCTGGTCATTCCCCCTTCTACACTACAGTGTCTGATAAGCTCAAGTATTGGGTCAGACTTAAATATATCTGACTGATCCCACCGTGGGATTCACCAACTCATCAGACTGTGTGGCAATAGTTATCTGGCAGTTTGGGATAGTGCCTAAGTCTATGAGCAGGGAGCAGCAGGAAAGGCTCCCAAGCATAGAAATGTCTGAAAAGTCTCATTTATCTGCCAATGACAAGGAAACAAATTTTGGATGCTGCAGCTCCCTTACTGGAAATGTCTGAGCGTGTGGTGGAATCAGGGTTTTGTCCAAGCAAGCCTACAGGTAGGACAGGGTTTTTTCTCTCCAATTTCTGCAGAATTGAAGAAACATGTGTTCTTGCTAAAATTCTCTGTGCAAAAGTGGTTTGTTTGGGTTCTTTTTGATAATTTACTTTTGTGAAAGCAGAACACTGCCAATTCTCATTCCATCTCTGCTGCATCTCACGCAGAAGACAAGGGTGTATGGAATAGCACATATATCCAGTTTTTCTATGGCACAGTCATGATGCATTCCCAGGTTATTGCACAAGGGGCTGGCTGATCCTTCATGGGACCCCCCTGCTGAGGCCATGACCAAGGGACATAGCCCTTAGGAACCCAGCATTTGCAAGGCATTTGGGAAAAGGAGATAACATAACTATGGTTCCTGGAAATTCTTGCAACTCACACCACATGTATGTACGTTCTTTTCTTCCGAAATGTTTCAGGGTTTCATATAAGCAAAACCTGAAGCCTACCTCACTTTTCTACATGTTTGCAGGAGCTATAAGAAACTTTTTGTATCTACTTATGCAGCATGTTCAACAATAAAATGCTGATCTTAATACAATCAGTCTTATACACAGGTTTTGGCATCTAATTTTGAAACATTTTACTTGCAGCCTTCCTTACTTTACTGAATGTAAATCAACAATCTGGAAACAGAAGTACTGCAGGTCCTTAAACCTGAGCATTAGCCTGGAAAGGCAGAGGACATGTCTTAAGCTGTTTGATGCAGACAAAAATATGATTGCTGACCTCAATAATGTTGTGTGAAATGCCCTTTTCCCCCATGTCCCATTTCTGTTCTGGGGAGGAAGGAGTGGACATAGATTCCAGTCTATTGGATTTGAAACCCATCTGTCCCATCAGCATTTTCTGTGTGCTCACTGAGCCCCTCCTCTCCCAGCGTGCTGGCCTGAGGCTGTCTCCTCAACATGGAGCACTGAACCCTCCCTCCCATGCAGTGAACAGGCAGAGCTCTCTCTGAACCTGGGGATGGCAGCTCCAGCCTGAAAATACCATCAAGTTGTTACGATATGAGGCTTTCTGTGGCTGGATGCCAAAGTCTACTGGCTTACCCCTTACTGTAGTGAGGGTAAGAAAAGTCAACATTTCACTCAACCATCAGAAACATGAATTGTCCTTGATAAGTGGATGAATGGAATTTTTCAAGTTTGGGGTAATAATTGTCAGTGACTCCACAATCACTGGTGGTATTGGAAGATTTAAATAATCAATCTTCATAAAACTCCTAATCTTTGCCTGACAGGCACTATATACAGAGTGTGGAATATTAATATTGCATTCAGTTCTGGACAGCTCAGTAACAGTAGTGAGAACAAATTGGAAGGAATTCAGAGAAGAACAGCAAAATGATGGAGTGGCTAGAGAGACTGATTTATGTGGGGTTATATCAAAAGAATTGTGAGTTCTGTTTTGGCCAAAATGAGAGGGAGAAAGGATGATCTGTGGAGTCATAAGAGCATCATAGGGTGTCTGGAGGGGACATACTGCAGGAGGAAGTAAATTATTTGGAGTTCTCTCAGGGTGTCAAGTTAGGATCAGTAGAAAGAATTAAGTAGCTGACAGTTAAGGCAGAAAATCAAGGAAAATCTTGTTTCTGTTATCTCCCAGATCAGCTGGTGAAAATATATCTCACAAAACTGAAAATACGTAGTGGGTAAAACATTTAAGGCTAATGAGAAAAAAAGGAGAAATTAAGAGAAATAAGAAGAAATTGACAATGAATAATGTTCCAGAGTCTCTAAATGTCCTCTTGAGGACTCAAGACATCTTTCACTGTAGGGAGGAGAGGGAATATCAAGAACTGGCAGGGAGGTGATGAAAAATGATGAGTGATTTGGAAGAGACCCACAAGTCATGTCCCAGCAACTGACCCAGAGACAGGGAAGTTTGTCCAGGGCTGGGCTGCATACTCCTTGGGTGTCCTGACCCCAGGTCAAGCCTTGCTATCAAACAAGCCTGAACTAAAGGTCCAGACTCCAGAAGACAGCCAAAATCTGGATCTTAAGCATCCATCTCTGACTCATGTCTAGTTTAAGGTGACTGTTTTGTGTATTTTAAAGGGAAGAGAAATGATATATCCAAAATGGGGACTTCTGTCCTCTGTCAATCCCTTCTCCCCAGCAATGACAGGAACTTGCAGTGCAGCTGTCAAAGCCCCCAGCACAGCACATAGTGGGAAGGGACATGCACTTCTCTCTGGCTAACTTGTTATCTAGAAACATGTGTGCAGAGGATCACCCACCAAGGGTCTGTACTGTGTCTCAGGAGGGAGGACTTTCTTCAACAGGACAGCAAGTTCCTCTGGAAGAGGATGAGTAGAAATGATGTACAAACAAGAGATCAAACAGGCCTCTTGTACACTGGCCAGAAGGCAAAGGTTTAGTAACCCCACTTTTGAAAGAGCATTGGGATATCAATGACCTCTGTACAGCCACCCTTTGTGAGGAAAATGCACATCTCCAGGCAGCTGTCTGAGCCAGAACTTCCCTTCCCCAGGTGTGGGCTCCTCCTCCCTGCTGTCTGAATACAGCTCTCCTCGTGGGGAGGGAGGGATACACAGTGGAGCTGTGATGTGGAGGTGGTGTCCCTTCTGCTTAGAGTCCTTATTTCCTTTTAGATTTAGGAAATTTTAAACAAATAAAGGTCTCTGAAGAACAAATACTTTGAAAATAAACCTAGTATTTCTGCTTCATATTCTCAAGTTCTCAAGCGTTAATGCTGACTGGACTCAGTTCTATCATACTTCATGCATGATATTGTTCCTTCTATTTTCTGTTGAATGTTACAGAGATATTGTCTCAGCCTTTCACCATCATTTGATTAAGAAATTGTATTTTAACCTCTGAAATATACAGCCTGAGTCTTTCCAGATCGAGATCTCATGGCGCCAGGGTGATGCTTTACTCTTTGGCACAACCATCTCAGTAGCATTTCTCCTCAGAAATAGACCATGGCTTCTCATACAACTCTTCCTCCTTGGGACAACTACTATATTTTTTATGAAAACCTGCTTTTGCTTTTAATAAAGGGAGCTGGTAGTAACTCAGCTTCCTCCCCTGACCTTCCACACATCAGAGCATGTCGTTCTGGACAGTTACCTCCAAATCCTCCTTGACATATCCCCAAAAGCAACAGGGCTGTGATCTCCTGCCACTGTAAGCACTGCAATGATCAGCAAATATTGCTGATGAAAGCAGTCCATGGCCCACACACATTCCTCTTCAGTGACACTCAGGCCAGCTGAGCCAGGCACATGTTGTACTGAGGAGACTTAACATGGATCCTGACATATCTGGGCATTTTTCCCACTCCAAGCATCAAAATTTAGGCAAAAACCCCCATTTGAGCCCTAAGTAAAAGAAAACCATTGCATGGATATTTCATCAGACTAACTCTTCTCTGTACAATTTACACAACTTCTGAAGTCACGCTGATGAAAACATTGGGGAGTCCTCACTGGATATGGTTGATTTACATAATTTACATCAATATATAGAAAAAATTGTATTTAAGTGACAGTCATCTTACCTGGTGGGTGACATGGTCCTTATCACTTTCTAGCGCATGGAGTTGAACCTGAGGACATGATGTTGGGATTAATTAGGACAGAGCTTCTCCCCATGCTTTGGGGACCACTTGTAAGTAGAACTTCAAAAGCCAGAGTATTTAGAGTAGTCCCTTGTGTAGGCTGCAACACAATGGCTCATTTTGTTTTGGCTGTCAGATTTTGCTTGTACCCCAGATTAAAGGAAAAAAAAAAAAAAAGACAACATGGCATGCAATCTCTTCCTACTAGAAATAAAGCAAAACAATTGAAAAAACTGATCTAGATACAGAGGATTATTTAATTAATTAAATGTTACAAAGAGATGTTTATAACATTTTCCTGCCCTTCTTCACTTGTATTACCAGCCTAGTCCTTTTTGAATGCTGGTCCCAGGGACTCTTTCTGGAGGCAGCAGCTGAAGATTCTGCAGTGAAGTTTCTCAGCACCTCACTGCAGAGCAGCCCCTGCCCTGACACACATGAAGCCAAGTAATGCTGATTTCCAGATGCAGCTGAAGCAGGATCAAAGCTTCGGTGATCCAAATCATGGGAGTTTGCCCATGACACCATCTGCATTGGCTGAAACATAAAACTTATCACCAGCCATATATCACTTGCTATCTCGATCCAGCAGGGTACCAAAGGGACATTCCTGCTGGATGAGCAGTCCCACTGATTTTAGCAGGACTACTTACACATGTATATAAAGAGGTGTGCCTAAGTATTTCTCTGAAGCAAACCCAAGACCTTTAGTTCTTTTCATTTTGATATGGTGATAGTATTTAAATGAATCAATGGTAACTCTAACTAGCAGACTAAAACTCAATTTAAACGTTTCTTTAATTAAGATTGAAACTATGAGTGAGACTAATTTTTGCTCAAAGATTTAAGGTTTGACTTTTAGCTCCATCTCCATGCATGATACACACAAAAACCCACAGGGTTGCTCCAGTTCCCAAAGGAAACCATCTGGCAGGTTGACTCACTGCTCCTGGGGTGACACACACTTACCTGGGACCAGTGGCTGCTGACTTTAATGCTACAAGTGTGACCAGTTTGCTTTGTGTCAGTAACACTTCTGCAGAAGGGATTACATGTGTCAGGAATCCCATTTTGTGCATTATGCTGACCAGTGTGTTAGTTGGTGCATCTTGAGAGAAACAATCTTGGTTCCCATTTTTCTCCAAATGTGAGCTAATTATGTAGAGGCAATATCTACCAGAACCTTGTATGTTTTCCTTTGAGACACATCAGACACATTGCTTGTGCACAAATGGTCCTGACCTTGGGGAAAGTCTGGCCATGCTCAGAACCAGTTCACTCCTTAATCTTTTTATTAGTTGCCTTAATCACTAGAAGTCACCAGCATATCTATGCTGCAGCTACACCCCAGCTTCACCTGATCACCACAGACAGAGGTTGAGGCAGTGTGGACCTCTAAATCCACTGAACTGTGTAACATGTTACTTTTGGCCTCCCATATGAAAACCTTCAAACTCTGCAGCAAGCTTTAAAACAATCACATTTCCTCAGGGCTGCCAGAAGCAAACATAAATACAGGAGTTCAAAAGAAGAATCCAGTTTTCACAGCTGCATCTTAGTTAAATTTAAAAAAAAAAAAAAAAAAAAGAAAGACAAACTGACCTAAAAGCTTTTGAAAATGCAGACCAGGGCAAACAAAAGTAATTGTTCTAAAGCTGTTCTGATGTTTTAGGAACTCTATAACCTCCAGATTTTAAAAACTTTCTTTTTCTCAGAAACCATCGTTTTCCATGTAAAAATGCTTAAAAATATCTTGGTTAGAACTATTATCAGGGCTTCAAGAGGAAATAAAATATACCACAGTTAGGAAAACATGTCATTTTGGCTATAGTATATAACTAATTGATTTTTGAGCACTGCCTAATTGTCTGACACTGGTTAACCAAACAACAATGCATTTTTTCACAGGCTCCAATATTAGCTGAAACCATTCTGTGACCTCCTCCTGTTGAGAGACACATTGTATTTTTGATCATAAATCTAACAGGGTAAGGACTGAAAAAGGGATTCCTGCTTTGTTTTTGCATTTTAACTGAGGTTAAACAATTTCAACTGTTGCCATTTATATAGGGAGCAATATATTTTAGGGAGGGCTATGGCTCAGAGAAATGTGGATACCAAAGCTGTGCTGCTGAGCCTTGTGTTGATTTTGACACAGCAATGGACTGGACTGGATTTGTGAATAGAATCATGCTTAAATCATGGTTAAACTCATCTTTGATGGCTGCACCAAACTGACTCCTGAAATTATTTTGAGGAACTAAAATATACTATTAGAAAAACTTTAAATGAAACAGTATTTTTGATATGAAAATCTTTAAGTGCTCAAAATATACTCTCTGCTTCCTCGACATCATGGATGCTGAGCAATATATATCACCTCAGGCAAACCAATTTCCACTGCAAAATATGTGCTTGAGATGACAAAAACTGTACAAATTTGTATATTAATTACATTTTAAGAAAGAAAAAGTTGAGAAATATTAAAATTTTGCAGTAACATAGTCTAAAATACAGATATTTACTTTTTAAAATTGTTACTGGTCCCTAACCAATAAAATTGGTTAATACATTTTTTATGAATTATTATATACTATTATAGAAGACAAATTTAGACCAAAAAAAAAAAATTATTTTACATCTTATATTGGAAAAACTAAAAATAATCATAAGCACTTCAATGTGACTTGAAAACATATTGTTTCTCTTTGACCAGCCAACTAAGAAACTAATATTCTTATTTTCATAAGGGGGATGCTGAAAGGATTTAAAGCACCATTTGGTTTGGAGTGCATGCCAAGGAACTAACCTGTTGAATTTTGGAGCAGTTTTACAGTCTGCTGTGCAGTTTATGTTGACATTCCACTGAGAAGGAGAGATGGGCATGTTACCATTTGTGACTAGACTATGAAGGGAATTTTGGTCTATTTTTGGAGGCTATTTCCTAATCAAATAAACAGCTCATAATGCATTTTTCAATATCATTTTGAAATGTGTTCTTTGATTTTCTTGGAGCTGAGCATTTTCAGCCAGCAGCTATTTACCTGGGCACCAGAGTAGTGCTACAGTTATGGGGACTGCTTTGGTGAAAGGTTTCTATTTGCAAAATGATTATTTTTATTGTCCTGTGCACAAGTCTGGGAGCAAAAATAGTGTTTGCACATTCAGTGGCTCTCTCACTGTGCTTTATTCCACTGATTTGTTTTTGTTTGCTGATAAGGGAACTGGAAAAGCAAAGGGAGTAATTGATGAGCTCCAGTGCAAATTCCCATTCACAAGCTGATAGGTAAATAAAAACCCACCCTAGTGAGCTGTGGGAAAAAGCAAAAAAAAGAAAAAATAAAGGCAAGAAAAAAAAAGAAGGAAAAAAAGAAAGAAGAGGCAGACAGCAATGTGTTGATCACAGGCTGAGTCTGTCCATGATAGTAACTCAACAACTGTATGCATCTGAAAGTGAATTCTCTAAAGGGAAGAGTCCAAAACACTGAGGTAACATGAAATTCAAGAATGCCAGCATTTTATATTTGATTGCTTTGCCATGTGTTCCTCTGCTTTGTTCTTTGTGTGTGAATCCTCAGTATTTATGATGAAACTGGGCTGTGAAGATGGAGGGTGCGTTCTTGAAATGCTTTGTGGGAAACTGGCACCCTGTTATGATACTGAAAACTATCTGGCCATGTCCCAGGTCCTGACTTGGAAACGTGCCTTAAGGAGCCTTCCTGGCTTTTCCTCATTAATTTCCCTCAGTGATAATGCAGAAGAAAGAGGAAGAGCAATGTGCTGAACGTAAGGTGCCTTCACCCCATCAGCATTGGCTGCAGCACACGCAGCACGAACCTCGGCTGAGTGCGATGTAATGCCCTGATCCAACTGGGAAAAGACCATAAAACTCCACTGCAAACACTTGTATAAACAGGACTTTTTTGATGAAATTGAAACCATATTTTGACTTGTCGTTAGAAAAACAAATCTGAAGAGATAGTTATATATTGAATAACCTTAGAGCTTTTCAGAGCCGAGAAATCAGCTGCTGGCTTGAAGAGCTGGATGGCAATGTGAAACATGCTGACCCAGGCCAATTCCTTAGTGCTCTGTGGCTCAGCAGCATATTCATGTTGTGAATTTGCTCTCCATCCCAACCACTGAAGACTTCTTAGGACCAGCAGGTATAAAATTGTTCTTCTTTCCTCAAAAATTTTCATCAAACAAGCATGGAATCCCCAGGAACTGTTAAAACACAGGTCAAATGACACACTAGCAAGCCTTCCAATAATGCCAGGAGACTGGTAGCATAGAGGCAGCAGATAAGCATGGCCCTATAGTGTACACATTTTATAGAAATCAGGAGCATACCTGGTGGTGTCAGCTTTGTGCTTCTCTCCATGGACATCATTTTTGTTTACAGTTCACTGGTTGGCAAAAACGAATTCTGAGTACAATGCCAGGGATGTGCACAAGAGGGGGGATCTGATGGAGCAGCTGTCCCTCACTAGAACATGGCTCATTTCACCACTTGTGTCTATGGTCATCTCCTACCAGGGGCTGGAGCTGAGGCAGTCCTGAAGAAGCTTTCCTTATTTAAGAAGTTAGGAAATGCAAAAGACACCTTTGTCCAGAGCCATAAAGCTTGTGTACAGAAAATTAGCATCTCATTAAATAAATGTACTGGGCCTCTTAAACACCCTGCTCAAAAGGAAGTATGTAAGATGTGTCACATTCTCCAAACCTTATCCACACAGCTATGATGAGGTGTGACTGCCTGCAAATGGAGTAAGAATAAGGTATCAAAGGAGTTTTATTATTGCTGTATTTTTCTATTTCAGTAGCACCTAAAGGCTCTGAATGAGATACAGGTCTGTGGCTGGGAAAACTTACCGTCTTAGGGAAGACAAAGGGAAATTGAGAAATGGATTATAAAGCACATAACAGCAGAGGCAGAAAAAGAATACAGAGCTTGGGAGTTCCCCCCCCATGTTCTGGTGACTAATTGAAATAAACAGATTGCTAACACCTGAAGCCTGCTGCTCTGCTTTTGTCACTGCCCTTCCCTCACTGCAGTCAGATGTTTGCTTTCAGAAGAGCTGATTGTGAGCAGAACTCAAAAACTTCATGGCAATGAGAAACATTCAGCGATCAGTCAGGAAATCAAATGTCTTTTGCAATTGTGTTTTGATGCCTGGGATTCTGGATGCTCATCTGCATTTTCTGCAGGTTGCTTCTGCTGAGATCCAAACCTTAGCCAAGTCAGGTCCTTCTGAGGATACAGCTGGCATGGCAGATGAAGTTACTGCTCCTTCTTTCCACTGAGAAAATACTAGAGTTGTTTTTATTGCTGTTGAGATAACAGCTTTTGCAAGTGTTTCCATTGTGTTCCGTTGCAAAGACAAATGTGTGCACGAGGTGATTTTGTGCTGTAAAGGATTAGGAAAATGTGGGATTGTGAAGGCTTGGGCTGTAAGACTGCTAACCTGCTGGAAAGCCATCCTGGAATGAGAAGAGGACCATCTCCTCAGCTGATCCTTCCCATGCTGCCTATCTGTAAATCTTCTCTGGTCCTGTCAAGCACCTGAAATGATAGAAAGAGGGTGATGTTTACAGATGTCCTTGAAATATGATCCAGTACAGACTGTCCAGTGTAGGCCAGTGCTGGCAACAGTGATGTCCCCTTTGCACAATTCTCCTGCAGCATTTATCCACAGATGAAGCAGTTGCCAAAAGGGGATTTCCACCACTGACTTCCCAATCTCCTATTTCTGGTCAATCCAGTTATTTATTCCCTTGCTGTGAATAGCTGTGGTTGGAGTAGGAATTAGGAAAGAGATTTTTAGTGGCTGATGGCCAAAATCATTGACAAGAAACCAACAATGCTGACAGGGCTGACTTTTTAGTAACCTGAACTGACCACAAAGGGGAGAATGAAGAATCCCAGGGCAGGGCATTTCTGAAACTCCTACAGGTCCCATCATGTTGGATATTGTACACCTCTTCTGGGCAAGCTCATGTGAGACAGGTCTGTGGCCTGGAACTGCACTGGGGACCATCAGCCAAGCCAGGCAGCACAGAGGCCAGCTTAGCATCTCTTCCCCACCAGCTCTCTGACCCCCAAAAACCTTCTGAGGCCTGCATAGGTCTTATGGGGAAGATTCCAGCTGGGGCCAGCCCTTTGCTGGAGACCTGTACATGTGCAGCATCCCCATCCCCATCCCATCCCATCCCATCCCTAGGCCATCCCCATCCCATTGTCATAGGAAGAGAGGCAAAACAACAGCTGTAGATGAAAGGCCTTATCTCTTGCCTCCTTTTACTGATGCTGATTTGTTAAATTAAGTTTCCTGTGTGTTTGGTTCGGCCCAGAATTTGCAGCTGTACACGTTTACATAGATATGTCAGCAGCAGCAGATCTTATGGTCCTGCTTGGGACCTGTTGGGACTGTCATACAGCCTTGTGGGCAGCCATTCATTCAGAGAGTAGAAAATCTAGTTGATTATCATTAACACATAAAGCTGATGGTCCAGACTCTTAATATGTCTGTGCTGTGCCTCCAGCAGTGCATTCAACCACCTGTGTATCAGATTCACTGGCAGTGCTGGGGTCAAACCTGGAATTGTGGCTCCAGCTGTCTTCAAAAGCTGCTCAATAAATGTTACAGTGCATTCACTCATGCTGGAGTGCAGGTAGTTGTTTCAGTGTAGAAGGCAATCAGGTTGGTCAGGCATGATTTACCTTCAGTGCATTCATGCTGACTGCTCCTGATCACCTTCTTGTCATCCATATGGATAGAGATTTTCTACAGAAAGAGACATTCCATCATCTTTTCAGGGATTGACCTGAAGCTGACTGGCTCATAGTTCCCTGTGTCCTCCTTCTGCCTTTTTTGAAAACCAGGGTGACATTGGCTTTGTTTTTCCCATACTGAGCTGCAGTTCACAAGCTGCACCTGGAGCAAAATGCATGAAGGATTGGGTGGATCACAGCACAATGAACTCAGGCTATGAGGTCTGCCTGTTGGCTTCTCTGCACACTCAGAGCAAGAGATACCAGGGCTCAGCAATGAAAGGATTGTCTCCTTTCATGAGTCTTCTCCCCTTGAGTGCTCCTGTGGGATACTTCTGGCGACAGAACAGTTTGTAAGCCTCCCCAAGTCTGGCAAATGTTCTTCTCTCCAATACCTTCACTTGATAGGGTTTAAAAATGGTGACTTCCTAGGCATGCTGCAGAATAAAAAAAAGCTTTGAGGAAAAAGGTTTTGGAGCAATTGGGCTATGAATGAATGGTCAAAAGGTTACCAGTCATAGCTTCCTGGTTGAATTCTTCTTTGGTTTCTTTTTTAAATAAAAACAGGTCTTGAGCTTTCAGGAATATTTTTCCATGTGCGTGGCACCTAAAAATTCTTTTTGTTGTTCTGTTCATTATTTAAATAATAAGTAAAATTATCAGTCAATCAAAATTGCCTGCCCAGCCCCAAGATTTGATTCTGAAAGCTCCAGCTCTCCATGTGGTCTCTTAAACCACAGCAAGCTAGCAGGGTTTAGAGCTGACTGCTTGCAGTACCGCAGCAATCAATCCCTACTGCATCTAACCATGGGTATTTTGTAACACACCATGACATGAGCACATTCCTTCCTTATAAAATAATTTACTTCTCTGTATCTCCAATGAGGTTTCATCTTCCCAGCCTGACCCAGGCTGACAAATGCACTGGATCTATTTAAAACAGCAGGTCCAGAGTAGCTAGGCAAAGCACTGCAATTAAGTGGGAGCAGCCTGATTAAAATGTTGTCCTTAATTATGTGTGATGACAGAGAAAAACCTTTTTTATGGATTCTCTTTGTGACAGGGCCCAGACTGCCTTGCCAAAGCCCTAATACTAGACAGCAGGAAACTTGGCCCAGAACCAAAAACTCAGCAGACACTTCCCTTAGACAGTACTTGGTGCAGAAAGCAATCTGTCCTTCCCCATGTATATTTTAGGCAGACAGGCTGAAAGTCAACACAAGCCTGAATAAATTTGGGGACTGGTGTAGAAACTCATGTTATCTTCAGACGAGCCTAACCCCCAGGTCAGCAGGAGTCTAGAGTATGGGGTCAGAGTGGGACTAATGCTTGTAAGTATAGACCCCATTAAAATTACAACATTGTTTACATCAATCTGCTTCATTCATGAAATGATGATGCTGCCAAACTTTCCTGGGATTTTTTATGAGAAATGGGCAAGGCAAATTGGGCAGTGGTCCAGAGGCCCCTGAGGCACAAGTTAGTTTTGATAGATTAGAAACAAGATGAATCTCCATGGGACAGTATTAAAGCATCTTTTATTATGTGCAAAGCAGCCTTTTAACTTCCCAGGAGACATCCCTATCTCTCCATGCTAGTCCAAGCAAAAAGCTTTCAGCATTAATAACACCTGGAGAACCCCACTGGTCTGACAGCTCAAGGGGAACAACTTGGCAAGGGCTGTCTGACCTCCTAAAATAGCCCATTTGGGTCGAATATTGCTGTGCTCTGGACAAAATTACCTCTTTCCAAAAGCCATAGAAGCTTTGAACACAAGATGCTTCACAGCTTTAGGGCTTTGATTTCTTGATATATTTCCTGATACATTTATTCACACATCAGTTGCATTGCCTGAAATGTCTGACAGACCAAGATCTGTAATTTTTTCCTAATAAGTTAATTGCATTTAGTTGCTGCAAGGTAGATGACCTCAATACCATGGTGTTTGCTGGACTTGCTAGATGAATGCGATATGGACAAGCAATTTTAGTGTATAACCTTTATCCCAAAAGTATTCTCCAGAAATATCTTCATGTAAATTCCCAAAAACTATTTTTGGTCATCCCAGAATGTTTAATTTTGTTTGCAAACATGGATATAATATATTTACTACATGAAATAAAGTATTTTTCAACTTTTTTTTTTAATGTGGTAAATTGTTGCTGTATTGATTTTTTTCAGGTGTTACAAATTTAAAATTAATGCGTGTGTGTCTTTCACTAAAAGTTGTTCCAGCACAAATACTGTTGTTCTAATGAAAACACAGCAAATTTCGAGCCAGTTCTAGTATGCATTTCCAATTATTTGTCTCAAAAAGCATCCTCTCTACACAGATTTTGGAGAATGGCACTGAACATAACAAAGATTCTAGAAGAGAAATCTCTGAGAAGAGATTGCTAAATGTAATTTTTTCAAGCAGGAGAGAAGTACAATATACATGATAAACTATATGAACGATAAAAGTGTCAGGGAAGAGAGACAAGGAAATATGGCTCTCCTTGGTTTATAATATAAAAATCCTCAACCAAACAAATGACAATTCAGTGAAACTAATTCAAAGCCAGCAAAAGGAAATATTACTCATTTTGATTGCATTTTTCATAGTGTAATTTGCTGCCAGATAATGTCACTGAGGGAGAGAACTCAGAAACAGAATGGACATCTATAGAGATAACAGTCATACTTAAATCCATCACGAGTATTGATAACGTATTTTGAAAGGAATATCCAGCCTGAAAGAAAGGAGGTTAAAGAATTCTAACTGCTAAGAGAAAAGTAGGTCCAGACTGTTGCTAGGGACACAAAGCTTGGGTACAACAGCTCTACTTCAGTCAGGGAGCTGCAATGCCTTTGCATGCATAAAGGGGACAACAGTCATAAAGCAGCAACAAAACGTTGCTCTTGTATATGAACATGGCATTTCTATGTATGGGTACTGCTATTACTGCAAAATTTGAAAATCTCCTTTCATTCTGAGCCAGAATAAAAAAAAAACACTGAATATTTTATTCTAAACACTCAGAAAAAAAATGTCTTTTTTGGGGAAAAAAAGATCTCATCTGTATTTATTCTTCTGTTACTTTTATTAGTTTTACATCATTTCTTGAGACATAGCCATTCTAGTCTTCACTGGGAATCATGTTAAAATATTTTAAACAATAGCTGCTCATCCAATTTATGAGTTCTTTGTTCCGAATGCTAGGATACACTAACACTAGTAGGAGACATAATCCAGAAAAGACAGGATGTTTCAGTCATTGTGAAGTAGCANATGGCTATTACAGCAGGTATTGTAACATAACTATCACATCCTGTGCCATCTCTTATGTCATATATCATGTCATTTGATGAACACACTGTGTGCATGTGGCCACTTTCCCCTTTGCTTTGTCTCCCTACACATCCTTCTTTTTCATCCCAAAATAAAACAGCCACAACTCCTCTGCAATAGGTTATGGCATACTAGTTGGAAGACCGAATGACACAGAAATGTCAACAAATAACTAAAACCAGAGAAAAGCAAATAAACATTTTTTAGTGTTAAAAAGAATTATAAATATTGATGAGAACATCATCATCACCACAGATTAGTGTGGAAAAAATATTTACTCAATCACTTCAACAAAAATGTCCTGAGCAGCTCTAGTCAATATCTGTTTGGGCAATCAATCCAGCTAATTGTAGCATGTATTTACAAAGAGTAATAACTCTGAAGAACCCAGGAGACTACTGGAAGAAGTTAAGAACCAATTTGGCTTTTAGCCTTGCTCTAAGATTTCTGTTTGTACTGAAGAGTGCTGGGTCTTCCCTAACCAGGAAATCTCTGATTCATCTGCTTTGCAAATATGAGAGGGAATGCAGGTTTTTCTCCATCAGGAATGGTACTTGTATAAGACCAGCACTCATGCACAAGTCAGACTTCCAACCCCCAGTACTGCCTGAACCACTCCAGTCTAATGTATTGCAGGTTAGAGGAGCTCCAGCCCATCATTTCTTGTAATTCAGCTTGTGTTTGGCAGGAATCTTGCATGTTTTCCCTATATAGATTGGATCCTTGCCTGTCTCCAGTTTAAAACCTTGGTAAACCAATTTATCAGGAAATCTATTTCTTTCTGTGCCCTGGGATTACACGAATAGCAGGCTCTCATGACACTTCCTGGTGTTTCAGCTTCACCTCAGATCTTTTCTGCAGCTCAGCTTCTGGGACTGATCTCTGGCCAACTGCTTGAGGGGCTGCACAGTCCCAGCTGCCAGCTGTGATCCCTTCAACATTGCTCTGTCTCCAGATGTGGCCTGAACATCACAGTGCAGGGAAAGGGAGGGTCTTGCATCTGTACCTGTCCCTGGGAGTGTCCATGTGGAGCTCTGGCTGTGAAAATTGCTTCCTTTCAGCTTCCCTTGGTCAGCTTTTTCTTGTTTCCACCATGGACACAGAGGGGGAAGTTTCTGGGAGCAGCTCAGGGAAGCTCTTCTCCATGCTGAATAATTTCTTGTCATGAACTAGGAATTTCATAACTTACCAGCCTTCACATTTCTTTCTCCATGAACTTGCAGCATGTTTAATAAATACTGTATCTTCCTCCTCCTCAGTCTAGATTAGAATGGTTGATCAGTTGTTTCCTTCCAATGAATGCTGGAAATTCAACTGGGTGTTTAATGTCCATTCTCTGTCACTTTGTTCACTGCAAATTCCCTGTTTGTTCCTAGTTTGTGTCTTGTTTTTCAGTCCTCCATGATCTTTGGACAACATTTCACCTCTTGAAACAATTTGGGATATTGCAAACTGATCCTCAATTGCAATTTGGAAGAGGGAAAAGCTTCCAAACTTTTCTACCCAAGGCCCTCTCTTTGCAAGTATGATCCCACCGACATTACTACTTCCATACTCACAAGAGATAAAGTAGGATCCAAAGAGAAAAGGGAATGAGGAAAAGGGGTTACAACAGAAAGTCCATCAAGTCACAAACATTCAGAGAAGAGAGGCTCGGGAACTTGCAGTCTCACCCTCTGAGAAACAAGAAAGTTTCTAGTCATTCCTACTATGTGCCTTATACCTTGTATTTGGCTGGAGCATATCATTCAGGAAATCATTCCATTTGGATGTGAGGATATTAAGGGTGGGAGAATTTCCAGCGTTCTTTATAATTTTTAATAGTGCTTTACTGTTGCCTCTATCAAAACTCAGCAGGTTTTTGAATCCCTTTTGGAACAAAGGGATCTGAGTGCTCATTTTGGAACCTACAAGATACTCTGAGCTGTCCTGTCATGTGTCTTTCAGCTGTGACTGTGAGTTCAGCCCTCAGAGTGTGGCTCCAAGTTACTTATTCTCAGCCCTCTGGCTTGGATGTTAACTCTGCCATCAATCATGCTCAGAGATATTTGGGCTTTGTTTTCCATTAGATCAGACAAGTGTCACTGACTACACTGCGGCAGACAAAGCTTTCCAGAAAAGAGGTTTGAAAAGCCTCATACTGAGCTATCCAAATTATCCTAATTACCTAATTATCCTTATCACAGCAACTAATTAGGCTAGCTATAAAGTTAAACCCATAAACAGACCACAAGCTATAAAAGCCTGCAGGCAAGAGTGATGTTGAAAAGGGACTCAGAAGAACAAGTGGGTGTAGGAATGCTTTTATTTAAAGGTTTGGTCGAGGACAAGTGCCTGCAGAAAATAACCAGTAGTCTCTCAGCCTGCTAAGAGCACTGACAGGCTACAAAATTTGCACGTGTGTTAGCAAGACTGTTACTTGCAATCACCCAATTTTCACAACTTCCAGAAAAATAGAAATGTATTTTTCCCCAAAACAGTCTCTTCAAAGCAGACATAAAATGAATCACAAGCTGCTTTCTGAGAGTCTTCTCTTCCAAAAGGCAAAAGCAAAAGCTGATTGAGCACTGTAATAAAGGAACAGGTTCCTCAAGTCTCAACTTTTGACAGAGCAAGGATGCAAATAAATGATCGGTGGCCTAGGTTCCACTGTGTATCACACCTCTTTTGAAGGTCATTCCAATTCCCTGTACTAATGCAAAGGCTTTTTTTTCCCAAGGTGTGAAGAGTGTCCAAAAGGGTTTCCTGTCTTCCAAGAGGAAAGTTTTTGCAGCAAGGTGAAAGCCAATGGCATTATTTATTGCTCACTCCTGGCCCTCAGCAACATTCAGTTTGGCTGTTGGGGAGCCCATATGTAAACACTGTGACAAAATGCAGTGTCTGTCCCTTTTAGCAGTCATTTGGGAAGGGAAAGGGAGTCTGACACTGTGCCTGCTGCTCTCCCTTGCTTGGAAGAATTAGTTCCTTGTAAATAAAAGCCTGTGCTTTTTCCTGCTGAGGTATTTCCCTATTGTCTGCTATTTGATTTCCTGTAAATGGACTTCCACTGCTCTTGGAACATTTAAATAGAAACCAGAAATAGCTCTGAGCAGAGCTGCATACAAACAGTTTAATGGCAACCCAACAAAGTCATCTTTTTTTTCATGAAGTTACCAGATTTTTTTTCTCTCAAAGACCTTTGCTGACTTGTTATAGGCAGCCCCTCTTTTACATTTCCTACCCGAGAAAAATCAGAGAGTGTAACCAAAACCAGGCAGAAACAGCTGGCAGCATCACAGGCAGCAAACAACTTGCAAGCAAGGCGGGATGCTCATTTGGAAGTGATGGAGAGAAGTGTGCTCCTTCCTGAAAGAGAGCCCCAAGATGCTGCCCTGAGCTAGAGCTGCCCAGGAGCCCTCCTAAGCAGGGTCTGCTAGGAGCTGAGCCCTGCTACTTTATTACAGTAGAATGGCTTCCTTCTGACACAATCAGAAATCCTGGTTGAAGCATCTTGCTGGTTCTCAACAGAATTTATGATGTCTCTTTATTCCTTATGATGGTATTTTTCCACATGTGCAGGTTTCCCAGATGGCACACACATTTCAAACAGCAATTACACAGTAGCATTTTTGATAGCTGTAGCTACAGGCTCAGATGTGAGGTGTCTCTGCTCTTGTAACCTTAATAGCCAAATATCGAGTAATAGCTCCAGAACTCGTAAGAATCACAAAATATGGTCTGTTTGGAAGTAATAAAATGCACATTGCCATGGGCCTCCCAGTTCATGCACCTGCTGGCACAGACACAGCCAGTAAAAGGAAGCTTGTAATAACATAAAAGCTTGGAATTCAGAGGACTTAAAGCCGAACAAATCATTGGAGAGGGAGGTTTGCATTGCAGAGAAATGAGCTTAAAAGGCCTAGAAAGCCACAAATGCTGATTGTTTCTAGATTCTGCTCCATTTTACTAACTTAATGTGAATTGGCTGAGGTTACAAGGTTAAGCTCTGCAATGTTTACCACTTTTCTAACTAAATAGAGGGTAACACAAGCAGAATGCATTGGGTTTCAGGGCAGCAGCACCATTTCCGTGCCTCTTCTTGGGAGGTTGAACTCGAAGTTCAGAATATCCTGTGGGAGTGCAAGGAGCTCAGCACCCTCTGCAGCACAGGGCAGGATTGCTCCTAGGATATTCTGGCTGCTGGAGGCTTGGAGGTTTTTCTTGCACCAACACATATAATTGAACAGATAAATTTTCTGCTGCTCCTGTCAATTGAAACTCTAGCACCTGCTACAGATAAAGCACATTTTGGTCAGCATCTTTCCTGAAAATTTTAGCACAGATGAAACCTTTCCAGGTTTCTATTTTGATCAAGATAACAGGGTTGAGGGATGTTTTGGGAGGATAGAAGTTGGTGGATGTAAGTCAAAGAGAAATTGAGTGAAGTGTAGCTCTCTTATCATCATAGTATCATAAAATTGTTTAGGTTGGAAAAGACCTTCCAGATCATCAAGTCCAGTACCCTAACACTGCTAAACCATGTCCTTAAGTGTCACATCTGCACATCTTTCCAGCACCTCCAGAGATGGTGGCTCAGCCATTCTGCTAGGCATCTTCAGTCTCTGCTGGACTCCAGTTGTGTGAGCAGTGACTGCTGAAGAATTTCTCTGGTTGTACTCCCTGATAATTGACAGAGCAGGGAAAGGGAAAGATGCTCAGCCCTGCCAGGATGTTCAGTGGAGGTAAGTAATCACACAAGCTGTCTATCCTTGTGCTGAGCAAGAAAGAGAGGCTCTGCCATGAAATACTGTTCACATAGCAGCTGTGGAACTGTACTTCTGCAAGATTTATTCTAGCTCATTTCCCAGCATAATTGCTTTTGAAGCAGCCTATTTCGGCCAAAGATTTTTGGCTCTTTTTTTTTTTTAAACGTGAAACCCCAGTTTGTTTGAAGGATTGTTCTATCCCTGCAAACCCTTAATCACATTATCCTCAGTTTCCATTCCCAGGTCTGCCCCAGGCCCTACCAGCTTTGAAGACAATTTCCCCAGCTACATGCCTAGAGAGAAGTCTGATTATTAAAATCAGCTTCTTGCTATAAGAGAAGCCTGAGGAACCTCCTGAGCAAACAACCCCAGGAAGCAGGACTAAGGATGTCATTGGAGCTAAGGTGGAGCAACAGTGTTATGAGGAAAGTTAGTGCCTCTTTGGTTAAATCTCCACAAATGTTGTAATTTTCATAAAACAAAAATATCTACAAAATTCAAACAAAAAAAAATAAAAATAGGGAAAAAAATTGATCCAGCAGCTTCATTTCATAATTTTCCAGAAAAAAAAATGTAATTTTTTTTCAAAATCACTTTAGTTTGTTTCCATTGAAAATGGGGGAAACAGAACCTTGAATTTAAACTTGATTTCAGGGAACATTTCAAATGACACATTGTGAAATCAACAAAATAAAAAATTTTTAATGTTACTTTTATACTATATTTAAAATTTTCACTTGTGAAGTAAAAAAACCAAAAAAAAAGTGGTTGTTACAGTTCTGGCCCTGAGTACATTAATCCATAGCTATATTTACCAGTCTTTCTGTCTACTCCTTATTTCTACAGTGGTTTCAAATGTGTTAAAACCATTTAACTACTTTTGTTTTCCTCTGAACTTATCTCTAAAATACACAGGTGGATTTAGAGCACTTAAAAACACAAGCAATTAAAGCTTTGCTCCAGGGCCAGACTGCTCCAAGGACACTCAAAGGAAAGCAGTTGGAGAGCAATAAATACACACAGCACACATTTTTAGCAGGAGGCTGAGGGATGATTCAGGGTCAGTAGTTATGGCACAGCATCTGGATCCAACCCTTTCCCCCTAACACAGGCTGCCTGCAAACACCCTGCCTTAGACAGCAAGTGTGGCTCTGCTGAACACTTCCCATTCCCTTTTGGGGACTGATCTATTTTTAAATTTCAACCTTCACCCTGAGTAACTTTGGAAATACACACTTACTCTTTGAGGAACTGAGGTGAACTAAAAAGACTATGAACCAAAATATTTCAATATCACATGATAGTTTGAAGCAGTTAGGTGCTTATCTCACTGATGTTTTCCAAAATAGTTCCATTTTTTTAATCAAATTTTTCTCTCTGTAAGATATAAAAATTCCTCAGACTATACATACAAACTTGGTGATTTGCAGCATTTTGGAAAAAATCATTATTAAAAGAGTGAGCATGTCTGAGTGCTAATTTCAACATAGTTCCCACCTTTTAATGCAATCTGCATTTGCAGATAGAAATGTCAGATGTGATGAGGAGATATCTGAGCATAAACTGTTAAGGCCTCTGTCCAAAAAGCTGCCAGCTGAGCTCAGAACTTTCCCAGCTCTGCCTCTGTTTTAACCTGGATCATTCAGCCCTTTCCCATGGTTTGAAATCCCATCAGGAAGATGCTGGGATGCTATTGGAAGTGGCTCTGACCTTCAGTCTCTTTTAAGGGGGTTTTCACCTCGGGCAAAAGGAGCAAGGTGAGTTTTCTGGAAGCTGACTCCCTGCTCTGGGTCGATGGAGGTGATGCAGGTGCGCCTGAGCCTTGCAGGTGAGCCTGTGCCTGTGGCTGCCAGCTGGGGCTGTGCCAGGCAGAGCCTGTCCTGCTGGGCTGTACCCAGCATAGCCCTACCTGTCACACACACAGGGCTGGGTCTGTACCCAGCATAGCCCTACCTGTCACATGCAGGGCTCCTGTGGCTGCAGAACCAGCTCCTGTCTTGTGAAGAACTACGCTTTGCAACCAGCTGCAAAAAATGCTTCAGAAAGGAAATGCTTGAAAAACTCCAATGGCCAATCAGGTGTGAGTATGGAACTCTAGTAGGTATGAAGCCTTGGTTGACCACAAATCCAACTTGTATTTTCTCAGGATCTGGGCCATTTCATGCAGTCCTGACCTCTGGGTGTCAATATTGCTGAGCAGGGATATACAACATGACTTAAATGTGTTGCAATAAAATGTTTATTAATGTCAAACAGAAATTACCCAGGGTATGGCAAACTTTTACCCTGGAAAGATATAAATGCAGTGCAACAAGTTGTTTTGGTTTTGTTTTTTTTTCTCATTATACTTATACATAATTTTTCAAAGCTAAGTTAGCTTTGATGACTAGGTGAACATATTATTTTAGTAGCATAAAGTCCAAATCCATTACACACCCAGTGTTGCTTTAATAAGGGTCCAAGTCAGGAATCAGGGAACTCATTTTTAGGTTACCACTTTTCAAAACTTTTGGCTTCTGTTAAAAAATAACATGCCAAGCAATATGGTTCAACAACAGCTTTGGGAACAGTTTGAACACAGTTTCTCAGAGAAGTTAGTGGGACTCCACACCAAGTAGGTTAAATGCATAAATAAATGAATATTGAAGGGTTAGATGAGGTTGCACAACTAAAATTAAGTGCCTTAGAAATCCTGTGTCTATAAAATGCTTAAAGCCATTTTCCACCTGGGGGGGTCCAGAGGGAAGTTGATCTGTACTGACTGGAGACACAGAGATGTTTTATACTGGACAGGCTGATGAAAGCCCAGACAAGAAATAAGCGTCTTGTCTCACATATGTTTTCCTTTAATTATTGAATGCAAGATTTGGCTTTTCAAGGCAATTTCTAGGGTAAAGATTAGGAGATATTGTGCATAATAGGACTTACTCCTTGAATGGAATCCAATAGTCCCAAACTAATTTCCAGTCCTTAGAATAAGGCATTTCTCCTGGGGATGGCAATATCTGTGGTTTCAATCTCTCACATCCTACCCAACTGTTTCCTCATTACAGTCTCAGGTTTCTTTGTCACCACACAGTTTATACAGGCTCAGATTTAATCAGTAGCAAAACATTCATCAACATGAATCCATGCCATTTTTTTTTCTTAAAAATACCTCCAAGCTCGCTAAATATTTGTCAAGTAAACATTTCCTAGACACAGAGAGCACTGCTCCTCACTTCCTTCTCCTTTAGGTATATTGCAGTCTTGGAATTCTTCCCTAGGATTACAGTCATTGGTATTCCACTCCAACACATAGATTTGATAGAAAGTCATCATGACTCTAGGATATAAGTTCACAAGTCTGGACATGGAAAGACCTTTTGTGGTTAACTAATATTTTGTTTCAGTATTAGGGTATTTTCTGTTCAAAATTAAGATGAAGGTTCTCACTTGGTAAAATATTTATCTTGTGCTGTGATTTATCAAAGAGAAAAAATTATTTTTATAATGATTATGTAGTTTTCAGCTCCATAGTAAATGGATACTCCTACTTGAACTCTCACAGTGATTTATGAACATAAATTAATTAAGATTTACAAGAGTTCTGTGAGATAAGGAAATACTGTTCTCTACCTCATGGTATAGGAAATCAAGGTACAGCTTTTGCCAAGATAACACACACGGCTGGTGCCACACATTCCTGGGCTGCTGTCACCTATCCTGTTTGCCGTTCAGCTCTTTCCAGTGTTGACTATTGTGTTTGTACAATAAAATTGCTTTTAAGTTAGCTGCTTGTTTATCAAAAAGTGACATTTCCAAGCAATTGCAGTGATATCCATTCCACTCCCTCCCCTCCACTGCTGTTCTGCTCATCTCTACCCTTTCCCCCAGGTTTCTGAGGATTATTGGGTCTAACAGTGTCATACAACCACAGAGCCTCATGCCTGCTTAGGGTGAAAGCATGCAGGAAATCCCACTCCAAGCTCCCAGTTTCCTTGTGGAGTTCAAACATCAGGGGCTTTGGGGAAATGTGGAAGATTCAACTGAGTTTTCTGTACAGAAAAGCAACTGTGGTCTCTGTATTGCACATTGTGGTTATACTCTTCAAAATATTTCCAGTGTTTTCATACAACTGATGCCCTACTGCTCAGGGAAGATTATGTTCAGTTAAAGACCTCAGGCTCTGACAAATGAGGTCTGGAAAATCTCAGTGAAGTGGTTTAAGATGCTAGTGCCCTTGGCTTTCTGTGCTGCCTCTGCACAGGGGTTTATGGACCCTAGGCAGCAGCACAGGAGTGTGCCTGTGCCAGTGCTGCTCCAGTGGCTGGGCTGGTGCCTCAGTTTAAGTCCCAAAAGAAGTGGATTTATGCTACAGCTGAGAATCAGAAGCACAGAGGTGTGGGCACACTGCCTTTGGCTGATTCTCCAAAAACCGGTGTCCTAGATCTCATCTGCTCCTTGGCTTTATAGACTCTCAGTGCCAAGATCTCCCATTCTCAGCCCCAAACAAAGCCCAAATTCCCAAAATCTGGTCCGCTAGCAGCAGTTTCTCACAGAGGTGGATCCTAAAATTAGAGGCTGGTCTCTTGAATTCCAGAAGAGGCAAGACATGCTTGGAGAACATTTCATAACAAGTTCAAATTCCAAATATCAAATTGTATTTACTCTTCTTTTAGAGAAGAGGTCTCTTCCTCCTCCCTTCCACTTATATACTTGGAAGGGAATTGAGCAAGAGCTGAGACCTCTGGATTTGCATTCCTCTCCAGCCTGGGAAGCCTTGAGCTTGTAGCATCCTCTAGCCAGGCTGTACATGATGCACCAGGCCAGGGATGGAGCAATTGTAGGAGCAGGCAGGGAGAATCAGAAGCTGAGCCCTTTAGAAGCCTGTTTTGTGCAGATGATCAGTGTTAGTGACTCTAATCAGAAACATTTTGCCAGCCTTTGCAGTGAAGTGCACAGCAGATCAGTGTTGCCATCTGAACTCCTCCTGCTGCTTTACATCCACTCCTATTATTAGTTGAGCCCTGATGTTCACACCTGCCAGAGCTGCATTAACAAAACCAGCAGGAGCCTGTCTGCTTCACTCCCACTCTGTCCTGCCCATCCCTGCCCTGGGATGAGAGCAGGAGCAGGCTGCTGGGAGGCAGAGCTGCAGCCTCACTGCTGCCAGCTCAGGGGGGCAGCACAACAGGGGGAGAAGAGGAAAGGCAAAGCATCCAGAGGCTAAGCAAGGGCAAGGCAAGGCAAGGCTGGCCTGGCTCTGACTGCATCACTCTCTGTCTCCATGTGGGTTGCAGTGGAGCAGTTCAGTGTTTGGAGTGGCTCCACGGGCTCCTCCTTCATGCCACGGCTGCACTCAGCTACCAGAGCCAGTGTCACACAGGTGGAAGGACTGTGCAGAGATAGCATTCTTCACCTGAGGGTCTCAGTCACCAAAACTGGTACCAGTCTCAGCACGGCTGGGCTCACAACCCTCCTTGCAGCTCACTGCTGACAGTCTGCCTCACAGCCATGAATAAACCCCAGGAGGCTGAAGCACCTCACAGCAGCTGCTAAAAAAGCCCTGCCCACCGCTCACCCTGCAGCCTGCCTGCTGAGCCAGGCAGGCACTGCCCTGCTTCTCTTCGGGGGTGCTGATAATTCTGTAGGAGCAAAGAGCTCAATGCAAACAAAGGCACCAGAAACCCCACAGTATTCTCACTTGGAGAATATTCTCTCACTTGGAGAGTATACTCACTCTTTCCCAGAAAGAGAATTGGAAGTTCTCTACTGGAGCAACTGTTTTCTTCTTTTTTTTTTTTTTTAATTACAAATAGACTTAGAAAGACATTGAAACGTAACAAGGCATAAATGATACTGAAATGGCTGCTTTGCAAAATCCTATAATGGGAAATTCTTTTACAAACCTTTTAAAATTGGCAAATGTTACTAATATTCCTCCAGGCAACACTTGGGCTATTATTTATAATGGGATGTGTGGTGTCCCAGAGAGGCTGTTCTCCTGAACTGCAAAGCATTTTGTAGGACCTGCGAAATATGAAATGATTTAAGGAGGAAAGAGGGTTAGCAGTTCTGCTTTGTGTGGTTTCTACTACCTCTAAAGCAGTTTTAGAGGAGAATGTGCTCTGGGCTGTAATTCAGGTAGTGTTACAGATACTGTAACATTAAAAATGGACAAATTAGAGGGACCTGATGAAAAACATGTTACTTTTTCTCTATTTGGTGCCTCAAACACACAAACATGATGCTTAGATTCTCCCAGGTGCTTATATTAAATGCAACTGAACTTACTAAGGAGGTCTGAAGTGAGATTTGAGCTGGCTGGCCTCTCTATATCTCGCTCTGCAGAGCATCCTGGACACTCAGTTTGGTGTGAATCAGCAACAAACTCAGCGTGCAGGGACCCCCGCAGTGATGAGGCTTTTCCATCTGCCTGACTCCTGTAAATAGCAGAAGGACAAGCCCTAACTGACCCATCCGTGAAAGGCTCTTGGGGTTTCTGCATGTACCGGACCTTTCTGCTCCTGCACAGAAGTAGCTTATTTGGGATTTTCACACTGAAACGTAGGCTTAATGCTCCACAGTTTTTCTCTGCAGGAAGTCACATGGCTGTGGGGGCGGGGTCATGTGACCCCCTCGGTGTCACATGGCCCCGCCCCCAGCCACATGANCGCTGTGTCACAGGACGCCCCCCCCCCCAGCCACATGACCACCCTGCCCTGTCATGTGGCCCTGCCTTCCAGCCACGTGACCCCATGTCATGTGGCCCCACCTCCAGCCACATGACCCGCAGTATCACATGACCACTCCCCAGTGTCACATGGCCCCACCCCAGTCACATGACCAGTCCCCAGGGTCACGTGGCCCCACCCCAGTCACATGACCAGTCCCCAGGGTCACGTGGCCCCAGCCCAGTCACATGACCACTCCCCGGAATCACATGGCCCTGCCCCCCCATTCTTCGGCGTGGGGCCCTAACCCCACTGCAGATCCTTCAGAGGATCAGCACAGGCTGGGGGCGCGTTCCTGGGTGGGGGAGAGCAGCCTCAGCACAGCGCTGTGTGAGGAACCCTGTGTAAAGTGACCTGAGCCTCTCCAGAGCAGCTGTCTGTGCTTAGTCCTGCTGAGGATGTGTTCCTTGGTGCAGGGAGTGACCCTATGGAGAGGAAGGACACTGTGTGGGTGGGCCAAAGCAATGGGAACAAGTTTGGAGCTTGATGCCTGTGGGGAGCAGAGGCAGCCCTGGTGTGACTGGGCACAGTCACATCCCCTGGGGATGCACGTGCCCTCTCCTGGCAGTCTGACACCTCTGCCCTTGCTCACGGCATCTCTTGTAGGGTGCTTACACTCTTTATTAGGTCTTACACTCACCAAGCAAATATTTTCAAAAAACAGCACAGTTATAAAAGTCCTGCTGTTTGGTTTTTTTAATGCCGCAGTGGTCTGCTCAATGTGATGTGGCAGTAGGAAGGAACCAAATGCACCAGCAATCCTCTGCTTGTTCTCTTGCAGTGCAAAGGGACTGAAAAAATGGCTTTCAAGGAGATTAGTGGATCAATCCAAGAACATGGAGCCAAACAGATGAGCAAAGTGCAGGTGAGGATTTGTCTTTAGCGGGGTTCAAGTTTAGAGAATAGACAGATCCTAGAGTTGTGTTAGGTACCAACACAAAAACTTAGGAACACAGAGCAGGTAATCCAGACCTGAGGCAGAGGGGGTTTGAATAGAATGGTCACAGAAAACAAATCCACATTCCAGTGTGGAAAGCATCTGTGGGGAAAGAGATCTCTGGGGCAAGAGGAGGCAGGCTGCTAACAGGAAGAGCAGATTGTAATATCCCCAGCCAGTGCTGCAGGCTGAGCTCTCCTCTCCTAACTGCAGCTGTGGACCAGGAATGATGTGAAAAACAGCAGACTGACATTGGCTTACAAAGCAGTGAATGAAATCACATCCAGGTAGTCTGTATCCTGCTGGCCACCTCCCTGTGACAGCACTGGGAGCAAAGCTGTCCTAGCAAATATTTCTGTCTGCCCAGGCAGGGAAGGGGTGCACTGGGGGCTGTGGGGTCCTCTGCTCCACTTCCCAGGCACAAAGGGGCAGCCCTTTGGGACACCATCCCAGCAATCATACAAGAAATGGCCTTCAGTCCTGCTGCAATTCCCATGGGGGGATTCTCCCCCCACCCTTATTCCCTGTCTGCCACCTCTCACCACCACCACTCTGCTAGGGTATTACGAAACATGAATAAAGTTCATGTACCAGACTCCAAAGTGCTTTCAGGGTTTTTTGGGTGGAAAGCAAGAGCCTGTGGGGAAGTGGTAATTGCTGTCCCTCTGGATGTAGCCTGACCACTGCTAACGGCCTCCTGGATCTGTTCTATCTTCTTTCCCTGGGGTGAGACTTGGTCTTCTTTCTCTAGTAAAGAATGAAGGAAATTCATGGAGGCAGCACAACCTGAAATTCTTCCCATCTATTTATAATTCCCTATACACTGGTTAACCTGCCTTTATGTTGAAGATCTTTAAGAGAATGATGCTAAGCAAATGTTGAATATTTTGCCAGTATCACGAGCAATGCCCTGGCTTCCACAGTACTGCTGTGTCAGGCACAGGGACATCTCCAGGAAACATTTTGCAGCATATTTTGCAGCCAAACCACAGTGGTGGTGTTGAAAGACACAAAATTCTTTTCCCTTACTCCAATTGGCCAAGGGACAAAAAGGAGTGAGATTTTCAAATTGCCAAATTAAGCTCAGCCAGAGTCTGTGGCTGTTGTCATTAAGAAAACCCCTGCAATAAATGTTTACAAAAGCGTTTCAGAAATAATGACTCTCCATAGAACTGAGTTGGGAAATTTCCAGCAGAACAGGTTTCAGGAGAAAAATGCTGATTTCTTCAGACTGTGGGGTTTGTGGAATTGTATGGGTTTTGACAAACTTTCGATGAACTACAGCAGCAGTTGCCAAACTAGGGGCTGGGAGCCTGGTGGAAGTTCAAGCACAAGTGAGGTTTGTGCATGGATCTGGGGTCATGAGTCTGGAAAATACTACACTGTGGGCAGATTTAGTCTTTGAGATCATTTGTACCAAGGCAGCCCCTCTGTGCTCAGTGCCCTTGGCCACAGGGTCACAGTTCTTTAAGGCTCCCCAACAACCAGAACCCTTGCTCTCACACAATGTATAAGGGCATGCACCTTGTAGATATAACAGCCAGAGAACAGAGTAAAATATAGTTAATGTACAATAAAAAAAAAAAACCTGGATGAAGCCAGCCTTGAAGGATTGTAAGCTATTTTTAGATATTTTTCTAGTTCAGAGAATAGTTTTTATATGAAAATAAAAACACAGAAATATTCATACAGGTTAGAGGGAAACACCCCAGTTTTCCATTTGAGATACTGGGAGGTTTCCCTACAATGTTTTTTACTGACAAACTCATTAAAATTAAAGAGCTTTTCAAAGCAAAATTAAAAAATAAAATTAAATGCTTGATTTGGGGCTATGACAGACTTTTGAGACAACTTCAAACAAAAACAGCAGTCAGCTGCTGCTGACTGGTATGTCCATTTCCCCAAGTGCCTTTGTCTGACAGCAGCTCCAGCATAGCCTGCACAACTGGTCACAGAGCAGGAGGTGTTCCAAACAGCTCTGCTCTTCACCAAGACCATCCCACCACCTCACTGGCATCATGCTGCACTGCTACCCACCTGCAAGAGACCCAGCTGGGCTATGGGCACCTGTGCAGTTTAAACCACAACACAGAAAATGTTCTTTCCATCGCTCTGTCCCAGGGAAGAGATGGGAATGAGCTGATACTCCAACTTGCAGGGTGATCAATGCCAACAGCATTTCAAAGGAGTCATTTAAAACCAATACTCAGTCTTTAAAGAACTTTTGCTGCTTACAGGCTCAGAGACACTGGCAGAAATCTGTCACGCTGGCGTGTTCATGCTCTGTAAACCAGAGCTGCTTTATCCTACCATGTAGCCCAGCCTCCCAAGCACTCTCATTGATGTATTACAATTTATATGGAAAAATAATAATTTATATCTACAGGGAGGATTTTCATCCTGAAGTACAAAAACTGAGCTATAAAAGAATGACTTATTGCAATCTTGCATTCCTCAGCATGGTAATTAGGTTTTTTAGTGAGTCTGTGCTATATTAGCCCCTGGGGACCAGTTCATTGACTCATATGTGTTACTAGCTGATAAATACCATGCTTGGTATCAAGCAGGGGATGGAGATTATCTCAGGAGGGTACCTGACCCCCACCAGGGTCATGCAAGAGCCCAGACCTGGCTCTGCTAGGTTTTGCTCATTTACTGACATTCTTCTATTGTTCTTACTACCACTGCCTTTCTCAGTCAAACTGACCATTCCCAACAGGGTACTGCAGTGAGGATTTGCATAGATCCAGCTCACCTTATCACATTTCTGTTGTCCAGAAAACTATCTGCTGAGGAAACAAACTACTCAGACACAAGTTGTTCGGTTTGAAGCCAGGTCTCATATAATTCTAAATCTTCCATAAGCCTTCCTAAATGTCTTCTGAACTTTTACATCCTATCAAAGGCTGACTACCACACTTGGAGATGGTGTGACTCCCTTGCCCACATCTCCTCTCTTGCCCAGGACCTGCATGTTATTCACAAGCACCAACTTGTCATGTCAAGCCTCTAGCAGAGCTAAGCCCCAAATATCTCTGGACTTACTCCTGCCTCAGGACCTGAGCCCTGCTCCTGCCCTGCTGAGACTCCAGGGCTGAAGCCACGTGGGAGCTGTGAGATGGGGTGTGGAGGGACAAGCTCACCTTGGATGAAAGTAATGGCACAGAGCTGCAGCTGGAACAGCTGCCCCATGACTGCGTGTATTTGCTGTGCCCTGTCTCCTCAGTTCTAATAATTCTTTCTGACTAAAAAGGACCTACCAAAGGATGCAGCTGAGCTCTGCAGTGGGGGATTTGTGAGAATTCCCTTCTCCCCCTCAGCTCACAATATGGGCTTTCATAAAAGAAGCATGTCCTTAAATTGTGAAACCTGAGACCCTGCTAATGCACAGAGGAATAAAATCTCTTTGGAAACAACCAATCACCTTCCATGTCATGAAGTGCAATGAGAACTTTTATGCATGGACTTCTCAGTCACTCTATTAAATATTTTAACAGAAAAAATATATTTTTTTGAAAGTAAAAGGGTTGCTCAAATGATCCAAAGAATCAGCTGCTAGTGAATTTTTAATTTTTTTTTTCTTTCAACTAAATAAGGAATAGCCCACAGAATTTTTCTCTAGTGGGCCCATATATAATACTCAGCTAGAGGAGGTGAAATGGCAGAGCTGATCTTCCTTTTCTCTTTTCAATTAAAGAAATATCAGAGGAATGTGACTGCCAAAAATATTTTACTAAGCTTTAGGTGATCTCATTGCACCTTTAAAAAAAGAAGCAAGGGGAGAAGTTATGCTCCTAATTTGTTAATCATAAACTAAGTCAAAATTTAACAGATGTTACAGTAAATCCTTGAGAGCAGGTACCATCATTTGGTATCCATTTAGTAGTTGTTTATATTAGGAGTCTTACATTAAGCTTAACAAGGTCCCACTGCTCAATGTGCAGCAGGATCAAAGTGAAAGATTTTATTCTCAGGAACTTACAGTTCAAATCAAAAATATTTTATAAATTGAGGTTTTGTTCTGTTCTTATTGACATGTTAAGTGAATGCAATGGGCTTTGCTTATTCACAGGTGATTTTGTCAGCAGTTCTCAGTATGTATTACATGTTTTTGCATGGGATCCTAGGGCATGGCAGAGGTAGCGTTAAATTTTCTCTGCCTCTGACTTCTCATGATTGGAAGCAAATCACTTTATCTTGTGGTTTGTTATTAGGAAAATGGGCAATAGCCCTGCCCACCTCAGAAAAGGTTTTGTGAGAAGTACAAGATACTGAGGTATCAATACAGTGATGCTGAGTCACAGAGTTCCAGATGTCGCACTTCACCCTTCTCCCAGGAGTGCCAGGAAGGGGAAAGCACAGCCACACTGCAGTGCTTACATGCAAAGCATCCAAAGAGCCATGCTTTTAAAATGCCATTATCCAGGGCATATTCCATAGAGGCCTTCTGAAACTGGAGCTTGGTAGGCTTTTTATTCTACAGGTTGGTTTTGTGTCCATGAAGATTTGCTGGTAAGTTAAACTGTTCTGCAGGCAAAAGTGCTGATGGCTGGTTTCTGGTGACTGCCTTGGCTGGCTATGCAGAAGCACCAGGGGCTAACAAAAAGTGTGGCTGGCAACCCAATCCATCCCCTGGGAGGGCTCTAACAAGATTCCTCTCCTTCCCTTTCTTGTGCAGTGTTGCAATGATTGTACAGAATTAATAACTTTGAGACTTCATCCCTTCGCACCAGTGTGCTAAGAAGTTTGGAAGTCATTGGGGAGGGATCAAGAAGCAGATGGATAGGTATGGTGATCCTGTCAGCCGGGCTTCCTTAGGAAACTGAGTTAAGAAATGCAAACTGCTGTTCTCAGTGGTACGCTAATTCTGGCAGCTGATGTTTAAGAAAAACAATGTTACAAGGCTTGAGCACTGGCAGCTCTGCAGTGAGCAACCTATCCAAAAGCCTCATCCTTTTATTTTTCTTCTGTACCACAGGTGTTCAGAGACACCTCAGTCATCTGGGTGCCAAATTTGTGACAACCTAAATCTGATCAAGTCTTGAATAGTGAGCCCAGGGACCACACAGGTGGTGTGTCCTCCCCCACCAGAACACCCTGCTACGTGTTTGCAGCACCAGCCCCAGCTCCTGCCCAGAGCCCTGACCCTGGCAGGCTCCTGGCTCTGCTAGGCACCAGGACAAGGGGGGAGCAACAGCTGCACTGCCCAGCAGCACACAAACCTCTGCCAAATAGTGCTGATACCGTTCAAAAACTGTCTACTGCAGGGGGAGCTCCTGAAAATGCTGTGTGCTTGCTGCCCTTCCAACAGCCAGCTGGTCATTCCACAGTGCCACAAGGATGCACTGCAGCACAGTGCCATTCTCACTGTCCCTTCATGACCAGGAACACACAGACCATGCTGGTCACAGCATTCATGGGGAAAGAGGAGACAGTGGGGATGGGGAGCAGCAAGAGAATGAGAGACAATGGAGAGACAATGGTTTCAGGAATTGCTACAGTCTGTGACACATTGATTAGTGATACTGAATAAAAAACCACATGTTCCATTGTACAGAAAAAAAACATTGAATTAATGCAAAAGAATTGCAACATCCCATTAAATTACTCTTTTAGGGATCTGAACTGGACCAAGATACTTCTGGCAATCTCTTCATCATTAAAGTGTTTCCTACATTAAACTCTGTGTGTCCTCTTTATGTGCTTCCCACTGCTGAGTGATTTCATTCTAAGAGCAGCAAATTGATATGCTGGAATAATTATATGAATGGATTCCTTCCCAGACTTGCTAATATAGCCTGAAACTGAAGAATGCACAATACCAAGCCACAAGGTCAGGAATATCTGTCCAAAACTATAGCTATGCTTGGACTATGGTTTATGGTTTTGGATAACAATAGTTTGGACAGCAGAACTAGGAGGCTGAATTGGATTTCTTTGGATCTGCCAGCACGGTTTAAAACCTTCTACAAGAGCAAAGGGCACTGCAATAGTGCTAAGAGCCATTATCCCATATTTAAAAGCTTTGGAGGATACCACTTCTGTACCGATATGGCAAAAAAAATCTTTCTGCACAGAAGCCTTACAGAAATTGGCAGATCTTTTTTCCAACAAATTCTCCTCAAAATACAGCAAAAGTAATCAAATTTCTTGAGAGAAAAGGCAAATAATTTTGCCATAATCAGCTTAAAATTTAATTCCATTTGTAGCCATATTTTTCCCCTAAAACTCTAGAAGAATAAAGAAAAGGTGTAGGAAGAGAAAAATAAACACTCTCACTGGTTCCTTTTCTGAGCCTTAGTGGGGAAGTTCACCATCATAACAAACTAGGCTAACCTGAGGATAAAAGGCAACCTGGCAGTTCAGGGACACTGTCCCCAGTCAGCTCTTTGTACCTTGCACAGGTGACTTATTGTCCTGTGGTCTCATGTCTTCTGGTCCTGTCAGCGCAGAGCAAACGCTGCCTGCCTGTGGGATATAAACCAGACTTGGAGAACATGGCAAAGGTTCCTGTTCCTCCCACCCACTTGTCCTTTGCTCAGTGGTACCTCACTGCACCACCTACCACTTTTCCATGGAAGCCTAAGAGTGCCTCCCCCAAGGGATGTCCTGATCCTGTCTCTGGGCTCAGCTCTGCCCAGTTCTTTCCCCTGAGCAAAGCATCCCTGGCCCTCACAGATGCTGTTCTCACAGCCTCTCCTCAGGCAACATGCTGAGGTCCCAGTGGGGAAACAAAATGAGCATTTAAAAATATTTCTTTTTCTCAAAGTGCCAAGTCCTGAGAAACTGCAGTTGTTCCTGTCTTTGTGCCAGGGGATGCTCCTCAGCCAGGTTGTGCCATTCAGGAGAGCTTCCTGATGTGGGGCTGTCCTCCCAGAGCCCTGATGCTCAGAAAAACCTCTGCAGCAGCAGTGAACAGCCAAAGAGAAGCAAGTGCAGAAATTCCCTGGGGTGGAGAGGTGATGTTTATCCAAGATCTCTGAGGGAAGCAAAGTGTGAAACAGTGGAGGCATTGGCAGGCGCTTTGAAACAAAGGAGAATAGTCAGTTAACAAGTCCCATGGCCAAGCAGGGCTATTGCCTCTGTATCTGCCTGTGGAGAAGGCTGTGCAGCACTGGGGTACAGGGCTCTCTTCCTTTGTGTTGGAAGGATGCTCTTCTGCTCTGCCTGCCATGATGACCACGAATACCATGGGGACATGGCTGAGGACTACAGGCTCTACTGGGGCAACTCTTGAGGCCACTCTGCTATCTGCTTCTGCCTACCTCTGCACACAGGTGTGTGCTAAATTCTGCCAGCATCTGATGTCATTACATCTTAAGTGCCTCCTGCTTCTCCTGTATTTTCCCCTTGTGAAATTTCACACTTTTGCCCCACTTTCTTCCTTCTCTGACCTATTGCTTGGTCCAAAAAAAAAAAAAATCATTGCTGTGCTTTCTCTCATATTCACTGAATGAGATCACACCTTCCTTAAGCCTATACTCCAGACTCTCAGAAGGACCTTGTGGAAGCCTCCTTTGAACTCCTGCCTGCAGACAACCCAGTGACTTACATAGGACATTTATGGTGCAGATGTGCCTACATTGTCAGCAGACTCTTAGGCTGAGCTCTCCAGGACCCTCAGTATCCAAAAAGCACCACATTGACAGGCACTCATAGACATCAGAGAACTCAGTGGTCAGGCATTTAACAGGACACACATAAGATCAAATGTGACCTTCTCATAAACCCTTCTCCACAGTCACAAAAAACCCAAGGATCTAAGATACCTTGCTATCACCAGACAGGACAAGAGCAAGGTTTCTTGGGAATTTTGGGATAATAGGATCAAAAATTAGGTTGCTATCCTTCTCACCCTTTTAAAGGCAGTCAAAACTGGAGTGAGTTTTCTGCAGTTATGCAAGTGCTGTCCTGCAACCCTGTATGCTGGAGTCATCAAAACCTGTTGATTTATAGGGCCCACCTCAGCATTCCAGCAGCCATTTAGTTAATGCAGGAAACCTTGCAGCTCAGAGGCTTCCAGGAAGCGCCACGGGTCTTGCAGGCTGTGTGGCTGCTCCTGGGGAGTGATCTATGCTCCACTGTGACCCTGGTCTCTTCCGTTCCGTGCTGCTGTGCTTTCAAGTTGTCCTAAGGAGGTCCTCCATGCTGGCCTTTGAAGAGAGAGCTGTGCTGCCCAGGTGGGATCTGCTCCCTGGCAGTGATGGAGCAGCATATCAGAGGCAAAAGCAGATCCTACTGTGCAAGGTTCTGCTCTCACTCCATTTCATGGTAGATCAAGCTGTCACCTAGAGGATGACACACTGAAGTGATTTACTGTGGTTTTTTTACAAAAGACTGGATTTTGTTAGGTGCATGAATAGCACTTGTAAGTACATAGCCCAGATGAGAGATTCATAAGGATTTGCCCACTGCGGCTAGGGAACAATTCCAAAATCTCTCTAGGCAAAATATTTTGTACCACCAGCTATTTCTTTCATTCTCTTCCTTCCCTCCAGGGGATGAGATATTTTCTGGCAGCATCTGCCTTACTTTTCTGCTATTTTCCCTTATTAGAGGCTGAGGCTTACGGGAAACATAAAGCATCTACTCATCTGGGCTTGGACTGGTCATATTACAAATTGAATTTTGTCATGATACCCATAAGCAAAACGTTTGCACTTTTTTTTCCTCAAGGCTATCCATGGGAAACTGAGTGATGAGAAGGTCTCTGGGCACTGGTGGTTTGCTACATATGTCTAAATTCTATCAGCCAACAGTAACATAGAGAATGGAAGCAGACGGGATAAACAGGGATCCTTCTTAATTTCTTCCACTAAAATGTATTTGGACAAGGCAGTTTTGGCTAGAACACTTGTGCAAACTAGGACTGGGCACTAAGTTTGTTCCTGAAAGCCTAAAGATCCCAAGAGAAACACCATTACCAGCAGCAAGCTGCTGTACCTCTCCTTGAATTTAATTCCATCTAAGTCCTGGTGCTCAGAAAACAATGGGATTTTGTCACCATTAGGGCTTAAATCTCTAGTTGCTGACACTAAAAGCCAGGAAGAAAGTTTTTGACATAACCTCTGAACTCCAAAGGGCTAAAGTTCAACTTGGATCAAAGAGGGGTCTTTAAAGAGCTCCATGCTGCACCAGGAGGGTGACATAAGGATGCCATGTACAAATTGCACTGCTTCTCAGGAATGCCTTGTTTTCTGTTATGGCTTTTGTCCTCCAATAGCAGATCCAGGGTCCCAAAGCAGAATGTTATATTAAAATACTAACGGAGGCTTTACCAACTCCACCTTAAATGGCCAGTTTAGAAATCCACTCTGGTTTCAGGACATGCAGGATTTGAAAGGGATTGTAATTAAGTGGTGCCTACAAGAGTGGGAAGTCCCAGAGACCTGAGACTTGTCATAACAACTTAGTCCCCAGATAACACACTGGGAGGACAAAGCTATGGGTTGGGTGAATGGATTTGGCAGCAACAATTGAACAGTTTGTGGCATCACCTAAATCCTTCTTCTAAAACTCTGACCCCTTAATTCAACTGCTGGCTTCTTCCACACCTACAGGAGCCCTCCAGCACACAGCTGGGTGAAAATCAGGGAGGATGCACTGAACACAAATGTATGATCCTTCTTTCTGATCCAATATCATGTTCAAAATGAAAGAGTGAAAATTAGATTTTGATTCGTAACACGTTACTTAAATTGCATAAAGCTTAGGCACTTTTTTAAAAAAACTGAGAAATGCAAAAGTGGACAGCAAGCTCTAGAAGCGTTTATTTCTATGTTTCAGGGGTTGTTAAAGTATTAGGATATTCTCACCACCATCAGCAAACCCCAGTGCCTGAAGAAGCCTTCTACAGTGCCAGGAGCTGTACAGCTAAGGCTGGGGCTAAAAGGCTGCCACATTCATTTGTTCTTGGAGCTGAATGTTGCCTTTGAACCCAAGCTACAGTGCTGTCTTTGAATGCCACAGGTCCATCATTCCCAAGAGGACAGAACACAAACCCAGATGCTTTATACTGCAGTTTCCATCTTCTGAGTATTTTACCAGACAGGCCTTCTAGAAACAGTGTTTTCAGATCTCACCACTCTGGAAATGTGCTCCATGAATGAATTACCAAAAGAGGAAGGAGGATTGGATGCCTGCACAGCGGAAGGATAAGACATGTGTGCTCCAGGCTTCCCTGGGGACCAGGATTCACTGCCTGCCAGGTGGTTTTCTGCACAGGGCCAGCTGGGGCTCACCAGCACTTATTAGCTTTGCAGCATCCCAGCTGGCTATTGCTGCACTGAGGTTCTGGGGAGGTTTATTAATGCTAGAACTAATTTAGCTGAATGTACTCCCACCTCGCCATTGCTGGCAATGGTTCTCTGAAGTTCCAAAAATTCCTCCAAAGATAGCTCACAGCTGACTGTGCACAGGTGGGCAATTTATACACATTACAGTGAATATATTTTGTTATTTGTATAATAGTGTAAGTAAAATCAAGCAAAATAAAATAATTTCGTGTTTTATAATTTTTAAAATATGACTCAGAATAAAACCCCAAAGGACTGATAATATGTGTATTTCTTTGTTAGGATGTATACAGGGCACTGTAACATGTGCTTAAAACTCTTAAGTTTGAAAAATCACTAAGTTTCAAACTCTAAGTTCAAAAATCTGATATAAATGTGGGAAAAGAAAAATTAGTAATTAATTCCTTAAAAGAAAAAAAGGAAAAATACTGTCTGATTTTGTTGCATTGATATTACTAGAGTTTCAGTGGGATGGAGCTTGCTCAGCCCCTCCTGCTTACAGCTCTCCTGTGCATCTGTAGATACACAGTATATTTCCAGGAATAAAAAATGGGATCCATCCAGGAAACTCAAATGCTTTTGCTCATGAATGGTTAGAGTTGATCTTTCCAGAAAACACAGAGAGAGTCTGAACTACCACAGCTGTGGGATTTTTTATTTTATTTTAATGAAAGGCCATGCAAACCATCTGAGTGAAATCTCCAGCTCCTACACAGCATTATGACCATGATTTTCCTTCACTTCTGGTTGAAAATGAAATTCTGAGTACTTTTATGTTGTCTTTTCCTTCCCCTCACTATGCTTTGGCACCCATGAGAGTGTATGGCGGGGGGGTGCATCAGACTTTCTGCATTGCTTTCACAGACAGTCTCCTGATACCTTTTAGACCAGAGGCAGAAAAACACTGAACTAGATGATGCTTTGAGGTCCCTTTCCATCCTGCTTTTTATGAGTCCATCAATCTGTCACAGAGACTCAAATGGTTCATTTATTAATGTGGAGTGCAGACTTTTGGCTGGGGCTGGTGCCCCAACCATTTAATAAACACCTGGCAGCTAATGGGGTCAAACCTCACTGCCTCCCTGTTAGCATGACCCAGACTGGGAAGGCACAATAGCATCCTCATGGGATGGCAACCTGAAATACCCCCCACACACTGCAGCTGGGCACACTGGAGACAGGCACTCTGCTTTGGAGGGGCCTGCAAGACAAAGGTGCTCCCAGAGGGAGTGCCAGGCAGCAGTTCTGATGCTGCTTTCACACAATAACTTTTTCATCGTGCCCATACCCAGTGCTGACCACCCTGTTCAAATCCAGACAGAAATCCCTGCTCTTGGCATTTGGTCTCTGCAATTTTCTATGAGCTTGGGGTATATCCCAAATGCTCAATGTCCTGCTTGGCCATTAAGCCTTGTACCACCTACCTGTTTCCACTTGCTGAAAGAGAAGTTATAGAGAAAAACACAATGGACCTTCAGCTACTTGCTTGCCCAAAAATCGGGTCAATAGTCAAAGATACCACAGAAAGAGTTGGTCCTTCCCTTGTTATGCTTTGTATATTTCCCAGTGATGCAGCTGCCAGTGATGAAAAGAGATTGGCAGTGTTTGCCCTCAGTTCTAATCAGCTACAAAAAGACATTATGTAAAGAAGAGACACTTGCCATTTATTGACATAATTGCTAATCAATTATGGGTTTACCTCCCCTGCTTGGAACAAGTTATGATAATTCTGAGAATTTATTAATGATCTATCAATTAGGACATTTGGGCCTCTAATGTCTGGCTTAAAGCAAGTTATCCCCTATAAACTCTTGAAATGGGCAGCCTTCCATTGCTTGAGTGGATGAAGTAATTGAGCAGCGGAGTTATATTAAATCCAGACACATTCAGTATTTAATGCCAATTATGTCCTACTGACAAGGGAGTAGGATGCTGGAGATCTGGCTTATGTCATGCCCTTCCTTTATCCCTTTTTGGCAAGATGAAGGTGGAATGACCTCGAATAATGGCATTGCCCTGCTGTTACTTTTGCTATAGTTGGCACATCATATTTTTTTGGTTATTGATGGTTCACAGCTTTCATGTGTTGCAATCAAGGAGTTTTAAGGCTTTTCCCACCATCAGTATTGAATATAGCTTCCAGCTATCCCTTGCTATTTAATTCCAGATGGGTCAAATCTTTCATACTGCCTGCAGGCACATTGCTAGCTAATGAGTTGCACTGGTCTGAGATCATTGTTACAAGCATTATTTCCTTGATAAATATTTTTGGTTCAGACCTGAGAAACGGCAGAGGTGCAAGCAGTCAAGATTTATAATCTGGCAAGAAGTTTGAAAGTCACATTGCAAATAACAATGGTTACATTTGTATTCTCTGTTTACAGTTTTTCTTCCTGCAAGTATGTTGGAGGCTTAAGCCAAGCAATGAGCCCTGCCTCAAGGCTGGCACGTTCCCATGCTGGGTGCACAGGGATGAGCATCTCAGGGGCTTCTGTTCCTGTCTCTGTTACAGAATCCCAGCGCTTTGCACTCATGAATGCATCAATCCCAGCAACCATCCTGGCACAGATGTGAAAATGTTTTCCTTTCACAAATGCAAAGGATGATGAAGAAGAAAGGGACTAAAGTGCCAGAAATACTTAGAGACTAAAAAGGCATCCAAATGCTTAGTGAGATGTTTCAGAAGCTCCTGGATGCAGCCTGGGGCAGGATGCAGCCATGGGATGCAGCTCTCATCTCCTTCCTCAGCATCAGACTGTAGTCTTAGCATGGAAACCTGTTTCTTCTTGGGAGAGCTCCAAACCCTTCCCAGAAAACCTGCACCTGCTTCTGATGCCTGCTGAGGCTTTTTTGCAGATCCTACCCGGCAATAATCTGATCCTCCACCTCCTCTGAAGGAATGGACTAATGGCTCCAGTCCTTGCAGGCCTTTAAATACCCCCTGAAACAACTGATGTCTTGCCCATGGTGGGTCAGAGATACTGTGAATTAAACAGGAGCCCTACTTCTCTGCTGGCTGCCTATACTCTGCTGGCAGCCTGTCACAAAGAAAGAGCTTCCAGTCCAAGGGGCAGGTTTGTTATTTTGCAATACCATCAACATTTTAGGTACAGTCCTGATTCTTTTACTCAAATAAGCTATCTCATGCGAGTCACTATGGTAGAATCTGATCTCAGTTAACCCAAAATCACCTCAGCAATGCTAAGGATTGTTCTAGTTTTAATCTGAAGACATAATTTGGTTTTTATGGTATTACATCCAATTTACATAGCTTTTTCTGACCCCAGTTACGAGCCCAAAACCACTAATCCAAAACAGTGTCAGAATACTGTCAAAAAAGAATGGCAGAAAATAAACCAAATAATTATGAAAACTGGTTAATAGACATAACAATAAGAAACATGCCTCATCCAAATTTCTTATGAAACAGAGGTTTAATAAAATGCAGAGATGGGAAAATGCCACTTTTCATGTAATTATAGAGCATACAGGAAAAATCGATGGTCTCAGGATCTAGAATAAGATAAATGGGGCAAAAATGATTCACACAAATACATGTGCACAGGGATTCGGCTCAAGAATTGCTCCTTTGGCAGACAGACCATCAGTGGGAACTAACAAAGCTCTGCAGCTCATAGACACAGGCTGTCTCAGAGTCCCCACTACAACACTGGCAGAGGGATGCAGAACTTTTCTCAGGCAATAGGAAGAAAAGCATTTCCAAGGGAAGAGGGAAATATTCATGCCAGAAAGCAGAAGTCTAATGAGAACTTCTCTGCACACATCTGGTCATCCATAATCGAGTAAAACAGGAGCTACAAGGATGCTAAGGAAAATGGAGAGTCTGTCCTGTGCAAGAGAATTAAAGCAGCCTGCCTGGCTTGTGCAGCTCAGCAGAGCAGAGGAGAGGCAGTGTGGTTACACCTCCCAAAACTGCTACATGTCTGTTGGCAAAAACTGCAGAGAAGGAAGAGCCAAAGAGAAATATTGATACAAGACCTAATAAACCTAATTATATTTTTACTAGAAATGAGAAGCAGTGGTATTCAGGATCAAGCATTCCAGATGTAGCCAAATTGGATAAGATATCTACTTTTAGGCTGAGTTTATTATGTTCAAGTGAATGCCGAGGTTACAATACTCGTGTCTGTGATAGTAGGAAAGTAGAGTGGATGAGTCCTGACTCCATCAGCTCTGTGTTCCTACCACATTCTAGCATCAACTTTTTGAAACACCAAATGTTGGTCCAACTATAGGTTCTGTCACATCAAAGCCATCAGCACTTCCTTATCCATTGAAAATTAACATTTTTGAGGGTTCAGATTACATCTCCAGGGACATCCCATCCCACAAAAATATTAATTCTTGTGACTTTTCCTTCCTCTTAGTTCCTTTACTTCTTTCATTTTTGTTCTAAGATTAAAGGAGAAGCTAAAATAACTCCATTTCCCATAGGACAGAGTTTCAGAGCTTTCACATGTCTCCCATTAACACTTGTGCACACTAACACAGCTCTGCATACCTCTTGTAGTCTCTGGCAGGAATGATAGCAGGTCAGTGAGAATTGGCTCTGTCTAGTGGTGGTGTACTTGTCTAGGATGCAGACAGAAGGAAAAGATCCATCTGTTCCCTTCTCATCTAAGCTTGCAGAGTGCAGGACAGCTCTCAATATGTTCCCTGCTCCAGCAGGAGTGTCAGGTATGGGAGCAAAGTAGGATTTGTTCAACCTGACCCGTTTGAAGGGAAGTTTGTTTCTCTAACCCACAGCACAGACCCTTGAGAGCTTCAGCTCTGCTCCACCAGTGCTGGCAGGGGCTGAAAGTCACCAGGAGTGGCACCTGGAAAACTCCTCCAACCTGTTACAAGAACAAGGGCTCAGTTTCAAGTCAGACCCTACAGCAGGGGCAGAAAGACAGACCTGAAAGCTTAACTTTGGAGGACTGGAAAACATCATTTTGACAAAAAGAACTTTTCTTGCCTGCTTCTACAAGAGGAAATGTGAGCACCCTCTAAGCCTTTACATCAAATGTCAAGTCCTTTTCTTCACCTCCTCTACCCACTAGATACCAGCACCTTGCCTGCTGCAAAGCAAATATCCCCTGGAATGGATCCACATTCCAATGTTATGGGGCTGCTGTGACTGTTCTGGGATTATGATGGAATTATTTTACCTCTAGCTGTTTTAATAAATGTTATGTGATTGCCAGGGAAACCCTGAGGAACAAAATAATACTGACCCGTAGTTCTGAATTCCACCTGGATCTGAGTCAATCACTGTAATATGTAAATTAAGTAGTTAATGGATTAAAGCCATTAAATCTAAGACTGGGACATTCTGGGACTAACTATGCCTCTCTGATCCAGCAGAAACTTGTTTACTCAGCAATTTCATTAACAGAGGAAAGTTAACTTGCCTAGAAATATTTCCCAAGCTGCCACTTCCACCAGTGTGATATTTCTGGGGTGATCTTGCAGAAGTGACTGTGGACAGACCTGATGTCCTGCAGATGACCACTGAGCCACCAACTTCTGTCTGAAAACACTCAGTTTACGAGGCACTTCTCTGAAAGAGAGCTTATAGAATTTTCCTAAAAACCCCAGATGTTTTGGGTTTGCTTATATTAAGGTTTTTCCCATGTTCATAGATGTGTTCGTTATTTTGTTTTTCTTAAATGTAGCAAATGACACCTTTTTTGCAGCTTCTTAAAAGTCACTTTCTAAGTTCTGGGTACAAAGAAGAAATTATTACAAGGAATTAGACTGTTTCTACATCAACAACAATGTCCAGTATTTACACTGGATATTCATTAATATTCCTAAATCTACAGAGCTTTTTTTTTTTTTTTTTTAAAATTTTCTTAAATTCAATAGTTTTTTTTTTTTTTTTTTTTTTTTTTTTTTTTTTTTATATACCAGTCCTGTTCTGGCCATAATGGTCTGTGTGATGAGGGCTCTTGGCAGGATCACCGTCCTCAGCTGAAATCTCTTCATGATAGACCTGGGAATGATTTGGGAAGAGGCAAGAAAAGAGGTGACAATAAGTGCTAAGGATGGAGGGGTTCTCAGCCTAAGGAGAGGAATTACTGAGCAGTGGGCAACTGAATGAGGTACATTTCATTTGCAATTGGAATGCTAAAAAGCACAAAGTATTGTTCCTGGAAAAGAAACAACTCTAATTCACCATACACAATAATGGGCTATAAGTTAGGTTGTGCCACTCCTAGAAAAGAAATCCTGGATTAATTACGTGGTCTGTGGAAACAGCTGCCTGCTTGATAGTGATCAGAAAGCATGAAAAACCTCCCAGAGTAGTTGCACATTGCATCCAGTAAATCTGAGCAGGCTGGCTGCTCAAAGGGTAAAGTTGCTCTGTTCCCTGTGTGTTCCCTCCCCGTACCCTCCTGATGCTTGTCTGCTCCTCAGCAGCAAACATACCCAGGAGAAGGAACAGCTCTTTGTGCCATAGGTGTTATAAATTATGCAGTTTAAATGAAATTTGTTTCACAGGAATATGCTGAACAAGTTGTCGTCACTGTGCCTTTGAGCCCTGCTGTGGGGACATGCCCAGCATGGCCAGTGCATAATGTGGATAACCCCCAGAATGACACCACTCTCCTGCACCCCATCTTCACCAGAATCCCTGCAGAGTGATTTCCATTGCACTCCAGCCCCTGGCACTGCATGCCTGGCTGCAGTCCCTGGGCAACCTGGCCCCTTCTGCAGGTCTGCACTGCATAATGTGATGGGGATTTGGCCCACGGAGGGAGGCACAGGAAGTGGGAGATGTTGTTTGCATGTCCAGGGCTCAACCAGCCTTAGGGTCTGCCTGCAGTGGCACAGTGGCCTGGCAGTGCTTCCCAGCTCCTCTGCAAAAGCATTTAGCAACAGGAAGGGACTAAATCCTGTTCATAACCTTTGGTCCCAACTTGGCCTATCCCCAGCCAGAACATGGAGCAGCATTCCATCCCATCCCATCCCATCCCATCCCATCCCATCCCATCCCATCCTGTCCCGTCCCGTCCCATTTCCCCATCTCCTGGGACCCATCTGCCCTACTAGCCTGGAACCCTGTGCCCCCCATCTCCTGCTCCCTGGCCCTGCTCTCCAGCCTTCTCTGAATCTTTGCAACCCTGCAAGAGGCTTTCTGACCTTTTCCTCCTGCTAGCTCTGCCATGCCACACATGGGAGTGGGTGCTGCCGGACACAGAGCAGGAAATCCAGCTGCCAGTCCATAAAGTACAGTTCATTACATGGAGAGCAGAGTCTGAGGTTAATCAGCCTGCAGAAGGTGCTGTGTGCCACAGGGTTACTGCTCCCCTACGTGGAGAAGGCAGCTGCTCTCTTCACCAGATGACTCAACCTCCTGGGATTCCTTGGACTTGAAAGAATTCAAACCAGACCCTAAAAAGGTTGTTAGGCTTGTGCTGGCCAGACAGCCCCCACTGTGCTGTGAATTGCTGCCACACATGCAGGGAAGGTGGGAAAGCAGGTAGGGTGAAAAAGTTTTTGGCACCTCTCACCACCTCTGGTGAATAATTGACCCAGCTGATGGTCGCACCATTAGTTATTCAGTACTATTAAATATTTTGTTCATGATCATGTGTAACAGTAGCATTCTGTACTTCACATGAAGAATTTAATTTTTCTCTCACAATGCTGAAAGAGACCTTGAGAGTTCATCTGATCTTTTCTCTTGCCCAGGTCAAGATAAGCTTCATCTAAAAGCCTTCTGAGAGATGTCACATAGTTTGTCATATCACATTCCCTTTCTCAGGGTCTGTCCTTCCAAGTTTTTTACCTGCATGATGTCATGGAAAAGGTAATGGTGGGTTCTGCAAAGAGTTCAACAGAATGCACCTACAGGCAGGGCAGTGCCTGTGGAGACATCAGCTGTAATCTGGCAGCCCTCAGCAAGAGGATCCCCTGCCCCCACCCTACTTGGGGGCTGGAAAAGCCTCGTCTCCAGCAGCTACTAGGAACCCACGAAGCCAAGCTGAACTAAGGAAAGGCATGAATTTGGATAGGCTCAATTAAACTGCATTAAGGTGAATCCACGTTGGGGAGAACAGTGCTACTGAAATTCTGCAGCTGCAGACAGCTGTGTGTTCTGCAGACAGCTGTGTATCCTGAGCCAGCTGTGCACCCCACAGACAGCTGTGTGCCCCGAGAGAACTGTGCACCCTGAGATAACTGTGCCCTGCAGAGCTGAGCACCCAGGGACAGGTGTGTCCCAGGCAGGGCTGTGTGCCACACTGTGCCATGTGAACACTGGGACAGCCTGCAGACAGCTGTGCATCCTGCAGACAGCTGCATGCCATGTGGACAGCTGTGTGCCATACAGCCAGCTGTGCTCCCTGCAGACAGTCCTGCACACAGCTGGGCTGCAGCAGAGCCTTCTGCTCACCACCACCTCACAGAGTGCCAGCTGTTTGGCAGGGTCTTCTCCACCTCAGTCCTGGCAGAATGAGCTTGCTTAGGAAGTACCCATTATGTAAGAGCACAGAACATGAATAGAACAAGCTCAATTTGAAGAAAATAGTTTGAGGAGCAGCATCAGAAACAGCTCTGGCTGTGGATCAGGACAATGGGGACATCTGGCAGACATCTCCATTAAAGGGTGCTTCTAACAGAGTCTGATCAAGAGCATTTCAGACTAATATTCTCTAGTATGCAAGGGACACATTCCACCCTCTCTGCACATTAGGCAATTTTGATATCTATCATCCAAGGGCTTAAATAGAGTGCTACAAAAATCCATTAACAGCACCCCTTGAAGACTGAAGGCATCCTTACATGTGCTGCTGCACACATGGTTTTGAACTGTGAGTACGTGCTTCTATTTGCTCTTCTAGACTTCTCTACTGAGCTCTGGGTTTTGGAAAAGGCTGGAGAGGAAGTGATTATCTTGGTCTTGCTCTGTGTAAAATCTTGTTCTCTACTTGACTGCCAGGAAAATCTTGTACCCATTATCTTAGAATCATAGAACCATTTGGATTGGAAAAGACCTTTAAGATCCTAGAGTCCAACTTTAAATCTAACACTGCCAATTTACCACTGAATCATGTCCCTAAGTGCCACATCTACTTGTAATCCCACATCAGGCACTAGAACTCATGCTGCTGGAGCTCTGGCCCAAGTTACCCTCTGTAACTGTATTCAAGGTGACACTTCAAGCCAAATTTTATGTGGAATCTCAGCTTGTCTTTACATCAGATTTATAAGATGTCAGGTCCCCAGAAAATGGAAGGAAAGAGCATAGGCCTAAAATTTTGCTAGCCATGGTAATGAAGCTTATTTGGATTTCTCTCCCTTTCTCTCTTACAGGGTCTTCTGGCTTGAAGGAGCTTGAAGATCTGCTGTTCACTAATGCAATTACTGACTCATCACAATAGTCTGTGTTGCTGAATACTGGTAAGGAAATGGCATAGCAGTCACAGAGATGTGTGTTAGCCAAATGTGCACTGGGCTCATGGCCCTGACAGTCTCCTCGCCAGAGCTGGAGACTGTTTTTAAAAGACTTTAAAAGGAAGATGATTTGCAGTCATTTGTAAAATGATGAGCAGATATCCTCTCCTTTGAGACAAGACCTTGGATTCATTTATCCCTGTATATAGATGTTGAGGGAGAAAGACAGCATGAATGTCAAGAATCCATAAATATTCCTGTTTAGTGACCTAAGCAAAAATAGGGTTGCATAGAAGGGGGAAGCTTTAAGTGCATATACATGTGCATAGGCATACCTTTTTCTTGCCACACATGCTCTCAAAAGCATGTAATGTTAGCAGGGTTTCCATAGATCAGGAGGATGAGATCCTCACATGCATTGACTGGCTGCAAACACCTGCAGGGATGCTTGTGGCCTCAGACAAACCCATCAGTTGTTTCTCAGCATCAGAACAAAACTGCAGTGCACCAATCCACACATCACTGCTCTCAGTCTCACATGAGCTAAGGAATGAGATAGTTTATAATCTAGCAATGGATCATTGTTTGCAACAGCAAAATGAATGGGAGCCAAGCATTTCCTACTGAAAAAGTAAAAACCCACAGACTTTTCACCTTTTATTCTGCAGTTCATTTTTGGGGAGGAAAATATAAAAAGTTACTGTCATGTTTTGAAATTCCTGTTCTATGTGAAATCCCCCTTCTTCACAACAGCTTCATCAGAAATCCATCAATCAATTACCCACACAAAACCCACTCAAGACCACTTAAAATGCAGTAGTGTCCTGTTACCACTTAATTCCCATCTATTTTACTTTTTGAGGTACCTTTTAAGTCCTTCACTGTCATGTCTTTCTAGCACAGAACTTTCTCAAGACACTTTTCTTGAGGCTCACAAATGCAATAAGTCTCACACCCCAAATGTGACACTGGCACAAATCCAGCATCCCCAAAAGTGACAGCACTGTACTCCAGCCAGCTGTAGGTGGTCTGTTAACATACCCTGCTGTTGTTGTCATTACTTAAGGTCCCAAAATTATGTGATTCCACACAGAACCCAACTTGCAACTTTTTTTTTTCCTGAGTAGTTTTATATGGTCTTTTCACTGCAAAGAAAAAGCTTAAAAATGTGACTTTGAAAGGTACCAGAAGAGATCACTGTGCATCTCTTAAGGATGGAAAACAAGTAGAAGTTATTCCTTTACAAGCTTGGATTGTAATTATCTGTTCTTTGACTTCTTTCTTTTGCATTGGTTACAAATACTGGTGAAAGTAGTCACCCAGACAGAGAGAACTTTTCTTCATTTCTAGGACTTCTCTGTAGAGACATTAATAGAGGCAGGGAACAGGCTACAATTATGGCTAACATCACCAGTTTTCTGCACTTTCCTTTATTATCTAGCTACCTGTAGCTACAGATGTGTCTTTTACAATAACTGCAAAAAATTTATATTAGGAGAATCATGATGTCAAACAGAAGTGAGGAAGTACCAAATCTTATGAAATAACGGACTTTTTAGGATAAAATTTTTAACAGCTGATTACTTCAGATGTTTTCTCAGCCTTTCTGACCACTGTACACATTCATTCTGATTTTAAATATATTCCTTTTGAACCTCTGTGAGGTCTCATCTGCCTGAGGTGGCTGATCAGTCCATGGTGCTCTGCCTTCTTCCATGGGGAAAGCACAGTGGGGAGAGATCCTACTCTCAGGGAGCAGCTCCAAGTGCTCCCTGTGGCCTGCAGAGACTGAGCTACCCCTCCATGCTCCACACCCATGTGAAAATGGTCTCCCACCTGAATTTTTCATTTTTCTGTTATTCAGGTCCCCAGCCCTGGAGGGGATGAAGGCTGTGAGATAGGGGAAAGCTCACAACTCCTGCCAAATTTCCACGAGGAAGGGAAATTCAACCTAGCTTAGGTATGCAGCTATGGGGAGATGATCACAGCTGTGCTGCTGCTGCTGATTAAGAGTTAAACAAGTCTCCCTGCAGGGAAGGCTGATGTTTCCTTTACCTCTGCTCAGCTTTAGGCAGCTCCTCACATGATGGATCCTCTTCTGCAGTCCCATTGCCTGGCACCTGGCTTCCCTCACACTGGTGCTGGGCACCCAAGGCTCCCTGCAAGGCACCAGGGCTCACAGCTCTTCTTTCTCTCCTGCAAATGCAGCTGGAAGCCTCTAGGAATGGGCCTGCAATGCAGTCTCACAGTCCCAATGCCTGTCAGGATCTGGGCTGGTTTTAGTCCCTTCCTTGGCCAAGTGCTTGCTAAATCAGTGGCATGCCCCTGGGAAACACCGTCATTGGATGCATTGTAAAGTGCACCTGAATTCACTGTTTGCAGTTTTGCAGTACATGTGATGCCTTATTTAACAAATTCAAACATGTCTGCTTTTTCAATAGACCCTTCTCAGGGTTATTCTTGTGCAAATCTGGAGTAGCTCTTCGAATGTCACTTAAATTACTCTCAGTTTATACAGTGGGATCAGAAGTTATTCCACAAGGTTTTGCACTAGATCCAGTTACAAATGATGGAAATTCTGAATGCAAGGAAAAATCCATTAAATGTGAGAAGAATTTTACAAACAGAGTCCTTTTTAATGGGGAATAAGTGGAGTTCTAGATTATTTATTAGGAATGCTTTTAGATGCAGTCAAAATTTTACTGCTCTGGCAGTAAAGGGATTCAAACAAAACATACAAAAGGATTGCAAGTCCAAGAAAAAACTACAACTTATTAACAATAAATTAGACTTTTTAATGTGAGAAAGCTTAATAATGTTGGAATCCTTCCCTGTATACCTTTAAAAATCACACTGGATGACAAAATTCTGCCTACCTGCTGTGTGTGCATGGACAAGAGGGAAGGAAGGGAAAATGTCCATGGGAATGTAGGGGACACCTGACATATGAGAATAACAAGGTTATTCAGAAATTAAGCTTAACTCAAGAAGGAGAGGTCAGTAGAAAACTTTAAAAATCCAGGGTAGTTTTTCATGGCTCACCACAAACCTGTGGCCAGTGTTATGCTGCCCAGATGACACAGAAGTGATTTTCTGACCTTTTAAGCAGAGGATTAAAAATCTCCCAATATTCCTCCCACCATCATGAAGCTTCCCCTTTGCAGTCCCTTTCCACACTCAACCAAATTTTCCTTGCCAGGTAAATGTCTCCGTGCTAGTTTCCCCTGCAGAGGTCTTCTACAGAAATAAAACCCTAAAACTGCAGACATAAAGCCAGACTGGACCATGGTCCCCCTCCTGTTTTAGCACAGGCAGCCCTTCACAGACTGCATTCCCACCAATCCCTCTGGAATGAACTGGCTTTCAGCCAAATGCAGCCTGGCCAAGTCCTTTGCATATCTTTGGGCTGCTGTGAAAACCGATCCTTAGATCTTTAGCTGCCCAGTGCCAAGGTCAGCTTTGTCCCCTTGTTTTCCATCGAAAATTTGGAAGCCTGTTTCCCATAGCCTGAAGGCAAATTTTGGGTGCACCCCCCTCAAATCCTAGAGTCTCCAGCTGTTGACCAAGAAAAATAAGCTGGGAGAAAATGCCAAGTGCTCCACTGTCACCGAATTGTGCCAAAATCAAAGCTGTGCTTACAGTGTTTTGACTGAGAAACCAACACATTATAAAGTCAAAAATGTTTCTCCCAACAGGAATCTTGTGCTTGAAGGTCTATTCCTTCTTTCAGATTTGGGATTAGCATTATTCTCTGTCTGTGCTCTACATGAGAAGTTAAAAATATCTTGTTTTTGAAAATGCAAGATTTACAAAGGCAGAAATACCCCAAATTTTCACAAATCCGGGAAAAAAAATTAAAATCTGAACATATTTAAAAGTTTTTAATTCTAAACACAGACAGGAGGGTCTCTTGAAGCTTTCTCATTTACTTACCCGATTTTCTTTCTGTAAGTATAATGAGTTTAGAGAGAAAATATTTTGTTTTCCTGCTAAATTCCAGGAATCCCACTTTAATGGCATTTTTCAATTCAGCCAAATATACATCATTGTTAGTGTGGGCTCTGTAATCTAATCAAACCATCTATTTATCTGACATGATGGATGGAAAGTAGGAATATTATATTTGCTTTCCCATTGAAGAGTAAGGGCCAAATTTTGCTCCCACTACCAGCACTTCAAATTCAGTCTATCCCTTGTTATTTTCCTCTTGATGTACTTGAGAGTGGAATTTAGCCCTTAGGGTTAACCAATGCCAAAGGCAAATAATTTGATTTGCTAATGAAGCAGGGAGCTTCCCTTCTTCACAGCTACACAAACAGCAATCACTTCATTACACTTTCAGATAGCTGCATTTTTCTAAAGAAAGAAAATATAATTAAGCAGTATGATAGTAATCGTGCCCTGGAATAGCTCAGTCCTTTTGATAAAATTACCTATATTTGAAACCCTTTTAATCAGATTATTCCATTACTGAATACTGTATAGATAAGAGGCCTCTGCCTAAGATCAGGGTTAAGTCAGAAGTTTTCTAACAAAGACTACTTTATTTCTGAAAGCCATATATATACATTTGTGTATATATATATGAGACTGCTTTTGGATATAATTCATCAAAACAAATTTAGGTGAAATATTTGTTCTGGAAACTTACATTTTTCTGTTATTTCACCTTTGCTTTATATATTGCTTTTCCACACGAAGAAATTTGCACATACAAACAAAAAAAAATGGACCAGCTTCAAATCTCTTGATGCAATATATCTTTATTTTTGGGCAAGATGTATCCCAGTACACTCAGCTAAATCCAAGGTACAGCTACTCTCAAATACATTTTTAAGACCTAGCATTTGGCGATACAGGTCTATTTTAGACACACAAGGCAGTCTTCCTGAATTTCATTGCAGTCTATTGCTTACCACACATGGTATTAAAATCTGAATTATATTTATGACTAAATATTACTGAGAGCTCCACACTACAAATCCCATTTGGGAATCATCTTAGCTTAAGTGTCTAATCATTATGAATTCCTGAGCCATTGAAAACCTCCACACTGCCCTTGCTAAAGCTGACTGCTTTCCAGTGATCTGTGAAATAAACCCATCTTTCATGAAGCAGTTTTTCAGAGACATTTCATATCTTTATGAGAGAATTTTTGACTAAGAAAAGATAGTTCCTTCCAAATGGAAAAATTACAGAAGCCAATTTTAATATTTTGTTTAGGGGTAAGCTCCAAAATGAAACATTTCAAAAGTACTGACCCCACCTATTTAATGAACTCACTTCAGAGAAAGATTCATGTTTCTTTTTGAAAATAAATTTTCAGAATGTCTTTTTTTAAAATTATTTTTTAATATATAAAAGCGTTTCAAGGCTTACAAATCAAAATCAAAATGAAGAGTTCTGAAGGTTTTCATACATGGTGCTTAAGCAATTTGTCTTTATGTGTTTTATTTTAGGATAGAAATGTTTTTGACATCTCATCTGCATTTCCCCCAAGACACAAAAGCCAGATCCTAGCTCAGTCACAGGCTCAGATGGAAGAGTATATGGTTTCTAATGAATGAAATCTAGCTTTTGGCACCGATTCACCAAGAATACACAAGTGACACAGTGTAACACTAGAAGTTACTTCCTTAAGCTATTTTTTTCTCCACTAGCATTAGGTATTTTCCTCAAAGAAAACCTCTTCTAATGGAATGCACTTTGTCATCTCTTATACGAGTTTAAATGGGCAAAATGCATCTCATTTTCCTAACTAACAAAAGACATTTTTTCTGTCACTTGATCTGATAGAGCAATTAAAACCCACCATAAATTCTTCATTTAAAAATCTTCCTGTTTGACTGTTAGTCTTGATTTCAGAGTGGGACTGGCACTTTGAGCAGGTGAAAATCAGGGTACCCAGAGGTGAGCACTGTTTTTCACCACTGCTGGATGGGTCCTGGCACAGCAGAGCCTCCAGGGTTGCACCAGGAGTGCAGCCTCAAGCACATCCTCACCTCAGGGGCTGCCTGGACACAGCACCACAGCCCAGGTGAAGTGCTGGAGTTACTGCAGCCCTCCCTGCCCTGAGCTTTTAGCAGGGCTCAAGATGCCTAGTCCTATTTCTGGCAGGAGGGAAAAAAGTCCAGAGCTGTTGTGAGTCCTTGTTTTTGCTGCAATTTGCACATTTACGAAGAACAAGCAAAACAACTTTTGCTGAACACGGCAGGGCGAAGCTCTGGTCTCTTTCCAAGCAGCCCTGTGCATAGGTGGCCCTGCATTGGCAGCTGCTCTTCAGGGCACCACCCAAAGTTTAGGGACTGTATTCCTTGGTTTTGGGAGCTCACAACTTCTCTGTTCATTCTGTGCTCACCCATGTCACAGCTAAAAGGGCAGGAGGACCCAACCACCTTGATGGTAAAGGTACCAAGCTGTGTAAGTGACACAGGGGGTTACATCCTTGTGCCAGGGGGCATTGCCAGGCTAAAGCTGGGCAGTCATTCTGCTGCCTCTTGTAGGGGTTATTGTGGCAGCCTATTTCACAAAGGCTGCCTGCAGAGCTCAGTTCAGGGATCAGGGGATGCCTTCACTCCTCATGTGTGTGCATTGCTGATTACTGCTCCAGTAGCCTCATGCTGTACATGCTGGCCTCGAGCCAACAAAATACTTAACCACATGCCCAGCTTTAAGTAGACAAGTCACTATTGCTTGTGCTACAATTTCAGGCTAAGCACATGCTTCAGGGTTTTGCTGAATTAAAGTCACAGGCAACACTTAGGAGACTTTTATATTTGACCTCTACTGCACCCACTGTAACCCCTGACTCAGATGCTGGCATCTGTTCATCTATTGTGGATGTCCAAAGCTAACAAAAAGACCATGAAAGGGCTGTGTTTGCCCAATGGATTCACAAATGACTGGGTTATTTATTCCCTGGAAATGATCTCTCAGAGGTGAAAACAGAAAGGTCAGGTGTGGATATGAATTTTTCAAGCCCTTGAAGAGTTTATGCCTCCTGATTGGTCCTGCTCTCAAGACAAGCAATATTTTCCAGGTTGGAAAAATGAAACAATTTTCTGTAAAGAAGTTCCTCTGTCTAATGACTGTCTTTTTGCTCCCACACGTAGAGCAATAGCCATGTCTGCTGTCTTCAGTGGAAGGATCCTGGTGACCTTCTTTTTATGGTGTGGCTGAGACAGGACAGAATTGTAATTGCAATTCCATGTTCCTGACAACTTCCAGATTTCATGTTGAAAAAATTTTTTTTTTCGCTCTAATTTGTTTTATCTTTGTATCATCCTTGGGAAAGCAAAGCTGTTGTCTCTGTTCTTGGGTTAGCATCACTGTGCTTTGAGCAGACCCACCCACACAAAGTCTGCTGTAAATTGCACCCTCATGAGCAGGGCTTGGCTGAGGGGATCTGAAGAGCAAAGTTGTCTGAACACCAGGAGGGGCCTGACACAAGGCAGTAACAAAACCTGATTCTCCATCTACCTCCAGGCATATTCAGCCCTGCCAAGAGGCATCTCAGCTCCCCTCCCTGGGTATGTGAGAGCAATTAAACACCATTTGCTCTAGGAGCATTTCCCAACCAAGGCTGGCCAAGGCAGTGGAGCATGCCAGTCCCACTGCCTCCTAGAAAGACAATGGGAAGGTGCATGTGTTGACCACGTCTCACTGAAAGCCAAGTCCTCCACAAATCCAGCTAAGGGGTGGAAACTCTTAGACCTGTGAAACCCTAACATGAGCTCTCACAGACTAAAAGCCCAGCTGGTCTGAGACATTCATCTGTGTGTCACTATCAGCAATGATAACATTACTGACTCCTGAGCATCAGGATTTTGCCTTCCTGCTTTTTCCCAAGCAGCCCAATATCTCTCTGTCCCCAAGCTGGCTGACAGTCTCTATCACCTCTGTTTGCCCTGTAATTCTCAGCTACCTGGAGACAGTGAAAAGTCTCCTACAGGTCATGTTCATAACTTAGGCTCTTTCCTTGCTGCTGAAGACAAGAAAGCCAAATGAGAAAATAATTGCACTCTGTTATCTCTCAGTATGGAAGCATTCACAGGGCCATCACCTCCTTTCTGTATAGCATAATATCTTTAATACAGGCAACCTTTTCAGAGATTTTTCCCACACTGGTCCTTGTCTACATTAAAATCACAGTCCTTCACCCATAAGGTTTTATAAAAGCTTCTGGATTTATTTTAGATAAATTTTAGAAATTTATCTGCTGGTTCCTGGAAAGGAAAGGTTGTACCTATGTAGACCAGCTACACAATATTTGTGCCTATACACAGGGATGTATGTTTATGGAGTGTACTATAAAGAATTTAGGACTCATCTCAGATGTGCCTAAACTGGTTACAGCCCTAAACCTGTACCAGCTCTGCAGCCTTGAGGTTTGAGTGCAATACCTGCAGGCACAGTTGAGACCAGCTAGGTGAGGGACTGCTGTAGGGAAGGCAGAACACACGGCCCTAAGCCCAGGAGGCACAAATCTGCCCAGGAGCTGGTGAAAAAACACAAATTTCTTTGCCCACTTCAGGTACCACTTTACTGCAAATAAACAGGAACCTTCATACAGTAAAATGCAGGTCGTAGAGAGTGGGATTTCTATCCACATAACATCTTGAGTGAAAGCAGCTCAACCTTAACTCAGGAAATATCATTGTGGTTCAATTCCATGACAGCATGGGCTAAAGCATCATGGAGCTGTCTCTGCATATCTTTGCAGTGCAGTACATGTGAATGTATATAGATGCAGAGATAGATGATGTATATGGGCATCTCTGTGTGTCTGACTCCACATATGTATGTATGTATGTAAATTAATGGGGAGGTTTCACAGAAGGTCTGTCTGGAATAAATCTTTCTCCTTTAGAAACAGTTTGGATCTTATCCACTGTTTAAATGAAGATATAAGTGATTTTTTTTTCCTCAGAATTCAGGTAGAAGAATTATTCAATCTTCAGGGGCAAAAAAGCCCCACAAAATTTAATAGAATTCAAAGAGTGACTTAGAAATGCCAGTGAGCATGCAAAAATGATATTATCCCAGGACAGGATTGAGATACAATGGCCAGGAGCCAGCTAGGAACCACACACAGCCTTGCAGGGCTGCTCACTTCCCCTGGAGGTGGAGAGGGTGCCAGAGCAGCCATACCAGTGCTGGAGATGGCTGTGAAAAGTGTGATTTAAGTTCAAATACTCATTCCCTTTGTTTACCAGTTAAATGAGGTGCAACAGCAAGGCATCATAAAAATACCAGTGCTGAGACTCCTGATTTTTCTCCCAAGCAGGCATCTGGATTACCAAGTGTCTCTGCAGAGTGCAAAGCCATGAGGCTTGTGTGGGGGGAATGGGTAATCCCAATACAGCTGGCTAGTGACCAGAAATGATGCGGGAATGATTAGAAAACATCTGCTTCCCTGTCATATCCTGCACTATCTGCATTCCATCTGCTTTGGCTGGACATAACTTTTGTATAAATGTCTTGTGAATTGGTCCCTTCGGGAGTCGTTTTATTTTTAAAAGTATATGACAAGTGATGGAGAGAAAAGGGCTAAATAAATCTGTTGTGGTGATTGCATTCTGCATTACTAGCACTTCTTGAACACTTTTGAGAGAAGACATTTCCTTGCTTAGTTACTTTACTGAATGAAATAATTTCTTCTGCTTGGGGAACAAAGATTTATTTATCTCCAATAATGTAAAAGGTCATTCTTCACTGAGTCTATAAACTGGTTCATTCTTTTGGCAGCAGCTGCTGCCAAACTATTAATGTCACTGGTAACATGAAATAATAAATAAACAGAAATTTCTTCAAAAAGGCTAGGATAACTAGAAATGGATGTAAATTAATGTATGTGAACACGTAATCTTGTTTCCTGCACTCTAGGATTTATTCCCCAGTGTTCTCCATGTCCAAGGGTGGCAATCTGATGTGGAGCTGGCAGGTCTGCTGTCCAAGCCTCAGCAGGTCCTAGTGACAGATCCTAGTGCTGGTCCAAGCCAGCCTGAGCAGCATCCTGGGGGTGCCAACCTTGCCCTTTGCAAATCTGGGATTTCTTACTTGTGCCTGCAGGAGCCCAGAGCTTCTCCAATCCAGTCCCTGGGTCAGAAGTGCAGGGATTCAGGGTGGGCTGACAGCACTGCCGGGCAATTCAGGGTAGAGACAGGCAATAAACAGGAGGGGCAGAGGGGAGGTGAGAGTGTTCACCCAGCCATGTCAGCAGAGACCTGGACCTATGGATGGTGTGGGGAAAGCCCACCAGAGATCAGGGATCTTTCCTTCAGCATAAGAAAACTCCTAAAATAATTCTACTCCCTCTACAAACCTAAAATTTGCTGAATTTACCAAAATTCCACTACAGTCCAGCATCCATTCAGAAGCGTGCAACTCCTCCAGTCAGTTCTTCCACTCTTGTGTCACCATCTCATGCACACACTTCATGGTGCTATTGGGAAGGGAAATTCAAGAGACCTACTTCAGTGCTTACAAGTGCTTATCCCAGGCTATCTCTGTTCTTCAGAAGTCACACTTCCTCAGCTCCCTATCTCTCCAGCTGGGCTGGAATTCAAGCTGGCTCTGGCAAGCCCCTTGAAACATCAGCTGTGGGCACAAGCAGCAACCCCATCTGCCTTTGCTCTTATGCATGAAAAAAACTTTTCTGAATCAACTTTGCTCCTCTGCATGTTATCAGGAAACAGGAATGTTTGCGATTATGTCTAGTGAAAACTAGTGCTGGAGAAGTAGTAGTGAGTAGGCAGCCTGGGTTCGTGGCAGATAAGCACAAGGAGTTGTACTGATTAACCAGTGTTTATCCAAGTTATTCCAATTTTTTTTTCTACAGTGAGCAAAATGAAGCTGCAAATCTCTCAAGCCCAAACTTCCTCCAGAGGTTTGTGACTGGTCTGGAAATACCACAAAACAAGCCCTGGCTAGAAACAAAAATCTGTATAAAAATACTCTCACTAACCTCAGACTTTGCAGTTTATAGGAGCATGGATGGAGGTTAGAGGACCCTGGTGTGCTAGCACCAGCCCTGTGTAAGGAAATCAGCAGTAGATATTGAGAAAATTCAGCGGAGAGAAGACAGAAAACTGAGCATTTTAAACCTTAGTTGACTTAAAGGAGTAATTTCAGAAGGGGAAAACCTCAGGCTTGCCAAATTGCCTGGGACATCTGCATCAATATCCCAACTCTGGTTATATTCAGAACCAGGTGCTCCTAAGGAAGAGGGAAACTGCCCATTGGGGAGCCTGCTTACTAATTTACTTTATTAGCAGTTGTCTGCCAACATTATAACTGTCCCTAAACTCTTGTTTATAAAAATGCTTTAATATAATGGTGAATATTCCCATAGCTTTGAGGAGCATCCTATTTTACTCTGAAATTCTCTATCTCCAGGCATCAAATGCAACATGTGAAGAAACCTTTCCTCTAGATACATTCAAACACTATGACTCAATTCCACAGTGTATTTGTGCACATCCAGGATGTTCCTGTGTTAGGAGACACAGGAACAGAAGCTCTGTGATGATCTGGCTTCTATACAGCTCTGATAGTCCTGTCTACTTCTATAACATTCCTAGTTTTTTATCTCTGCTGTAAAGCAAGTCCCACTATTTTCAGTGTCTTCTTGCTCAGCATGCTTTCCTAGGCTGTAATCTCTCTTCCTGCCTCTAATCACACTTCTGATTGCAAAGCTTCCTTTTGGGACAGTGTCCCCACTGATAGATGCAATAGCTCCATGTTATTGACTGGATTATTGTCCATCCTATCAACAGTGCTGAAAGGAGCAGTCCTGCAGGCTGTGCACATCAAGCAGCCCATTCTTGGCACTGTGTTGGTACTCTCTGCTTGACAGCTTTCCTTTCACTACAAGGAAATTCTCTTTGGCCCTATGCTTTTCTGTTGGAGCTATGTGAGATGGGAGTATGAGGCCAGTGCAGCAAACACCCTGGTACTGATAGAATCATAAACTAAAAGAGCACTCTCTTCTTTGATAGCCTTGCTGAATTCAGAAATGATTTGAAGGGCCTGGAGATAAGCTTGCATGAAGGGGTCACTTTTTCCACAGTAAAGCTAACTCATTTTAAGGCCAGCTCTGTAACCCCACAACAGTTTTGGTCAGGAATGTGGGATTTTTACTTATGGATGAGATGTGCAACCTTCGATGTGAATGAGATTATATCAAAATAAGGATCTCTTACTTTGGCACAACATATCCCCAGATGGCTCCTGGAATGAACAATCCAGCTTGAAGGTGCATTTCTACAAGGAAAACAATGTACAGCAGTTGTTTGAGACGTGTACTACTTCCATGTTCCCTTAAAGCAACATGATGTGTGTGGACAAATCCTGTGCCAACAAAGGTTGGGTTTTTGAATGTGTTTGGGGAGGGAATGATGGGCAGATGGATTGATTGCATGATGTTTGCTGTTCAAACTAGATCTTCACTTTGGACAATGACAAATGTGAGTTCTCTTCTCCCCTGGGTCCTTCCTCCCCAATATTTATTTCTATTTTATTTTCTGCTGGTTTTTTTTGAAAACTGAAATAAAAACCTGAAACTTTTTATTTAAAACACTTTTTAAAAAGCTCACTCATTTTTCTTTCCCTTTCCATGAATCTTGAAAAACAGAAGTAGGTAAGAAGACTACAATATTTTTTTACAAAGCCAAGTGGTATTTTTACGAAATATAATTGACTTCTCCTTTCAGATCTCAGGGGATATTTCAGAAACAAAGGCAAGGCAGAGATGAGGGACCTCCAAAATCTTTTCTGATAATTTAGTAAAGGAATAAGCAGATCCCAGATCACCTCATTTATACACCCTCTCTACACGAATCATCCCTAATCTGAGCCTCATCAAACACAGGGACCAGGGGTGGGGAGCACAGACCCTGCCAAAGCTGAGTGGTCTCACTTGGAAATCACTGTATAACTCAACCCTTGCCTTCTGACCTGCCAGAAATACATGAATAAGTAAAATAAAATCATTTGCTGGGCAAGAAGGAAAAGTCTTATATCCAAGCAGAATTTTACAGTAAGAAAAAATAACAATACTAGAGTGCAAATTGCCATGATGAAATCAGGCAAAAAAGAGATGAGGTTAGGGACTGGGAGCAGCATTTGTGTTCCAGCTTGGCTCTGAGTTTTGCTGTGGGTGGTGAGAAGCCAGTGAAAGCAGTTCCCAGTGCCTGAAGTGGGCAAGGCACAGGGCAGGGGTTTCCCTGCTGCAGGCAAGCACAGGAAAATGGGGGTCCCTGCATGGGCACAGGAGAGGAGGGGGCTGCACAAAATGTTTGTATCACCCACCCATCCACTGTTACCTTTGTCTGACTGCTGGAGGGGAAAGCTGCCCTTGGGCACCACAGGGACCACAACTGCTTTAAAGTCTGGGTGAAGGTAACTGTGTCACCACCTGCTTGATTTCCCAGGTTGTAAAATGATACGTAAACAGCACAGATTATTTCCATCTGCTGGGGCTGTTGGGAGCAGGAGGCCTTTATGTTCTCTTTACAAGCCTGTGTACTGAAGGGACTCAAATGGCTGCAGAAGTTCTCCATGAATGGAGGCATTGCTCTGAGTTACAGCTCATTTTCAGACACCTCCGTGTCCACTCTCACAAAGACTGCTTTTTTTGCCTGAGAAGTTTTTCTATCAGAAAATGTGGTTTCAAGTGAAAGTAGCATTTGTAGGGAGGAAAAAGGGACCTGCCCGTCGTGACAGATGTTTTTCAATATTCCAGGGAGATGAAATGAAGCAAAAAGAAAACTGCCTCCACTTGAGCTTTGGAGTAAAATAAAGTTATTTTGTTTCAAAACATTCATTTGAGATGGAAAAAGCTGCTCTCATGAGTTTTGCTTTTTTTTTTCTTTCATCTTTGTTGAGAATGCCTCAAAAATGCTGTTTCCATATCTCTAATTCAATTCTTTCTCTTGAAAATGGTTCAGTAATTTGGTCTGCTGGTCTTGTTCAAACAGGAAGCAAATTGTAAAGCAATTACATTTCCTGCAGCAGAACTGGCCTTCCCCTGGTCACTGCTAGCAAAGGACACAGAGGTGGGTGGCCCAGGCCACGACAGTGGCGTGCAAACCCTCCACCTCGAGCTCTGCTGGAGTGCAGCTCTAAGACCTCAGATGGGAAAGCTAAAAAATACAGCCTGTGTTTCATTTAAAGGGTTCAAGACAGCCCAGTTCTAAAGGTGCTCATGGTGCTCAGCTCTGGCTCCTTTTCACAGTAGGAACCTAACCAAGCTTTAAGCCCAATTCAGTCCCGAGCTTCATTTCAGAACTGCTTGGAGTTGAAAGTTTGGTTTAGACCTGAATCTAATTTGTAACCTCACCTGCTTTATCAGAAATGTCTGCACAACCCCACAGCCCCAAGGCTGTCCTCTCCTTTGTGGTGCCAGCTAGGAAATCAACCTCAGACCCAGTCCTTTCATAGCTTCATGAATGGGCTTGCCATATGCAAGATGGAAAAGAGATCTGGGAGCATGACACCTGGCAGGCACAGGGAACTAAATTCCTGGATGATATAGGAAGGACTCTTAGTAAAGGAGGACTTCTAGTACCTTCATTCCTGGATTGACAAAGAACAGCTATTGGAAAAGATGTTGGAGAGGGGAGCAGCTGACAGTCATGGTGGGGCAGAGGTGGAACAAACTGCAGGAGAAGGGAGACATTGCTGGGACTTCTCTGGAATGGAGCCCAGCCCCAGCAGGGCAGGAAGAGCCTTGGGTGAGAGAGCTGCACTCCTGGGTGAAGGGAGAGATCACCTTGAGAGCCCAGAGGGATTCACCTGGCAGCACAGAGTAACTCCCAGATTTGCTTCAGCTCTCTTGCAAACGTGATGAAGTCAGGAAGCTCCTTGCACAGCCCAGCAGTGCAGGACCTTGGTCTTTTGCTGGACACTGTGCAGTGGTGACATCAATGTCTGGTTACACTGCCAGCTGCGATGCTGATGTGCAGTGCTGCCAGTGACACGGGTGACACCCTGCCTCTCACCAGCCATGCACTAGTTTGGATTGCCTGTGCTCCTTACAGCTAAAAATCCATCTGCTTGGTAACCTCTGCCCTTGGGCTATGCATGGCCCTGTGGGAGGCACCACAACATTGTGAGAGGGACTGGGAGGGAGGGGAGAGCAGTCAGACTCCTGGTGCCATCTATCTGCATCAGCATCTGCATCAGTATCTGCATTTGTATCAATATCTGCATCTCCATCTTCTCCATCTGCATCGCTTACCTGCCTCAGGCAAGAGTGGAGCCTCCTCTGCCCCTCTAATACAAAGGCTTGAAACAATGAAGCAAAGGAAAGCAGTAGAGAGCAGGCAGGAAAGGACGCATATATGCTGCTTTACTGAGCTGGTTTTGCTGCCTAGTTGGTTTGAGCAGTTTGGATGTCTGTCCTATGCTGTGGGAAATTCTGTGGTGGCAGATGGAGGATGCAGTGCTCTGAATTTGTGTTTCACACCATTCATCAGAAGGAAGCTGCTCTGGTCCAGATAAGTGTTATTGCTGGGGGCACAGCCCAAAGTATTTGTGCTTCCCATCTCACCTGTGACACTGGAGTTCCAGATGAAGTGTACCCTTAAACAAATCTTCAGCCCCTTACAAGTCCTTATCTCACCTGAATGCCTTCCCATTAATCACCAGCTTGAAACCCATTGCCAGAAGAAGTTTCCAACATTTTCTTTGACTGGTCCTCCAGTGAGTATGAGCCAACCACCAGAGCTGGCTGCTAAAGAAACTGGCTTGTTTTCACCTGCTCCTTTCACAACCAGAATAAAATGAGAAAAAGATTGCTCTGAAAGAAGCAGGCAGTGAAAACAGATGCAAGGCTGAAGTGCTAACTCCTCTGTCAAGTTAATTGTCTGCCTCTTGCAACTCAGTGCAGCTCAGTTTTGAAAGCTCTTATAGAAATCCAATTATGTGTTGGCTGTGGAAATTTTATTGATAAATAACTTACCAGAGCAATGCAAACTGAGGAGAAGGGAGGGTGGTGAAGGGGTGTTATTCCTACAGAAAGAGTGGGGCCATGGGGGAAGCTTAAATTCATGATTGATTTTTAGGCTTTCAAAACTACCCCCATGTGAATTTCACTAGCAAACCCTGCACTGGCAATAAGCCATCAGGAATAAAACCGACCCAAAAAAAGAAAGATATGTGCAGATGCAAGCTTTATGCAGAGCTTGCAGAGAGAACCTGCTTCCTTGTGCAGTGAGTTATTCACTTAACAGGTCTCTGGACACAGGATTTCTTTATGAAGGGCAGTGCTAGGCAAAGCTATTTCAGCCTGGTATCTGCCAGCTGGGAGCTCTATGGCCCAGACTTCATTTTGTACACTTTTAAAAGTCATCCCAGCTTCCAAACAGCAGAGCTGAAATCTGAACCTCATTTTAATTCTGAATTTTGCAGTTTAGTCTCAGTGAGGGTGCTGAAGTCAGTAGGAGTTGTGGATGCTTTGGGAACATATGTTTGTCTCTAGGTCTGCAATGGACTTTTCTAGGTGGGGAAAGAAAGAAATTATACTGGGAATGAAAAGACAAGAGTTTCATCATAGAAAGTATTCAGAAGAATACCGCCTAAGAAAGGGAAAAGAAAGAAATCAGATGCCATCACCAACCAGAAATGAAAAGTAAGCTTAACCCTGGTGCTTTTATAGCAAATAAAAAGTCATAGAAAATATGGCAATTTTTTTTTTTAACAGAAAGTGGAGCTTTTGGCCAAAGTTTGTCACCAGGAACGTTCATGTCTAGAAAAACCACATTGGACTGTCTTTCCCTTTCATCTTTGTTTTTCAGTATTTCTTCTCTTCAGCTTATTTATTTTGGATTTTGCTCCATTTCAGAACAAAGGTTAAATGAGCCTTCTGCCCACCACCCAATACAAGAACCTGTGGACTGGCTGGAGGCTATGGCTGCTCTGAATTCATTTCAGAGGCAATAAGCTACACAATGATCATGTGCACAGGTTCTCTGTGAATATTTATTTGCATTCTCTTTTGTTTCAGCCCTAGGAGACAGGGTGTCTTTTTCAGTGATGGAGTAGACCTTGCTGAGACCAATTTGCATGAAAGACCTAGCAGATTGGATGATCACTGGGAATTGATCCAGATTTGAAGACTCTGCAAATGAATGCTGGAAAGTCTTCAAATACATCTAGACTTTTTAGCTGTTTTCCCTTCTGGTCTGACTGGTGGGAGCTGAAGAATGACCTCCTTTGCAGGATTTCTGCATTTCTTCTTTCATATCTGGCATTCAGACAGAAAATAAGTAGTGCATGAAAATTAGAAGTAAAAAATAACAAGGTTTTCCCAAGTTCAGGGTCTGGATTTAGTGTGAACCATAGCTGGGTCATGCCCTGGGCTATTTGCTCCAAGTTTTAGCCTTGAATTAATTTGGTGTTGGGGCAAAGGTCTGGGCTGGCTCTGAGCACTGCATTTGCATTTAGTCTAATGACATTCTCCTGGCCTCACTGGCCTCATTAATTCTGAATGTGACATTGTGTCACCCATGAGCTGACATAAACCACGGGAACTCTTCAAAGGGTAGTGACAGAAAAAGAGGGCTTGGATTTCACCTGGTGGGGGGAAACCAAGAGTCACTGCACATGAACCCCTCCTGGGTCACCCCTAAGCCCCCTTTTCCTTTCCTTTCAGAGTCAGGTGAGGAGGAGGGAGGGGTCAGGGCAGAGGTGTGCTGGCTCAGGAGAGGGAAGAGCTCCTGCTTGGAAGCCTCTGCAGACAGAGTTGTCCCACCACAGGGCCTGCCAGGGAGCCACCCAGGCCACCAAGGATGAGTGAGACCATGCAGCCTCTGCAGCCCAGGGATCCCTGAGGGGTTCTTGTGACTAGCACTCATCTTCTGATGAAGCACCTTAATGGATGTTTATTTCTTGCTTTTATGGATTTTTGCCCTTCTTCCAAGAAAATAATTATTCAAATTCTATTAAAAATACTACTTGCTTTGAAAATTCCTTTCCACAATTTTTTCATGCTGAAGAAGTGGACACTGAGGACAAATCAAGCAGGGTTTCCTCTCTCTGCTATTTAGCCTTTTCCATTGGCTTCTTTTTTAAACACAATTATCAGAAAAAAAAATTGTTGACATGGATTTTACCCATTAAAAATTAACTGGAAGAACAAAAGCAAAAAATTAAGGACTGGTTTTGTGCATTTAAAAGACACACACATCATTTTCATGCTTTGCTTAGCTGAGTCTCAGCAGAAGTGGCATCTGTTTGCAGCACTCAGATGCTTTAGCATTCTTACATTAAGGAGGATTATTATTCTCCTAATATCTTTGTGAGGATGATGCTGTCATCCATATTTTACCCTGGAGGTAAGGAGGGGGCTTGGAGGAAGGCCCTGGGAGCATCCTGATGGGCAGCAGTAGCTGTGGAGTGAATGTGTGCTGGACAGCAGTTGGCACTGCCAGGTGACACCATCACACCACCCCCATAAACTCAGCAGCTGGAGTGCAGCACCTGGCAGGTGAGCACAGCCCCAGCCCACAGGGTCACTCTGCAAGCAAGATGCCATCATCAGGCCACCACTTACTGCTGCAGTATCTCACCAGAGTCTGTCCCTCCCTAGCCAGGAGCACTGGTTATACCAATGTGTATATATATATATATATAACTCTTGGAGTGCTTTGGGTTGCACAGACCATGGAGTGCCTCACAGCAATGGGAGGCTCAGAGTTTTATCACTCTCTGATCCTTGAGTGCAGATGTGTTTAAGCAATAAGCATCCTCCTTCCAGAGAGGAGTTGTGTTTCTGAGTATCAGGGGAAGCAGAGAGCCTATCACAGCTCATACATCATCCCTGGTCCTGCAGGCAAGTTGAAGGCATTTGTATGAGGGTATTTGCTCCTCAGGTTTGTAATGATTCCTGACAGCCCAGCAGTGAAATACTTTCCAGAGTGGGAGTACAGATGTGGGGTGATGTGGATCTAATTTCTCACACAGTCTCAGCCGTGTAAATATGTGGATTGAAATATGCAGGGTGATGAAGAGCAGATTACCCAAATAGAAGGCTTGTAAGAGGTTTGCCTGTGAGGAAAGCAAGTCTAATAAAAGTGATAGACAGAACAAAGCTGGCTGCACATCAGCCACAGGCAAGGCAATGCTCACCTCTCCCCTGTAGAGTATCTTGTGTTCTCTCTGGATGAACCAGCTCCTCAGAGGCGTGTAAAACACCTCAGACCCACGTGAAGGCATTGGGGCTGCTCCAGGTTACAGCAGCTGAGTACCTGGCTATTATCCTACTCACAAATGAAAGGATCTCCCGTGAACAGGAGACACACTCTGCCCTAGCTTGATATCCAGATTAGAGCAGGGATATAAAAAGACTTCAGCCTCAGAAACAATCATTTGAGGAAGCTGAGGAGGTTGGTGGTGAAGGGACACAGATCACAGGAGGAGCAAAGTGATCCAGTCTCAATTAACAGTAAGTGGTGAGAACAGGAAAAGGATATTGACTGAGAGTATGGATGGAAAGTAACTGGAAAGAGTCTGAGGTTTTGGCACTTGATTTAGGAAACTTAGGGAAGGGATGAGATAATTGATTTGGACTGAACTGAACTATAATAGGACAGTAAAAAAATATAATCATCACAGAACCATTTGGTTTTTTCTCAAATTATCTTTCAACTACCTTTTAGACAAGGCTTCTTTAGAAGGAAAAAGGAAAGTATTTTCATTTTAAAACGGCAACCTGAAGTGCTGAAGTACTTTTGAAATTTGCTTTGTTTTTTTTATCTGAAACTTTGATTCAGCCAAGGTGTAGATAATTTCCATCCCCTGTGCTTTAGTAATGCTCATTGAAAAAAGGACAACTGACACCCTGCACCACTGAGGGACAGATGTGGAGTGGCTGTTCCCAGAGGAAAAGAAATGACAGACAGTGGTTGGGAGTGACAGAGCAGAGCCCTGGCAGACACACATCACACCCCAGCCCAGCTGGCAGCATCTGCACAAGAGCAGGTTTGCAAGTGCATGGCCCATGCTATAACTCCCTACTGCTCCTCTCTTCCTTTCTCTGTGTGACAGTCTACAGCCCAAAATGGAAAGGCAATGTCAGGAACATTAAGAGCCTTTACAGCAATTTTGTCAAACCTGTCATGGAGGGAAAATAAAGAAATGGTAGAAAAAGCTGAGGAGGATTGCTGTTTAGCACATGTGCAGGGCAGACCAGAACTGGAAATAGAATATAGTCTGGGAACATCTCTTTGACCTGGCTGTACTAGGCTGTGCCTGAATCTAATTCTTCTGTGCAAATTTCATGAGGATGCTTAGATTAACCTGAGAAACAACAGTTGAGTGCAGCTTAGCCAAAATATTGCAAAAACTCAGTAGTTCTCTGCCCACACAGGGTTCTGCTAGTAGATGCTCCTTGCTCCTTAAACACATGTAAACTATCTCAGAGCATAATTAGTCCATTTGCCAGCAGTTGTGCATATGGGTTTGTAAAATAAGGGCCTCCTACAGCATCTGTTTACTTCTAAGCTGAGTGAGCTTTTAAAGAAAAATGTGGATAACACAATTCTTCAAATGCCTTATCAGCTAGGGCCTAGCTGAAAAATGCAATCTCCCTCAGGCAACTCTGGTATTTTCTAGTTTCATGCACCACTGTGAGGAAAAACAGTGATGGAGAGTGAGAAATCCATTATGGAGCCCTTTTCAGCAATGGGGAGCTGTTTGCTATTGGCTGACATGATGCTCTCTGCCTGTTCTGCAGCAAAACTTGGTGGTTTTTTGCAGTTCCCCAATCTTGTTGCACTGAAGCCAGTCCCAGGTAGTCCCCCCATCCCGGTCTGCAGTGTAATTTCTGGCCACAGCCCTGATACAATGTCTCTCAAGAAAGGAAACTGTGAGGTACTGAATGACTGGCATGAACGAGACAAGCTGACAATTCCAAGCAAGTAATTTCACTTCATTTTTCCCAACGGGAAGATGCTGCCAAAATCAGTCTTTTCATCAAAAGGCTTTGATCTTCACACAGCTTCAATTTCCCAACGAGAAAACCCTTTAATTTCCAGCAGACCTCTACCATAGCTCTGCCTGGGTGTTTGCAGTGTCCTCTATGCTCCCTCTGGAAGGGTTCATATATTTCTCATGTATCCCTTACAAGGACTAAACTATCTCAAATTCTTTGCAGTGCTGTTTCTAGATTAATATTATGGGTAGCACCAGGTAAGGGGTGATTTACATGCCAAGCTCAATAACAGATTTAATAAAATTCCCTATGCTTTCTAGCTGGAACAGCCAGGGTGTGATTTTATTGGCCTGTTAGATTGCTGGCTGCCTTTTACACACATCTTTTATACACATGTAAGATGGATTATATGTCATATATACATACAAATGTACATATACAAGCACATTTATGTATATATCAATACACCCATGACTTTTATACACACATTGCACTTAGAAAAGTGTTCAAAATAATTATAGCTTCCTGTTTCTTTACAACTGAGTGAACAGCAAGTGTTGAGTTGTGCAGTGGCCCTGCTAGAATTTATATATATGTATGCAAATTTCAGAATTGCTTCTTTATTTGGTTAGTTTTCTTAATGTTGATAGTATTTGGCTGAGTCGAGAACAAACAGAACTGAAGCTACAGAGTGACTTGAAAACCAATGTGCCAAACAAAAGATCAGTTCCTGTGCTGCTTGCAGCCTGCTCAGCTCCTTGCTCTCCCTGCCCCACCTCATCTCTCCCTGCCAGCACCTGCTGACTGCTGGCCCTGCTCTGCGTGTGCCAGGGCTGTCGTGGTGTCCCTGCTGCATGGGCTGTGATTGTGCAGAAGGAGAGGTGGAAGGAGAGGTCTGGGTGTCTCTTCATCCCAGCTTGGGTCTTTGCAGGGAGATGCTTGTTGCAAGAAACTGAGGCCAGGGTCTGTGCTGAAATGAAAACAGAGACCTGGGCATGACCAGGGACAACCACCAACACCTGGAATTTGGATGCAAGTCTTTTTTTCATATCTAAATGCTGCTCTCCTTGGGCTGCTGTGTCCTTTGCTCTGCAGAGTTTAGTTCAGGCACCCTGAAGGGACACTTGCATTGAGAACACAAAGAGAAGGGCTGGTCTCCATTTTTGTTCCCAGGACCCAGTCCTCTGCCTTTCATTTCCCCACTGGTTTGTGTCTGCACCCTTTCTGGCATGGCAGAATTTGCAGGCAAGTGACATTAAAAATAATTTTTTGTACAACCAGGCATGCTGTTGCAATGTTGTTCTTTTTCTTCTTCTGGGGAGGAGAAAGAGAAGCCCTAGTAAATAACCCCTGTATTTCAGTGAATAGGAAATGGGCTGTCCACAGCTGATAGTTTGTGCTGTGTTAGTTCCTGTCCCATATCATACTTAACAGCCTCTTTATAACATGAGCATTTGGGTAGCTCTTCAAAGGGAATGAGAGGTAGTGTTCCAGCCCACTAGAAATACATAAAGGAGATTTTAAGAGCTTAATATCTGTGTGGCAAAGCAAGGACTCTGATCAGCTCACCCTGCCTTCCATCCATCTGAGCTGACTGTCACTCCTGCAGCATCCCAGGTTTGCAATCATCACCTCCCCATGGCAGGGAAGGTCCAGAAGGAGCTGATGGGTCGCCCTGTCATGGGAGATATCACTTGGATCGTGGCTGCAAACTGACCTGTCTGAAGCAGAGTGGTTTGGACTCTACCAAAGGGGCCTTTGGTGATTTATGCCTGCAGAACTGTGAAGAATTGGAAGAAACCTTTGCCAGACAACCCTGGATGCTCCTACCTGCTTCTGGGACAGCTTCTAGGAGAAGACATCTCCGAGGGAGCACAGCCTTCTGTTGCAGCACTGTGGAGTGCTGGCCACTGAAGGAGTCACCCAGCACTTCATTTCTGTAGGAGTTTTCCTAAATTACTTTCAAATTCTTTCAAGTGATTTGCTTATGCAAGTTTGGACAGCGTATTAGAAAAGCAGATCTCATCTTCCACAGAAACTCGTGTGAGCAGAGCAACTAAAGTTAATTAGAAGTGATGAAACAATGCAGAGAGACATTTAGGACATGATCTGACAGTCTGGTCTGTTGAAGATGCAGCCCCTGAAAGAAGCAGGGTGAGAGCAAACTGTTCTTTTACATCCCAGTTGGTTTGTGGCATCCACCTAAGCAAATCCCATCCTCTCCAAAGTGAAAGTCTCCTCTAACAGCAACCCACCAGCACCTACCTAGAAACACCTCTTTTTAACAGCAAAACTCTCCCTTATAAATAAAGAAAGAACCAAAACAAACAAAGAAACAAAACAGCAGAAAAAACAAACATCAAAGCCACACAACCTCCCCCCTCAGAATCATCCATGCTCTGGGATATTTTGCTGCACAATCTGCTGAGAATGATGCAGTGCTGAGCACTGTTCCCGGTGCTATGGAGAATGGTGATGACACCCATCCACCCTGCGGATCAGGCACATCTCTGTGCTTGAGAAACAGCAAAGCTTTCATTTTTAATGGTCTGTTTAGTTACTCATCGTGGTGAATTAGTGTGGGCTTTGTCTCATCAGCCTTCTCTGCATTCTACCCTGCAGGTCACAAAGGTTGCTCCTCTGTGGAAGGACATTTGCCAAAGTCTGAGCAACTGGGACTGCAGGATGAAAGCTACTAATAATCTAATTTAATTCCTCTAAAGGCAAGTGTTCAAAGAGTTAGGATCCACAGGTCCTAAGTAACAAGTAAAACAAAGTGATGAAAAGTCCAGGGGGAGGATACTTGGCAAAGTTCTAGTCTTGGTTATAGAGTATAATCCAAAATAAGTCCACAGGCTTTGTTCTCCATGTCATTAAATCCACATACCTGAAACTATTTAGTTTTTTTTTTTTTAAGTCTTTTTTTTCTAGATGGACAAAAAGACTAGCAGGCACTTGGATCTGATTTTGCTTTTATAGACCGTGGTGTGTAAGATGAGAAAACACATACAGTTGCACAAAACTCTGTGTGAGAAAACCTCAAGAATTAGATGCATGTCTTATACAGATATAGTGCTTTCAAGGCAGTTTCACAGATACAACAAGTTCAGGAGACAGGTAAAATAAGAGAATATACTTTTCTCAGTTTGGAATAAATTGCCTTAAAAACTATTTCTTCAGCTTGTAGTGAAATGGGAAAACCCCCAGCCAGGGATGAGCCACATGCCCATCCTGCACAGAACGTGCTCCTGTGGTGTCTGGGTCCTGACTTCACAGACCAGTAAGGACTAGAGGTCACAGATGTACTGTGCACATGTGAACATGGCCTTCTTCCCACAGAAGAACATTAGAAGGCATCTCCACTATTTTTTGCCTGTAGATATTCTCCCTTATCTCTAAGACGGACAAGACTTGTAATTTTAGATTTTGCCTTTTTCCTCTGAGTGATATCTCTCCACTCAGTTCACTCACCACTGAGACCCCAAATATTGTTGTGTGCAGGTATCTCATCCTTCCCCTATTCTCCTGACTCTCCTACCTTTTTTTCTGATGCTGTCAAGGCAGTGCACAGTTGCCAAAATGGTGAGAGAGACACACACAGAGAGAAAGGCGGGGG
>VXBI01014346.1:1188892-1380701 GCA_013397375.1 Toxostoma redivivum
AAAAAAAAAAAAAAAAAAAGAAGTTTGGGGTTCTGTTTTGGGAGCAAATGGTTAAGGATTTCCTTTTGAGGATGGCACATTTCAGTCTGTTAAAATGCTTTTCCCTGCCAGACCCATGGGCCCTTTACCTCCCTGCAGAGAGTCTGGGCATTGGGGCTATATGGAGGCATCCTTGAAACTGAACACAAACTACATCTGAATGTTTTTCTGAGTGGAGATTGTAGCTGTTCATTTGTGAGGAGAAAAAAAAATCAAGCAAAAATGTTATTCAGACATACATTTTTATTAAGAAAATTTTAAGTGCATACACATTTATGTGAGAAATTACAACAATATAAAAGTGTTTATTTTCAAAATTTTCTATGAAAGGAGTAATTTCAAAAGCATAATATAACTCCTCCATAAAAGCTGCCTTACAGGAACACAGATACAAAACCCTTTTCACATTATTTGGGAAGATACTTCTTTTTACTTAACAAAAATATAAAGTACAGTATTTACCACATTTTGACAACACAGAGTTCTTAAGGAATTGAAGATGGGAGGTTCATGCAGCCCTTTTATCATGATACATATTTTCTTCTCTGTGGCAATCAAAGTTTCATGTTTTAAGACAAGGATTATCTTGGTAGGATGTTGATAAAGAAAAAATAATCAAATTTTAGATGATGAGTTCACAAAAAACTTTGACTGCTATAAATCACATCACTCAAAACAAGCTGCCAGAGAAAAAGATCTTCTAGAGGCTAATAAAAGGAAAATGGCAACAAAAACTTCAATAGGAACTGCATTTTCAACAAAATGTGTGTATTTAACTTTGCAAAAAGCTTTCATTGAAAAATAAAGAGTCACCTTTGCTCAAACACCTTAATCAAGAACACATCAAAGTCACCCTTCATTTCATTCTTCCTCAGGCAGAACTCAGATAAGATATTAATACATACAAGAATAAAGCTAGTATAAATAAAAAATTGACACAGCAATAAATACCATCTACTCTTAAAATTGGGATTTGACAGCTGCACGTTGAAAATACCCACATGATGATTTCACATTCATGGAAGCTGCTTTTTCATCATGGTTCAGTGTTACCTCTTTTCCCTCCTCTTCACATGTGGTCCTGACCTCACTCCCATCTCCTCATGCTTCCTTTCCCTGACTCTGTCTTTGGTCAACAGTTAAAGGCAGGAGGGAAACCAAGTGCTGTCCCCGAATGAGATGCTGCCAGTGCTGCTTCTCAGCCTGCTCTGGTGGTGGCAAGAATGGGACAAACCTGTGGTGCACTGGGGCAGCCCAGTGATGGATCCCTCTGCTGCAAAAAGCATTGGCTGCTCTCCCCAGTGTATCATCCAAATAATGCCAGGCTAACAGCAAAGCTTCCCACTCAAGGTTGAATTTTGGTCCAAAGCAAGAGAAAGTTTTTAAAAGGTTCTCCCTTAAGTCTCTGGCCAGGTCTGTGTCACCTCTGCATTTATGCTATGCTCAATCTTACCCAGGTGAGGGAGGGTCACAGTGCTGGCCCCTGAGAGCAGCCCCATGCCCTGAGTGGTCTCAGATACATGAGAAGTGAAGCATCACCAGCACAGAGGTGTCAGGACCCAGCCTCTGTGTGGGTTGCGAAGCACCCAGGCAAACACCTGGCTGAAAATGGTCCCCTCCTTGGATGGAGTGCACTTTCCTCCTGCTGCTACTCGTGCATCTCTCCCAGGAACAAAAGCCCTTGCTTTAGCACAGCCTAGCCCTGCAGCCCCTAGAGAAGGCTGACAGGAGCCCCCCTTTCCTGCAGTTCCTCCACTACCTGGCTCTACTGTCCAGAGCTGGGTGCCTGGGCTTGGCCAGTGCTTCAGCACTGCCCATGTCAGTGCTCCTGTCAAAGCAGTGCCTGCCCAGACCACAGTGTGGGATTGGCATGCTCCCAGGGACCTGTCCCTGCTGGTGCTGACCCCAGATGCACTCCCTGTTAATGAGGACTGCAGCAGAGCACTGGCCAGGCTGTACAGTCACATCTACCCACCCCTCCTTCTCATCACAATGCCAAGGAAACAAAAAGGTCATGGCCCCTATCATCATGAGCAAGGCATGCTGCTGAATCGAGATCAGAGGATTATTTAATTCTCCACTCAGTGCAAAGGGAATCAATCAGACCTCAGGCTGTCATTTGATAGGAGTTATGTGTGAAGAATGGACTTCTCTGGGTGACTTTTTCTGCAGTCATTCTTGGCTTGGACACTCACATGTCCACCTCTGGCAAATGCAGGTGCATGTGTGGGACAGGGAATGGAGCCTAGGATATCAAATACAGTCCAGGGAACATAGAAGAAACTCTGGTTTTCTCATAAAATTTCTTTCTTTCTTTCCCCTTCCAGGAGAGGATCTGATCCTACTAATATTAAATCAAAACTCCAAATCTCATCAAGTACAGTGGTACCAGACCTTTCAAAACAGAGACACAATATACTTAAAGCACCAGGCTGGTAATGATAACAAGAGAAGGAATGTCAAAATCACAAACACAAATGTTTTAGGCACAGCAGTTTGTTTCAGCTTTAAAGCAAATGAGGTGAGGTGTTCCCAGCTGAAGGCCTCTCTGCAATAGCCCTGTTTTGCAGAAAGGAAAATACAAGATTTTTACCTGAATCCACATGGAAATAATGTAGTCCCTGGATAGCCAAAGTGCCTCTGGCACTAAAAATGCCTACCACAAAAAGGAGTGTGAAACATCCTTCTCAGTGTTCCTGACACAGGCTGCAGGGAAGAGGGAACATTTCTTTTGAATCGACCAGCTCAAAAAAGACAATCATACAGATTTTTTTTTGTTTACAATACAAACACAGATACATACAAACACAAGCATTGTGCTGCACAAATGTGCTTCCCCCCAGATCTCAGTGCACAGCATGACATGATTATTGCAGTGCTGCAGATGTCTTTCCATACCATATAGCAGATACTGTGTATACAGGAAGGAATAAGGAGAAAGAAAGTTCTGGCTTAGAGAGGGGATTGGTGCAAGGAGTGGTGCCTGTCCCAGGCTGTGCTTTGCAAAGGGAATTCCAGAGGCTGTCCTGTTCACCAGCAAACCCATGATAGCTGGTCAACTGTGAGTGTTGGCCTTCATTTCCCACCTCTCCTTCCACAAACTGCACAGACCCTCTCTTGCCACAGGCATCTCTTTTCTCCAAGATGAGGTCAGATATCCTCTTCTGGGTATCTCCAGAGCAATCAGGGATGTGACTGCTCTCAGGCAGGTGTGACTGTTCAGTACCTGAGCTGCAGCATCCTTGGTGAAGGGTGAATGAATCCCAGCCAACTTCAGTGCAAAGCCAGACAGGCAAGCTGAAGTCACCTCCTGTGGATGGGTGGCAGGAGATCCCTGGTGCATTGGAAGCATATCTGACTCCTCCAGAAACTTGCAATGTGATTGTGTGGTTACAGCTTGAATAACCCACTCCTTTTTTTGCTAAATTTATCATCAGAAACACTGGAACATAGGAAATGCCAGATGACATCAGAACTGTGTTGTGGCTCCTAACACACACAACTACTGCAAACCAAGTATTAGCACCTTGCAATACCAGATATACATTGATCCAGCTGCTCACAGCTGTCAGCAAGGTTTCTGATCTTCAGAGAAGGGCTTTAGCCCTATTGCTCTGAGTTTAATCACTCACCCAAAATATCTGTAAATGCCACTCAGGGTCATTTTTGTCCACTGTCATCAGTCTGATGCTTTTGAGCCTTCCTATGTTCTTGGCCTCTATGACTTCTGGAGAAAAGAAGTTCCACCACTACTTACACAACATCATTGCACTGTACAGTTCATGTCCTTCTAGGTTTAAAACTCCAGGAGACTTGCATGAACCAAAAGAAAGTTAAATAAAGCAGAACCTCTACACAACAAAGGAAATAAAATATTATATAATAACAGGGTTAGTTTAAATTGGTATCTGCCCCCAGTGCTAGGTAATAAACCAACCTGTATAAATTCATATTTTTCTCAAATAGTTACATCTTACTATATAAAAAATAGCACTGTGAAAGCAAGCCAATTTGTGCAAGGGGAAAAAAAAAAAACAACCAAAAAAAAACCCCACCAAAAATAACCAAGAAAAAAACCTTTGGAAATGCGTGAAGCGTTGCTTTTGTGCTGCATGTTAGCAGTGAAATGTGTTCATTCCCTAATACTGGTTATCTGCTCTCTGGGTCCTACAGTAAGAAATCCTGTAGACGGCTTACAATGCTTGCCTCTTACATCTTGAACCTCCTGTTGATGAAGAAGAAAGTGAAACACTATTAAGGTTTATTTCAGTTGCAAAAGCTTTGCTATCAGGCCTAGTCAAACAGCAAATCTGTGTCTGGACTAACACAAAGGCAGCCCCTCCAACCAGTAATTGCTGAACATTTTGGGAGGAGTTCTCCACAAGGAGCTACTGGGACCCAGCAGGGCAAACCCAGCAGTGGGTTATTTTGGGCAGGTTGTGCTCATCACAGTTAGTAAGGTGTTCAGAACTGATACAGGAGGAAGGCTGGCTAGAAAGCTTATTCTGGACTTAAAGCCAGAGCAGAGAATTATCGGTGGGCAAAGAAACTCGGCAAAAAATACAGCAGGGAAAGGAGAGATTAACCATTTGTGAGCAGCCCCAGTAGTGGAGCAAGTGGCACTAGGAATGCCTCCTCTACCTGCCCCTATCCCACAGCTCTGATGGAGATCATGGACTGCAGCTCCAGAGAGAGCCAGGTCTCTGTGAGGATGGAGGAATGTAGAGGGCAGCCCATGCTCTGCTCTTGTTCAGCTTCCACTGTGGGGTGGCTGGAGAGTAAAGGCAGCATTCTGCCAGCCAGGAGCCACCCCTGAGCCTCCCTGCCCTGGGACCTCACCTGGTGTGAGCAGCTGGGGACCACACCAGAGCTCATGGTGCCCAGCTGCCCAGGGCAGGTGAGGTGACAGGCAGGGCACCACTGCACAGCAACCATGTGAGCCTGAAGGGCTCAGGTGGGGAGCTCAGGTGGGGTGCAGACAAATGGAGTCTCCCATGCTCAGTGTGAGCATGGTACCCAGGAGAGGGTGGTTAGGCATCACAGCAAAGTGCAAGTGTCTTGTGTGTGTGGTTCACTCAGAACAGGGAGCCAGTTGGTGCTGGTGGCTCCAGGTTTTGTCTGAAGTGACCCCTGTTTCTGCTCCAGGCTGATCAGCCTTTTGCAGCCTAGATGAGGTCACTAAGACTGAGTTACAAGAGTCAGAGGGTAAATACCAGGCATTCAAACACTCATGTCTCAGCATGGCTGGTCAAATACCCCTTTCAATGCCTGCTGGACAACTAAGGTGCTGTGACCACAGCTAGAGACTGTGACTCCCAGTAAAGTAGTCTCAGAAAACTCATCTAGGCACAAAGACAATGACTAAACCATGAGGAAAATTTTTCTTCTGGAGATATATTCTCCAATATCCCACAGTAACCCTATATAGCCATAACCCTATTTCTTCTGGTGCAGAAAGGCAGAATAAACCACCCTGTGATGAAAAAAAAAAACCCTGGGACATCCAGAGCATAGGCATACATAACATATATAACATTCTCTGGGACTTGCCTAGCATCTCCCATAGGAAAGGCATCAGCCAGTCACCCATGCACCACATCATGTTGTCACCACGCAGTGCTGCATTTCTCATTAAAAAACACCAGTGGCAAATTCACAGCTGTTATGGTTTAACTCTGTCAGTTTGATATTGGAACTAAAATAAATAAGGCTCCCAAACCTTTACCCTGTTTTTGACCTTGTCTTTGCTTCAGGTTTATTTTGGTCTCTTTGTGTGTCCATTTTCCCATTTGTAAAATGGGAAAATCCTCTCACATCTGTTGCAGCTAAGCTTTCCCCATGTTTTGAGTTTTATCTATATAATACTCCCTTGCTAGAAGGGGAGAGATGTTATCCTCAACAAATATGAGGGGAAATGGAGGTCTGGATAGGCTAATATATTTGCCCAAGGCCCCGTAAGATGGTCAGTGGAAGAGCAGGGACTTCAACCTGATGTGTCCCAGCTCAGAAACTAATGCCTCCTACCATTCTTTCTCCCTGGAGACTTTAGTGGTGTTGCACGGGAAGGGCAGCGTGGGCCCCGTTTCTTCTGTTGCTTTTTTTTATGAGTGCGATGACGTGGTCTAAATTGAAAGAAAAATACAGAAAAGACTGCCATAAATTATCCATATACAAAGGCCTCATTCACATTTACCCTATGGTCCCTTCATATCTTGCTGGAAGGGTGCAAATGTAACATCCTCTTTCATATAACCTCTGTCTGAGAGAAATGCCAGACAAGTAAAAGTGTCCTGGTGGAAGAACATTTGCAAACTCTGAAGCCAGAACAACTCTTTTACCCAAAAGGTCAAAGCCTCCCCAAAGGCCTTCCAGAACTTCTCAGCCAGGAGCCTCACCATCCAAAAAGTTCCCCCTGAGATCCGGTGGAAGCAGACGGGGAGCTGATTTCTGGCTTCCCACCCAGTATTCCTGCTGACATCAGCAAGGACCAGTGGCTACTCTGGGGGGGTTTGTGGGCATTTGGTGCCTTGATACAAGGCTGTAAATATAATCACCCACATTGTCCCCTTTTGTGTGGGGCTTGACGCAGCACATGCTTGGTGGAGTACTGGGAGGTTGTTCTGGCCTCTTGTATTTCACCATTACTTAAAAATTAGGTTAGAAATTAGGAAGAGCTGCCACACCAAGGTTTGGAAGGCAGCAGCAGGGCTTGGCTGCCAACACAGCCCTCCCCTACACATTCAGAGTTTCTTTTCCTTTCTCCCAGCTGCCTTAATGGAAAGACTTTTCCCATGTAACTTTGTTATCTTCTCCAGATCCATCAAATCTCTCCTGTGTGTCTGCAGTAACCACTGAGCTTAATGGGCTCTAGCACCTTGAAGGAGGGACGTTCTGAAGTGGGACTATATTAACATGACAGGGGACAAGATGGGCTCTGTTAACTCTGTAAAGGCCTGGTTTTGCATATCCTTGTACAAAGGAAGGAGGGAAAGAGAGTCAATGTACCGTAAAGGATGACTGGGATTGTGCGGAAGTGATCATGGATTTTTTGTTAGCTATTTCAAGAAAGGACTGATTTGCCCCATGTCTATAGAATGGATGAATGTTGAATGATGTTGGCCACAGCCGCTGCACAATGATTTTTAAAGCCAGTTAAGGAATTTGGATTCCTGACAGCCTGGATGTGTTTTACTGATGTCTTGTGTGTATATTACATGGAGATGTGATGAATATAAAGCAATAATAAATGCTAAGCAGAATTAGTGAGCAAAGTAATTCCCTAGTAAAAAATATTTCTGGTTTCATATTTAACTGTATTGGACTACTGTTTTAAGAACTTTTGCTTGCCCTTAGCTGCAGATTATAACACTGAAGATATTCTTATATTGAAGTACTGGTATAGATTAAGATGTCTTCACAGTTTGGATTCTATTTAAGCAATTACAAGAGCCCTTTCTACAAAACGTATTGATTTTATTCCAGAAAAATAAATTCCCATGTACAATTGGGTTTTCATAACATGAAACAATTAGCCATTTTATTGCTAGTGCATATAGGGTAATGTCACATTTCATACAATTTCGGTACAAGTGAAAAAATATAATATATGGCTGATTGAAACTGATAGCTACATTAACATTTATAGATCTATATAGATTCATTTTACAAGCTGTTAGTAGTTTAGTGGGATATCCGTGTTTTAAACTACCAACATTCATATGGCTCCAATTCAAATATATGAATTGTTCGATGCGCTATAAATATATTCCAAAGTACATTTCATTGAAGAAGTCAAAGCTGTGCACTAAAATATATCAAAAACATGCCTTGTGAAAATGCTACAGACAGAGCCCTGACTGTCTGTGGAGCATGAAAATGCCACTGGTGCTAGCATTACTAGTTGGAAAATGAACACAATGCCATGATTACAGGATTAGGTGATGGAGATATATGCTTTCTGTCATCTTATTTCATAGAGCTGGGACCAAATTCTCTCTTGTTACTCAGTGTAAACCAGGATGAATCCATCAGATTGGCAGAATTGCTAATCTGTATTAGCATTTGGTAAGCAAAACCCAGAATCTGTCTGGAGATCAGGCAGACTCACTGGTTTCAGTAGAGCTGGTCTCAGATCTTCACTAGGGGTAGTGAGAGCAGAACATGTTCCAGCTGAGTGGCTGCCCTAAGTCAGACAGGCACATAATCATATTTGCCCAACCTCACAGCTTTATAAAATGCCTCCTAAGTCTCAGGTTGGGGATGATAATACACAGAAACTCAAGCAGGAGCTTGAGGATTTTCCTAGGTTGTAAAACCAAGTAGCTCAGGTCCCTAGGATATTCAGCATGGGCCACATCCTGCTTTTAGGTTCAGTGGTGCCTAAACCCAAAGCCATTCTGGCAGCATTAACCTGGATTACCTCTGCAGAGAATTTGTCCAAAGGACAAAAGGGCTGAGTGCTGGCAGCAAAGAAGGCACTGAGCATCAGATGAGATGGGAGGAGCTGTCAGGGCTGGAATCACATTGACTTTGTTAGTTGGCTTCCTTCCTTCTTCCTCCTCACCCTTGGCCCCAGTGCAGTCCCCAAAAGGGACACATGGAGGAATCTCTCAACTTCTGGTGGCATTTTCCCCGTTGCTTATTGTAAAAACACAGGGGGACAAAGATTTTTTTCTTTTTTTAACTCCACCCGTTGTTGGCAGATGCATTTACAAAGCAAACAGTGGAGAGCATTTAGGTACCTGTGCCTCACATCTGCCCTGGGGCCATCCCTTCCCCGATAATACATTGTTTTTGCAAATGACTGGATTCCAGCCCTGCCTTCACCCTACAGATGCAGGGGGGACAAGTTTCAGCGGGGTTACAGCGCAGTTATGTGGGGTGGGAATGTGATGGCAAGGGTGGCAGGGATACTGAGTGCACAGGTAGGCTAGCTGGCCAAAATGCTGCTGCTGGATCAACACATTCCCAGGGCTCTGGGAATGCTTTGTACCATCATTTGGTGTGTACCATCCTTCAGTGCTGGAAGGCTGGAGCCCTCCTCTGCAGCTCAGCACAAAAATGTGCTCGGTGCTGCTCTTTTCAGCATAAAATTGAACAGAGGTGGGCTGAGTTCCACCTCAAAGTAGACACGATGAACCATTTTCAAGGGGAATAAAATAGGTTTTAAAAATCCAAATTTGCCAAGTTTGGCTGATTTTCCCCTAGTATTGTGGGAAAGGCTTACTCATGGTAGCTCATCGTGCCTTGGCCAATATTAACAGCATTCCATACTGGGCAGCAGAGAAACAATTTTTAGCACCAAGAATTCCTAGGCCTCAGCTGCCTGTGCAAGCAGACACCCAGTGTAACATGGAGAAGGGGCTCCAAAGAACTGGAACAATATAGATTCTGAAGTAATTGTAGTTTGGTTGGGGAAGAAAGGGCATAAAGGAAGAATTTTCCTTGGGAGAACAGCTTTTTTTTTTAAAGAGGATGAGTTCGGACCCCAGAACACACTCATTAGCATAATTTTTGCCTCAAACCCTGGCAAAATTCTTAGTTTAACATCTAGGATATATTAGAAACTGTTTTTTTAATACAAATTAGGTCAGCTCCAAATCCTTCTTTGAAACAATATCTGATTCCACGAGTACTTTATCCACATGGTAAAAGCCAGCCCTTAATGTTCTACCCTTTAATAACTCAGGATGTTAGCTGTTAAGTCCATTTGTCTCTTGCCTTACTTGTTTAAAGCTTTCTCCAGATATTCCTGGATCCACTTTAACTTGGGATCAATGCACACTTGCTTGCTGTTGCTCTTGAGCCTTGCACTGCCAAAGGAGAAAAGTCAGAGTGAGTCTGGTGCAAAGCTCCTCAGCCCACACCCACTCCCCACCCCTGTGCCTTATTTTCCTTGGGTGCCAGTGCTTCTCTTGGTTAACCCATGAAGAGGATGGGTTATTTCTCGCACCCTTGAGTCACCCATTACAAATATCCCTGGTTTGGAAACCATCTGTCTCCTTTGACAGGCTCTTGTGGTCTGCACTGGGAATCATGTGAGAGTGGAGCAGACACAGAATTTGAATCTAAGACTTCCAATTCATACCTGGACTGTGAAAGAGTTCAGTGCCAACAACAAAAAAATTTCATTTGGAAACACTGACATGGTAAATATAGGTAATTTTTGCAAGGAATTGATTAAGAACAGCTTTTAGATGTGAAACTGAAGTTTCACATGTTTTGAGGACAAACACCTCTTAGATGTTCTGAAAGTAAAGGTGTGGTCACTTTTTAGCTTTCTGTTTTATACAAGACTGAATTACCAGGTTTCAGGGAGGAAGACAACTGAAAGTGCCATAGTGCCAGAGGCAAGTTTCCCCTCACTATTCACTCAGCACTGGAAACAAAGGCAGAAACCTCCTGAGGGGCTTCTCCTGGATGTCCAAGCTGCACTTCCTACAGCAAAACTTTTTAGCTAATTTGAATTCCCTGTGAATTTGACATTTGAGCTATCTGAATCTTTCATTCAGAAACAGGACAAATAGCTTTTCACCAACAGGTCTCACCCTCCAGGGATCTCAGGACCTCTCAAGAGCTGTTATCTCCCACATTCCCTGCAGCACCCTGCCTCTGCCCCAGCTGCTCCAAAATTTCCCTCTTAACAGCCTGCCTGCCTTAGGAAAGTGCAGAGAGTAGCAATTTTATGGAAGTGCCCGTACAAATAAGTTCAGTACTTGTTTAAACATTTGCTGGATGGAAGCCATAATGTTCTTCCCTTTATAAAATGAAATCTGCAGAATATAAAACTATGGTGTAAGAAATAACAGGTCAAAAAGGCTTCTTGGTCTGCAGTTATGCAACAACACAGTTGTAACATAAACACATCAAGGATCTGTCCTACAACCCCTGTGCCAGTATAGAGATGAATGGGCCTAATTCATATTTCCCTTACAGCTGTGCCAAGCTGGAGCATTTCCAGTTAAGTGATACCAACAGAGTGTAAGAATGGATTTGCTGATGCCTGGGAATTCTTGAGCTGACCTCACAGGGTACAGAAGCAAAAGCACACGTAACCAGTCTCCAGCCACATTCAACACAATTCCTCTCACCTAATATTACCTCTCACCTAATACTGAGACACTGATTTCTTCAGATATCCTTTTCTGAGCCTGTCAGCCCCTGTTCCTTGTGCAAGGAAGAGACACAGGAAATTGCATGGAGTGTTTAACCTGGACTGTTTTAAGGTGTCTACTTGCTGAAAATGCTCATTTCCCTGTACTGAAAAGCAAGGAATTTAGTGTGGACTTTGTAGAAGTAGACACTGACAGAGGAGTTCACTGGATTTGGAGAGATGATCTCCAATAGAATGAAAGACAAAAGCCTCTCTTAGGCTTCTTGTTCAGATACAACTCCCCATATCTAAAAAGGAAAATATACTGGTGCAAAACAAACAAACAACAAACCTCACAAAATATCTTCTAGCAACTGTATGTTTCACTTAGATTCTCCATTCCTGAAAATGGCATCTTTTAATTTATCTATACCTTCATTTTTTAATGTTTAAAATTAATCACGATGAAAAACTCGTGTTAGTTTTCATTGATTTAATCTGCTGTTTTGATAAAGACCTAGTTTAAAGTCATGTTTCGGGAGTATTTGGAGGAATATTTTATGTACCTTACTTGTCAAAGCAACAAAAAGAGGGTGAACTATAGGTTTGTATGTTCTGTGTACCTCAGACAAATATGTTTGGATCAGGAATGGACAAGAATGTGAAATGTTTCTGGTTTTGCATTTCATGCTCTTATTTATCTCTAATTACTATAATCCTATGTTAATTGAGAAATACATAATCTATCCTGTCTTAAATGCTGTCATTTTCTTGAAGCTTCTCCAGAAAATTCCAAATCCTCTAAAAAGCCTTAGCACTGGGATTCTTATGACATCACTGACAGTCCCAGAGCACAAATCTATGCACTATTGAATGCTTGCTGCCAAAATTGTTTATAGGTAGAGATTGGAGTTAGTCACAGCTGGTTTTGCCATTTTTCTGAAAGGAAATTATGTCTCAGCTGAGGCTTACATTTTTCTAACTGTCCTCCACCAAATCCTAAGGCAGAAGCACATGATAAAATTGTATGATATACACAGAGTGGTTTAAAACAGAAAAAACTACCATACTAATAAAAACTGGTTCATGAATGGATATACACGTACATTCCTGAGCAATCTTGTGAAACCACAACAATTTTCTGAGTGCAAATGCTTTGGATGACAAAAATTGATTTTTAAAGCATTTGAATTGCAAGAGGAAGGGCACAACATATTAGTGAAAGACAGAAGCAGTAATGGGGTCACTGCACAGAAACCAAATCTAGTCCCTGACACCCTCTTATAGGGGTAAACAGAAGCTGAGAGCATTATGGTTCCCTTCAAGGAAAAGATGAAATCTGGGGGTTTTATCTTCAGAAGGTTTTGAATTTTGGGGTGGGGGGCTGGTCACCCATGAAGAAGTGAACAAAAAAGACCTTCCTAACACATACACACCAATATACAAAGATAAACAAAATAAATCCCAATATTTCCCGAAAATGAGCATTGCTTTTCCAACAAAAGATAAAGAGGTTATTTTTCATTGGGAACTCATCTTTCTGTTCTGCTACAATTTACTCAGTTAGTCCCTGCCTGGCAAGCATCCCTAAATTAGGCCACCACATTTCTAGGGTCTGTACCTCCAGTGGAGGATACATGAAATACAGGAATTCCTTTTGCTTCTTTAGCTCCACTTTATGGACGAGGCTCATTAGAAGACTCAGAGCGCTATGAAATTTTTACCCCGAGGTGTGAAGCTCCACATCCAATGGAGAGCCCATGTCATTCCTGCTCACATACCCACGGGGAACAGGACATGGGGTCACACAGTAATGGGGGGATCACAGAGAACACAGCTGGGAAACATCCAGCTGGGCTCCTTTGTGTGGGGTAAAGCAGGCTCCAGCAGTCTCAACACTGGGGGTGAAGAGATGAATTGGGAGCCATGGCATGAGGCAGACTGAAATTCAGCCACCAGAGCAGGCACCAGCTCTGTGACCCTTCTTTTTGACACCCGAGATTTGCACCCGGCTGAAAAGAGCAAGAGACTTACACAATCTGAAGTGAGCAGTTGGGTGTGGAGAGGATTTTGAGGTGCTTAATATTGGCTCTTGCCACGTTGCTCTCGTAGAATCGACAGGGACATCGGTAAGTCAGGCTGACGGGTTTCTCTGCGGGACAAAGGGAGGGAAAGGTTACCTCTTGCTCCCGGTCAGCAGCACAGACGCACCGGGCAGGGATCTCAGAAAAAAGCGCCCTCCAAATATGCAGGAGGAAAAAAAAAAAAGCAGAAAAGCTGTAGCTTTGGGAGAGCATTTGCCCACAGCTCCGAGCACAATCCCTTCAGCTCAGTGCCCAGCCTTTCAATAAGGGTGCGTGGGATTTTGGAAGACAAAAGGAAAGGGAGAGAAAATGGAGATAAGTAAAATCGAAGAGATTAGAATAAGGAGCCGCTCCATTGTACAGGGATGCTCCTGGTAATTAGACAAGATAAAGGCCAAAAGAGGGGGCACTTGTCCTCGGTGTTGTTCTACTCAAACGATTTTGACCCGAGGCCAAATTAGAAGGTAGCCAGAAGAAAGCGATGAATTCCAAGGAGTTCAGATCAAAACAGCTGGGCTCAGGTGCAGGCTTTTCACGAGGGACTTAGTGGCTACAGAAAAGCTCTGGTTTTGCAGGCGTTCCCAGGACCAGGCTGACCTTTCCCCACCGCAGCCAGCCCTGACTCCCAACAGAGGTACCCGCACAAGAAGGTGCAGCTCAGAGATGCGAGATCCCAGCGGATCATAGAGAACACTTGGGAGTCTTTTGAATTTCTAGCCTGCGGCTACAGTAAGGCAATCGAGGAGACAGTTATCAGCCAGGGCATCCTCAATACACTATTCAGGGGCCACCAGACTGGATGGGAGTTCTGTCACTAGCATCGCTAGGGACAGAATTAAGTTTAACACCCTAGGCTAAAAATCTGCCATGTATATGCATGCAGGACTGAGAAAAGTAGTCTGCCGCCCACCACAGCCTCTGCTACCCGATTTCTCTATGGGACAGCTTAATTACTGGCAATCAAGTGCACCTAAGTAAGGTCTTCACTCGGAGTGTAAGTTTGAAAACTCCATGCACAATAAAATACAAGCACAGAAACCTTGCCTGGAAGTCTAAGAGATGCCTAAGATTTTAAAGAATTTCCCAGTGGAGAAGTTTTCAGCCTCTGGGAGGAATTAAATTCATACACCTAACCCCTAAAATCTGGCTCATACAGTAGATGGTCAGATCTGTGTCTGACAGGGCTTGAGATCCTAAAAGGCAATCTGCCATCCTGTTTGTTTAGCCACACAGGAATACTTTCAGCATCCAAACCCAGTTCCCTTTAAAACCAAATGGGGAGATAAAGAGCAGGGAAGGGCTTGGAATTCCTAAACAGCTGTCTAGGAAGGTGAGAAGAGAGACAGGTTTTCAAGTGCAGCAGATCTACATACATGGCACATTTATCGATGCCTGTCTCTAGCACACATAATCACAGACAACAGGGTGAAATTGTCCTGTCCTGAAGAGGGAACCCCTTTTTTTCCCAGTGTCTCTACCAAGAGATGAGCCAGAATCAGATCCCAGAGGAGAAGAATTAGTAAGTGGGAATAGAGCTTGTCCTGATTCACACCAGAATCTGGACTATAAGTTGAAAAAATTGAAAGACTTTTTTATCAGTTTTCTGGCACTCCTAACAGTGGTTCCACCTATGAGTTCATCTGCAGGGGGAGGAGGAAGGAGGGTACAGGGTGAGCCTCGAGAACATGGATTAGACTGGGTAGTGCTAATGTGGAAAGGAGTGAGGAAGGCGCTAGGATTTCCCACTGCAAATCTATGCCTGATAGCTACACATCTGTGAGTTTGTATTGGAAAGGGAGGCTGAAAGTAAATACATCCATACAACAACACTCAGCACAGCTGCAGTGATAGCGTCTCTGCAAGCTTGTCCCAACCGAGTTTAAGCCAGCTTTAACTTAAACAACATGCAAGAGATGAACTGTTCAGATCCATGATTTGATAATGCAGTCCTGTCCTCTCTCAGACTCGAGGAAGGATTTTCAATCCCATACCATTTGAAATCAGAAGTAGAGAAAGTTTAACCATGACTAAACATGTCCCAAAATTCCTGTCCAAGAAAACACATCTAGCACAGCAAGGAAGAGGGGAAGCCCCAGTATTCAGTGTTCTGTCACCCCAATGTGAAGTGGAATGACAAACCCCCTCCCAGCACAAGAATCCCTTTGGTATTTCCGTGTGCCTTTCTTGGTGATCAGCGCCAGGGAGTGGCAGCACAGCACCCACTGGGCCAGCTCTCTGTATCATCACCAACAGGACATCAGTAACTCCTGCCTCTGCCCCTTGTCTCACTGTGCTATCAACAAGGCTCTAAACCAGGGCAAACCGGTGTGTGTGGCATCTTCCAACATATGAACACCAATCTTCCAAAAGGACAGGAAAGGGGCTATTTGGAGGCCATAACTTATGAAGAGAACATTTCTGGTCCTGCTCTAAGGCTGACAAACACATTCCTTATCTCCTTTCAAAATCTGAAACGTATTGTTGCATGCATGTTAGAGCTGATTAATTAATCTACCAATTTGTACTGTGAGTTCTCTGACATTATCAAACACTGAGCACAAACTGAAGCCATTCTCTCAGTACAACAAATTAGTATAATCTGTTAATTGCCTTATTACATGAAAACATATAATCATGGCACACGAAGCTTTTGAGACCTTTATCTGTCTGGCACATTTGGTTAAAATGGATGAATAGAGTCAAAAGTTACAGAACAGCCAGATGCTAATTTGGCATGTCAATGTCATTCCTTCAGCCTAACTTTACTTAGACAAAAAGACAACATCTCTTTTGGCCTTGACTAGAAGAGTTTGGAGGGGTCTGGGGGTTTTGTGTTTTGGATTTTTTTTAATAATAAATAGTTTTACTGTTTTCTAACTCAAGCAGAGTTTTGTTGGCTCTGAAAACCTAGATCTGCTGACAAATTCTCTCCGGAGTCAAAGCACACACAAAATGCTCTCACAGAGTGGCCACTTGTCAGTGCTGGACAACACCTATTCCATCCCACAGGGATCTGCTTTTCTTTACCCACACTGGAACTGGACAGTAAGGGAACTGGACAGTAAGTGAGTTGCCAGTTCTGCTGCAAAGTTATCAATAACTTACTGGGTGGACTAGGATGCTCTGGATGCTTGAATAGAGAGGGAAGCTGTATCCAGGCAAACAGGCTGGACATGAGCAGACAAAACATTTGATTAAAGCATCATTTTACTTCTGTTCAGCCTAGGGTGCATTTGTCATTATCAGGAGATGGTTGATAACATTTTAAGTGTAGAACAGCTCAATTTCCCTGGAAAGTGAGGCTGGGATGGACAGACACAGCTTTACCGGGTAACTAAGAAGGACTCAGATCTCACCTGCCCCCCAGCACAAGGCAGCCCTCCGAGCCCTCATCTGGATCAGGGCTGAGTGTTACATGACATGCAAAGTAGGGAAAACCTCCACTCTTAACTCCGCAAGACAGCGGGGTCACTTTCCTTACATTAGTTTCTCTCCAGCCCTTGTGAGCCATTTCCTTCCTCAGGTAGCCAAGTCGCCACACGTTTATCCCGACATAAGACACCCGCTGCCAGCAAAGGAGAGCAGCCGCGCTGGGGGCGAGCCGAGCTGCAGCTGGGCAGCTCTGCCGGCCTCCAAACCCTGAGCAAAGTGCTGCCAGAGGGGGGTAAGGGGGAGCAGAGCCCCCGAGCCCCGGGCCCTTCCTCCCGCGCCCCCAGGGACGAGGGAAGCCCGCCCAGGTACTCAGGCACCGGCGGCCCCAGCCGCTCGGGAGCTGCTGACATTGGTGGCCAGGGGCTGGAGCTGGCACTGCCACTCGTGGTCCCCCGGCTCTGCCTTCGCTACCTGCCGCTCTCAGCCCGCAGCCCCGGGTGGTGGATACGGGGAACGTGGCGGGGGTCAGAGCCCACCTGCCGGGGATGTTGGAGCCTCGCCAAGGCGGTGCCGGCTCCGTCTTATGCGGGACGGGGCTGATATGCGGAAGGGCATCGGGAAAATTTCCGCGGAAAATTAACTCTGTCAGGCTAAACAACGAGGGCACCGGAGGGCATCCTCTGCCTCCCTGGGTGGGGAACACCCAAGTTTCGCTCGCCAGAATGGGAGAATAGAACAGGAGCGGAGGTTTGAAAACCCAAAACTTTCGACGAGGGGCCAAGAGATTTTACCAGCCGTACGAGGAGCGTCCGGAGGATGCCCAGAGGTTGCGGGCAGAACCCTCGCCCCGCCAGGCGTGGGGAGCGCGGCTGCTCCGCGCAGTGCGCGCTCCCCGGGGCACAGGGCTCCCTGCGGGATGCGGAACAAGAAGCGCATCTCCGGGGCTGTCCGAACACGGAAGCTTCCACAGAGCACAGCTGGCAAAGCGAGCGGGCAGCTGTCGCTGCCACCGGGCTCCGTGGGCGACACGCGGGTCTGCGGGACCGGCATGGGGCGGGCGGGCTGTGAGACGGCGCTGCGGCACGGATGGGACTGCGCGACCAACGCCGCCAGCCCGCGGTCCCCCAGAGCTCCCGTCACGGCAGCTCCCTGCGCCCCCAAAACCGCCCCGTGCCCTGCGCCCGGGCTGCGGTAAATTCCTGCCGAGTGTGGCCGCTTTGGCTCAGCTCTGCCCTGATTGAGGAAAGATAGATCACGACAGGGGACACAAGAGGAACCGAACCACTGCCTGTTTCTAATTTCTTGTAACTTTTAGGGTTGGGGTTTTTTTGTTAGAAGGAAAGTCGATATGCATATTTTGCAGCCAAACCACCTCCCTGCAGACCGAGCGCTGTTGAAAGTCTTCCCCCAGACGACTTCAATCTGGGGCGAGTTTGGCAGAGAGGACCGCTTTGGCCAGCGCTTTGAAAAAAGCCAGGGAGGGATAGAGGAGACGGAGGAATGAGAGCCTGCCTGCTTCCAGCTCAGCACAGCCATCGCTCTGGCTCGCCAGACACATCTGAACAGAGCCGGGAGAGCGGTGGAGCTGCGAGGAGAGGGGGGAAGAGCGGGGATTTCCGCGGGACCATCGCTCCCTGCAGGAGCGGTGCGAGCAGCTCACTTACCCTCCGAGAGAGAGATGACGGCCAGGGCGAAGGCGAGCAGCGCCAGGGCGCGGAGGTCCATGCTGGGGCGGCTGGAGGAGGCGGGCAGGAGCTGCTCTGCTCTGCTCTGCTCGTCCCGGCGGCCGCGGCGCTTTGCTGGCGGCCCCTCCGCCCCTCCCGCTATAGAGGGGCCGGGGGCGGGGGGAGGAGAGCCAGGGGGAGTAGCTAGACTGTGATTTATTGCCCGTGGCATGTTATTACATCCTTCCTCTGCTAAAAATGGTTGGAAAGAAACCAAAAGAGCGAGGGCTCCTCGCTTCCCTCCGTCAGTCCGGCAGCCTCCCCCAGGCACAGCGCCTGTCCCCCAGCTCCGCGCTCCGAGCCCCCGCGGGACCGGCGGGTCGGGGCTGCAGCGGTGACCGGCATCACCACCACCCCATCCAGCCCAGACGGGGGAAGAAACTGTTTCCTCTCCAAACTGTGCCACCCCGGCCCGGCGGCTCCTGAACCAGAGCTGCTGCAACCGGGATAGCGGTGGGGATGCACCCCTTAAATGTTCACATCGGAGAGAGAAGAAAATTTCTCCTTCACTCTCCTGGCACCCTGGGCATGGCGTACAGCATCCCAAGATGCTCATGGGAAGCATCTTCCCAGAAGTTTATGTGGGCATTTGAGGGGGAAAAAGGCAGAGGGAGAGAGGAGCAAGAGAGGCTTTCATTTTTTGCCTCTTCGTGTTTGGCCCTAAACACCACCTCTTCCCTGTATTAAATCAACCCAGTAGCGCATTTTGCTGCCAACATTCCACTTCCTTTGTATTGCAGATGCCACTGGGCTCTCTGGCACCTCGGCTGAAAGCCCTGGTAGCACTTCAGGGTTCAGAGGCCCAGGGGTGTCATTTGCCCTCCGCTATTACAGTATTGTCAAGTGTAATTGACTTAAGCATATCCTTGCTGTCTGCAGCCCAATCCTACAGGGCCCTGTTTGTTGCTATTAAAAATTTAAAATAAACATCGAAGCTATGATTGAATTTGGACTCCTCGTCTGCATTTAAAACAGGCACCTTCTGCTGGGTCAGTGCAGGGCCGAGTGGGTACAGCTAATCCTTGTGTGGAGATGTTTGAAGGACAGGTTCATGATACCACCAAAAGCACCAGCATGGTTGTTTTTACCCTGGGTAACCACTAATTCCCTTAGCCACAGCCCACGAGGCTGGACACAGGAGTCCAAACATTGCATCTTGCTAACCTGTGGCTGTTTCACTGAGAAAAGATTGTTTCTAAAGGCCAGGAGAAATGCTTGCAGTGATGTTTGGTGATGAACAGGATCCCTACCTGACAAAGATACACATCCAGCTCCCTAAATCTAGTTATTTGTATTTCTTAGTCCCTTCTTACCAAAGAGCACTGAATTTGTTTAGGCTGATCTTTCTCCCTGATCACATTCTTTCTTTTAGGTGAGGTAGCACAGTAGTACATGAACTTGATGCACTGAAAGGACCAATAGTTGTAACCAGTGCTGTGAGCCTGGCTACTGCTGCTGTGACAGCTGTGACAATCTGCAGGGATGGGAGAAGCTCATCGCAATTGCAAACACTGCTAGGAGTGCTGCTGTCCCCGCAGTGCTCCCACTGGCACACGAGGACATCCACACTGCACTTGAGACACTGTTATGTCCACACCACACTTTGAGCCACAATTACTTAGAGTAATAACACTTAGAGCGACAGCGTGACTCTGCTGTTTCGACTGTCACAGAGAGAAACATCTCAAGGACCTAATCAAAGAGGTAGGATAAATGTGGAATTAAATCAGAGCCAAATCTCTGTGGCAGTGTCCCCGTCGGCATCCCGAGACACGCAGGCTTGTTGCGACTGAAGGTGAAAACTAATTGGGTTCTAGGAAATGTCTGGACAGACCTTCGGAGCTAAGTCGAAGAGTCAGAGCACGCAGATGAAAGGCTCCCTCGGCACTCTGGACAGCTGGGTGAACCAGCAACAAGGCAGGAGGATGCCTCGGTCCCTCTGCACCTCCGCCAGAGCCGAGTCTCCCGAGGCGAAGCAGACAGGAGGACCGGGACTCGGCACCATCCCTCCACAGCCTCCCCGACGCCCCCCAGCCAGCCTCCATTCAGGGAGGGGGATCCCGGCGGGGCAGGGGATGGGATTCACGCACTCCTAAGTCCCCGGGATCTTGGCGGAGAGGCCACCGTGCCGTGCTGGTGCCCCAGCCCGAGCGCGGGCGAGCCGCGCGTTCCGCGCTGCGCGTCCCTGCCCTGCGCATCCCCAGCTGCGCTCCCCACCACACACAGCGGACACCGCGGCGGGCTGAGAGCTCATTTCGGCAGGGCGATATCCCGGAGCGGCACAGGACGAGCCCCGGCGGTGTCCCCGAGCGGAGGGGAGGCGCTGGGTCGGAGCGCAGCCGAGCCCGCAGAGCGGGGACAGCGAGAGACAGGAGCCCGCAGCCCCCGCAGCCCTGCACCGGGGCTGCCGCCGCGATTCACGGCTGTCACCCTGCTCCCGACTGAACAAGAGGTCTCCAGGCAACAATCGGAATGAACTCCGAGCGATTTTCATCAACGACGATTTCTGGTTTTTCTTCCCGTCAAGCACAAACTACTGCCTACGATGCAACAACCGTGAGCTTAAGATTTAAGCAGCATAAAGTAACAAAACAAAACAAAACAAAACAAAACAAAACATGAAAAGCCCCTCTCAATGGGAGTCTCATGGTTTACCCCCCACCCCAAACTAGAACTAGGAACTCAGGGAGATCTGAACGAATTGAACATTTAAAAGAAAAATCAAATTACTTGCCAAGTGTTAAATTCCTTGAAAAGTTCGTTTCAACTTAATGTTAAATCCCACATAATTGACCAGTGTTTATCTGAATGCTCAAAAAATGCAGCCTACACCCCTTGATGGTCTGGATGGCTGAATATCTCCCTCTCCCCCTTCTCCCCCCAACCAGCTGCAGCCAGAACTCCTTAATAGCCAGTAAATTCAATCTTTTATCTGAATGCTAACAAAGAAAGGATGAATTCAGAAACCTTAAATAGACCTACTGTTGACTTCAACACAGCTTGAGACAGTCTTTTTTAATAATAAAATATTCCAAATTTTTAGTGTGTTTGTATCAAATTACATTTCCTCTTAAATGAGGAGATGGCAATATTTCTGTTACTTAGAATTTTAGACTGGCATAACTCAGCAATGAAATCATTATTATCTGAAACTGTTTTAAATTCCCATAAATGATGTCTAAAACAAGCAATTTCTGGCCAGCACAACTTATTATTAAGAAAATTTTGTGTGAGTCAAGAATTAAATTTAATGTCTTTAGGTTGGAAATAGTAACCTTGTTTCATCTTGTTCTCACTAATGATATTTCACTGAGATCTTCCTTAAAGTTTCCTGGACTTATTATCTGTAACTAAATGCACCACTTTTTTGGATGGCCATAGAATCAGAATCTATATTTAAATGGAGTTGAGATAAACAGTGCATCTCAACAATTTAAAGTAAAATACATTACAACACATCACCTTGTTCAGGAAAATTACATTTAGAAATCTGTATTTATTAGGTTGTTGGACTGCACAATAAAGATACAAAATCAATCTCATCTCTCTGTCTGGGTATTTACTAGCCCCTACAATAATGATTACAGCAGTTTAATATCATCTCTAGATGCAGCTCTTTTTTTCCCCAAGATTATGTTTTTCAAAGGATCTTTATACAGCTTATTTCCTTATAGTATGATACTGTGAGAGGAAGGAAATGAAAGCTGCTAAAATGTTAACATTGGTATTAGCTACTGCATTCTATCCTTAGTGTGCAGAGTTAAGAGTACTTGGAGATTTTAGGTGCTTCAATATTTTTATGTATTTATATTATTTCATAACTTAACTCTGAAATTCTTTATCTTATTCAAAGAAAAAAAATAAAAACAACAAAAACCCATCCCAACCAAATCAAGGCATCCATATAAAATTCTTCCTTTAGTTACTAAATGCCCTTAACTTACTTCATCTTACTGTCACTTTTGTTTTGCTTAAGAATTCATTTTTTAAAATAGCAGTCTAACTCTTGCAACAGTCCTACAGAACATTTTTCTCCCAAGACTATTAATCAGGTGAAAGCTTGAAGACAGTCATCTTACTGCACATTCAAGCAGCAGCTAGAAAAGGACAACTGTAGTGTGGCTTGAAGATCTTTCTTGACTCCTGTCTTTGACCTCCTTGTTTCAAGTGCTAAGACTATTTTCCCGACTTAGTACCATGGCAGGGTTCCAAAATCAACCTTTACAGAGGTCCTGTAGCAAACAGGACTTAGAGTAATTAAGTATTTTCAGCAGACCAGTATAAACTAAGAGAAATCACTTGTTGGATTTGTCTGTAGCAAGAAAAAAACATTTCCCCAAACAGCCAGATTTCAGATAGAATTGCAAGAGATCTGTCCTCATAGTAGTAAAATAGCCTCCAACATTCATGTACACAGAGATATCCATAATGTATGTTGGCCCTGAAAGATTCCTTGGAGGGCAGAGGGAGAGATCAAATAAAGGTCAAGTGAGTAACTGTTTATAGATGGTTAACTAGAATGACAGAACTGTGGTAGCTGCTTTTGTAGCAGTATTTAAAAGTTTAAGCTTGCTTCCCTGGGAGTTTTGCATGTGATTTCAGTGGATATGAAATTGGCCCTTAAGGGCAGACTCCATCTCTTCTTTTATGCCAGCAGAGTACATCCCAACTTGGTCTAAACTTTCATGAAGAAATTCAAAACCTGATAAATTTTGCTTGGGTTTAAGTTTTGTTATGAGCATAGTTCTTGGCCTCGCTGCAAGGAGTTTCCTGAAAGCTTGGGGTAAAACAGAGCCAAGTTTGCCGTGTTCTGCCTCTCCCTCTGAGCACCAAGCTGACACCACGGAGGGGATTTTATTCCAAGAGTGTTTCAAACTGTGTGGCTTTGCTTGGGTTTCGCTTGGACTGTTCAGGTTCACTGAGCTTGCAGGCCACTGCAAGGAACCTGGACCTCAGCAGGAAAGGTTCTCTATTCCCAGCAAGAGGAGGTACCTGGGAGGTCTGGCCAGGACCAAGCTCAGCTCTGCCTTCATACTCTCTCCATGGGAAAGTGATGCACAGACAACCAGAGCATTGGAACTAAACGGTTTAAGAGTCTGCAGGGAAAAGATTTAGCCCAGTGCTCAGGTCAGAATAGTCAGGGGTCCTTACAATACCCAACTCATTTCTTTCAGATTTCTTTCAGGCTTTCAGGCTTTCATTTACTAATCAAATATGAGTCACATGCCCCTTGGGATCTGTTTGTTTTTTTTTTTTTTTCTGTTATTATTTGCTTTTAATTTAAGATAGGCATGAACGAAACACCATAACCCAAATATCTATAGACTTTGGGATTTTCAGACTCTGAAACAAACTTTCCAGCTGCATTCTTTCTCAACAAAGACCAGGGTTTTGTCTATATTAACAACTTATGAGGTGCAATAAGAACAGATCTATAGAGCAAAGCAGTCACCCTATTCCATTTTAAGGATTTTTTTTTTTTGTCTAGCTGTAGTCTTGTCCAAATTGCTATTTAGCAAGAGGACTATGTGCCCTTCTGGAGTTAATTTTATGACTTTTTTTCCATCCTAAACCAATCTCCTTCACATTCAGAGACAGCTGCGCGATGCAAAGCGAACAGGGATGGTGCTGCCCAAGGTCCCTGGCAGCAGCAGTTGCCGGGTCTGTCGGAGCCGCAGGAAGGCACCAGCGCAGGGTCCGCGTCCCGGTGTCCCCGTGCTGTGTCCTGGGGCTCCCTCTGGTGCCTGGAGCGCGCTCCGCTGCGGAGCGCCGGGGAAAGCCTCACCTCACACTCCAGCCCCGCTTCGCTTCTGGCTTTGCAAAGTCTTCTTCTTTCTCTTTCTCTTTCTCTTTTTCTTTATATTTTTCCTATTTTTCTTTTTTTTCCCCTCCTTCTTTTTCTTTCCAGTTTTCTTTTTTTCCTTTTTCTTAACCTCCTCCTTTCTGCAAATATTCAGGAAAAAATCTGAAAATTGGAATTTTTATAAATGCCTTTTTACAATTTTTTAAAAATCCATTATTTTAGCGTTGCTTTGAAAAAGTCCTAGAGCCAATTAAAACTGTGAATATAGACATTTTGGGGAAGAGGAACCACAGAGTTATATCACATAAAAGAAAAGAATAACCACAGAGCCACATCATATAAAAGCTCAGAGTAATAGGTAAGATAAAAAATGAGCAAGGAAAAAAAGGATGTGGGAGGGAAAGGCTAGTGTGCTATGTGCCCAGAGCCAGGCTTTAGGGCCTGTGCAGCATATTCAGGAAATACCTGCCTGCTGATGAGGCAGATAAATTAAATCTAGTTTAGAGATATGTTCTCTGGACTATGGGCAGCTGTATTACTCTCACACTGAAGAGAGATCCAGCAAATGGATTCTTTGTGGTGATGGAAACATTTCATTTGCTGGAACTGTTCTGATATTCATTGTGCAAAGTTGCCAGATGGCAAAAATGTTTAGTTTGCAATAAACAATCATTAAGATCACTTAAGATACATGTCACTCACATGACAAGAATATGTGTCTAACAGGTCCAGGCCTAACTGGGCTGTGGAGATTGGGACACACCAAATGCAATCATTTGCTCACTTGTTGGAGTGGTGTTTTACTCAGGGCTTTCCTGGATCTTACAAGCAACAGCTGACTGCATAACTGAGGTTTTCAAAGCCAGCTCCTAAACCTTTGCTCACTTAGAGGGAAACACTTGGCCAGAAACGAGTCCCTGAAGGACACACCCGTGACCTGCCACTCCCCCTGCACATTAGCAGAAATATCAGCTTGTCATTTCTCCTCCTTTGAGTAGCTCTGGTCTTGTGGCTGTAGCTACTCTTCCTCTCTCCTGCTCCAGCATTTTGGGCCTGAATACTTGTTTCAGGAGATTATCACCACTCATACCAAAGCACAGAGGGAGTAAGACCAGTTGGTACTCCTACAGTATCATTCAACCTAATGGATCCCCAGCTGCTTATAAAACTTCAACCATCCACAAAGAGCATCAGAGTCATACAGTTACAAGACACAGAGAAGTACAGTAAAATCATCCTGCCCTTTTTTCTCACAGTGTAGGGTTGTTTCTGATTGGAGATTTATTGCCATTGTGTTCAACTGGTGCTTAAAAGTTTTTAGAGATTCAGCTTCTATTTCTTCCCTCAGGAGGTCTTCCTATAGTCCAATATGACTTACCATCAGAAGTCTTTCCTTCCTAATGTCTCTACTTTTAAATCCTCCCTTCTGGAGCGTAAAAAAATCTATTTATGCTAATTTACTACTTTACAGTATTCCTCTCTGGAGATGGTTTCTGTTTCCTCTTTGACTCACACAACCAAATGATTAATGTCCATGTTATTTCATTGTCCTATATCATGAGTCCTAAAAATGTTGCTCTTGCTGTATCTCAGTTCACAAAAAGGCACTGAGTTTTGCTGCTGTGTAGGTGGTTTTATACTTTTAAACTTTTGTGGCTTTGTTAGCTCATCAAAAGCAGTTTGCATGCCATTTTCAACCTGTCAAAGACCATATAGGTGAGGGATTCATGCAGACTGAATTTCATGTCAACAAGTTTAGCCATGATTTTAATTGACCAGACCAGAACACAATTGTGCAAACAGAAAACATTTCACAAAAGTATCTGTGTAGGGATTTTTAATCTCATTTTCAGGAGTTGCTCAAAATACTACCCTCAGAAAAATCAGTATATTCCTAACTATATTGCTGAAGGAATTGGTTCCTCAGAATTTGCTTCTTTCATTAAAAACCAGAGATCTAAACAAGGCAGTTTAGAGGAAAATTTGTCAGAAAACTTTGCATTTCTTCTTATCTACAGTGAACTGCTCACTTTCTCAGGAAAAAGAATGAGCTCAAAATGTGTGTATATGTGTTTAAACCCCGGCACTACCTTCTTGTTTTGTGACGTCCATTAAGCTAAGCCCTAAGAACGTGACATACACATTAAGCTAAGCTCTAAGAACGTCAGTCTCCCACAAGGGAATAAAGAAGGTGTTTAAACTTGGCATAGTCACCCCCTTCACACATGCATGCAATCAATTCCCCAGCATCTGCAGCACAACTTTTTTTGGTGTGTGCTAATTTAGCATGTACACAAAGCTCTGACAGTGTATCCCAGGTGGAGGGACTGGTCCTTGGCCCCACTCCCATTTTGCAGAGCAAACACAGCACAGAGGTGTCAACATCTGTTAGAGCTCACAGCTGGACATTCCCCACGTGCAGTGAAGTGCCCAACACAAGTCTGCCTGGTGCTCTCACCCTGCCCTGGTGCAGCTCCCTCAGTGGTGTTTGGGGCAGGTCTGGTGTGGGACCCGAGCTGGGTGTGTTACAGAGCAGGGAGACTTCACTGAAGGAGCACAACCAGCTGACAGCCACTGGGACATTTACAGATGGAAAGGATGTAGAGGAAGATGCATGAGAGCAGTACAAAGGCCACATTATTTCAGATCAAAGGTGTGTGTAGCTCAGAATCCCCTCTCCAGCCATGCTCAAGAGCAGATGCTCAAGAGTGGAGGGCAAGCACAACTGAAGCTCCCTGCAGCAAGCCCTCCCAGCACTTGGCCCAGAGTCTGGGCTCAGCTCCAAGAAGGATGTGAAGCTCCTAACATCCCACTGATTTCAGCAGTTTCAAGCAGGTTTCGCATAATTTGATTTTAGCAGGGAATCAGAAACTTCAGTAGAAAGAAAGAACTGTGGATATAGACTCTGTGTTTTGAAAAATTTTGCACTGTTCTCCCTGAGAAAACAAAATCCACCTTTCTTCCCCACCCCACCCTGATTATAAACTGCCTTTTTTAGCTCCTGCAATATCTGAAAAACTGCAGTTGGAATTTATAGTATAATAAATGTCTGCCCTGAAGATAAAGTCAAGAACACCTGGAAACAAGAGTAATATTGTCCCTTCCTTGCCTAGCAGGAGCTCATGGCAATATCCCTGTGCAATAAAGTACCTATCAATAACCTCATTGGAAAAGCCCAAATGGTAGAGTTACTTAGGCAGCGGGCACCAGAAAGGGAATTCAGAGCAAAGACAGACTTTAGGCTTAAAAGAACGGTCCTAGAATGTTCCATCTGTGAGGTTACAATGGTGTTTCTCCATATGTCCAGTTAGCAAATTATAGCCAACTAGCTTTTCTTGAGAACAAAGAACAAAATTAATTTCTGTAGTGTGCCCATCTAGGGACATAAATCCTGGGGTTTTTGCAATCCCTTTCCCCAGAATAATACCACAGCAAACATCCCCTTCTCTTGTAACTGAGGAAACGAGGAGAAGGAATGTGCCTGGACCAAGCCACTCTACAAGAGGCCAGTATCTGATGTGCTGGCTCATAAATGACACAAGAAGATTTTCTCTGGATTTACAGCCTCATTGGCTCCGTGGGGGCTGTAGTTTTCCCTTTTACATTTCTTGGAGGTGTTGCATGCGCTCTCAAACAGGAGATCTGATGTGGAAACAAAAGCTTTTCAGATCTCCCACAGAAGGTAGCTTTTTCCTCCCAAGGAAACACCCTGGCCAGGTGGACTGCCTGCAGCTGCAATGCAGGAGCAAGAGTAAGTTGTTTAAAGGTCATAAAAACCCTTGGGCTTAGCTTTTATTTGTGGAAGAAAACCCCAGGTGACAGATACTTCTCTGCACTCCTCCTAACATGTGCCATGAGAGTGAACCTGCCTGAGAGTTGTCTACAATACAGGTGAAGAAGAAAGCAGCTGGGTTGGCTGTATGAAATATATTTCTATGTAGACATGGTTGTGCAATGTTCATTGTAGGTCTGTGGGGTACCTGCCTGGCCTTCAGCTGCCATCCCAGAAATACTTGGGTCTACAAGCTTCCTATCATCTGACAGGCACGTTGCATGTGAGCTGTTCCAAACAGCATTAGAAGCCTATATCTAAGCATCCAAATCCCACACAAAAGATTCTATCCTGGTGTTTTATTCCCTTTTTAAGGATGGAAGAACAAAGGCAGAGTGTCATTCTGAATAATGGCTGCAAGAGTGTCCTCAGCAGTGTCTGGAAGACCAAATCTTGCTTGCTGCAAATGAGTGCTGCCAGGTCCAGCTGGCTGGTGTGAGTATTCCAGCCTTTGGAAAACAGCTGCTCAAGGAACACTATGGCACTAAGAGCTATTTATGGAATTTGGTGTTACTCAGAAGTCTGTACTGAAGGCAAGGCTAAGCCCAGGCTCTCAAGTGGGGCAGATTACTGCCATAGCTGCAGCGACACTCAGTACAATGGCTCCTTGTGAAAGCTGAGGGATTTTCAGATGTTGCCAGAGATAATTAATATTCCCTGTCTTCCATTTACCTACTCCAAGCCATGAAACTGACCCCAAGTCCCTCATGGGACACAAGACAAACATGCACACAGCAGAGGGAGTGATTTGCCCTGGCATGCTGGTGCTGCCTGTGACCCCCATGAACACACCCCCACTGAACACGAGCTCAGCCAGCACCACTCACTGCTCTGTGCCTTCAGCTCAGCCCAAACCCAGCCTGATTCAGTTCCATACGTGGGGCAGAGGGTTCAGGGATGTTGCAGTGACCTATGCAGCTTACAGCCAATGGCCCTGGCAGAGAATCTGGTGTATCTGTAGGGAAATGTGCAGTTCCTGGCATGTATGTGCAAAGCAGTGGCAATGGAAGCAAAAGTGGCTGAAGCACATGGCACAGCATCTTCTGTCCTGACTGACACAATGACAGCTGCACCACAGCACTGCCTGAGAGAATGAGGACTGATGTGGCTGATCTGTACTGCCCTGCTTTGCCTCCTGGGTCCTTGGGGGAAAGTTGCTGGGAAGAGATTCAGCAGTAAAAAGCAGCAAGCGCAGTTCCAGGCATAGAGAGTTCAAGGCTATCAGATCCTTGGTGGCCTGGGACTGCTGCTTCTAGAAGGGTCAATATAGAAAGGATTAACTCACTGGCAAAGGGCCCAGCCAGTGTGGGGCTTCCTTCCAAAACCTCCCAGCCTGAAGGGCTTTATTCAGCCCTAACTCCAGATGCTACAAAACAAGAGGAATAGGAATTTCCCAAACATTCACTCTGCTAGGGCTGTGAGGCTGGAAGAGAGAGGGAGAGGATCATACTCATCAGGGAAAACAGCCCAGAGCACCAAGGTAGAATACTGCTGTAAGGCAGTGGCACAGACAGATGAGCAAGAGCTACCTGGTATTTGCACTAGCTGACTCAGAGAAGTCAGCTTCCGTAATTTCCACTCTCTGCAAGCCCAGAGGTTGCTTATGGCATGCTCTGCAGCCAGCCCATCTAATCTTCCTATTTTTTTATTTCTGCCACCCTCTCATCCTTCCCTTTTCTTACCTTACACCTTTACACATAGTTATTTTCCACATTTTTAAAATTTTTGTTCCTCCACCTCCCGACTTCTCCCTTCCTTTCCCCTCCTCTCCTCATTGTCCTGCTCTGCCTCTGTTCTGCCTCTTGTTTTTCTCATCCTGCTCTTCCCACATGCTCCACTTCCCTGGAAGCACTTGCTGGAAGGCTGGGTCCCACACAGCCATTAGAGATGTGTAAGCACTAGCAATGTCCTTGGGCATGTGGAACCTGCACCTTTGCGAGATACTGCCCAAGACATCTCGTTCTCAGGAAGGAGGGCTTAGTAATATCTGCTGTCTGTGTCTTTTACTCTGTGGGATGTATCAGAGTGTTCTTTCAGCATTCCTGTGTGGCCAATACTAGGTCCTCTCTCTCCTTTCATAGAAAACATTTAATTTCTAAAAGCTATAAAACTGTGTAGGCTAAAAAGTACATCAAGGTTTGTGGACTCCAAGGTTAAAGAATACAACGAAAGATCTTCTGGTCTGAGTCCAGATCCCATAATCACACAAATAACCCTCTTATTCCACACCTCTTTAATCCAGTCTGCTGACAGAGTCTTTAAAAGCCTGCTTGAAATGTTAAGGACCTTCTCTTAATTGCGGCCTCAATTTATTCTTCATCCATTTATCAATAACTTGTTCTTGCATGATACAGTTTATGGTGTGATGAATCTCTTCTCCCTCACTTACAGACAAAACTTTTAGCTAGTCTTTTCAGGAGTTTTTCCAGATCTGGTAATGACAAACCTTTTGGTGTTTACGTGTCCAGTGCAGTTAGCACAGAAATCACAAACAGGACTATCAGCTACAGCCCCATCGTGCAATCTTCAGTGTCATCCTTCATCTGGTTCCACTTGAACAGGGTTATCTAGATGGTGCCATCTAACTCTGGAAGGTTACACTTCATTTAGATGTACTGAGTAAATTCTCAGCTCCACTGATACTCCATCTTCTAACAGCAGGGGTAAAAGGGCAGACGATTGTTTACGTTGGTTTTAGGCTCAGTCATAATGTAGGGTTTTGTCTGAAGTGCAGAAGTGCAGAATTGAAGCAGCTGGCAAAATTCAGGAAAACTATAGGATTCCTTCAGATCAAAGGCAGTCACTTTCTTCTTTATTCCCACAACTGATCTTAAGGAACTCTCTTGTGCTCTTTAAAAGAAAAAAAAGTCATCATTTCCTCCTCCATCTCTTTTTTCATTGAATCTGATTGAAAATTTTTCATCAAAGCTTTTTCAGTAGATATTTGAGCTCTTGGTGAAGAGAAAAAAGTCTCAGGGCCCTTGGAAACATTCAATTTTTCACTAAATAAACAAACCAAATTCTTTTTAGATAAGAATGGCAGAATCAGGGGAGAAGAGCAGGAGGATACTGAGTCTCAGTGGAAAGGCAGTATGTTTTGTGTCAAAATGGAATATATTTCAACAAGCAGTACAAGCTCATCAAAAGTTCCTTAAATTAAACTTCTGAAAACCTCCAATGTCAAGCCAAAAAATTGTTGAAAAGTAAGTCTGTCTCTGCTTGCCAATCGTGTTGGCTCCATTGCTTTGAACTCTTAAGACAGCTTCTGAGTGGACTGGTGTCTGAAGCCGAGATATGTGCTTGTATTTATGTTCCAAAATAAAAATTTTGTTTCAAGGAATCTCCATTTGGCCCCACTTCTTGACATGGTATGGGTTTTGGGAAGCTGTCAGATGGCCATTTGTGCACTACTTGTAATAGAGGGTTAGGAGAAATTTCCTTTTGCTTCAAAAAACTCCCAATCCAAGGAGAAAGCTTCCTTTTCACGGCATGGCAAACACCAGAATATTGCACTTAGAAGCAATCTTAGTTCTTCTTCAAACACCTGGAAATCACCTGGCCCTGGATAGCCTGTTTTCAGAAGTAAGATGTCTTGAACCCTTATAAACAGACACAGAAGTGTCACTAGAGCAGAAGCAAGAGTGATCTGCAGCTGAGCAGATCCAGCAGCAGAAGGCACCAAGCACACCCAGGCAATCCTGGCATCCAGCAGCAGGCAGTACTCATGGCTGGGCTCCCAGGTACTGGAGATACGGATACATTCATGCTGCAGGAATATCAAAACTTGTGACTTTTTGTAAAAGCCACCCAGAGGATATGAAAGCCACCAAATCCCAGTGACTTTATAAGAACTGTAGTTCAGCTTGCCACCCAGGATTCAGCCTGGTAAAAGTTCTGAAGATGGGAATAACCTGGAGGACAAAGCCAGAGTCTTTGAAGTTTGTATGGAAATGTAATGCAGGTCTGCTGCCAGGGCAGACAGCACTCTTGGAGGAGTTTAATTTTGGTGTCAGGCTGCCCTCCTTTGCAAAAGCCAGTGATGAATTTTGCACTGCTGAGTTATGCTGTCCTATGTGACTGTAGCTCTGTTTATTTTGAAAACTTGCTGTGCTGGAGGGAATTTACGAGCCAGCAATATTTCTACTTTATAGCACTTCCTTCGTCCACATTCCTTTGTCTGGTCATTTACACGGGCTGGGCCCACGAGGAGAGGTCAGGGGGGCACTCGAGTGGTATCTAGAGGCTCAGAATAGAAACATGTTTTCTCACGCAAAAATAAACAAGGGAGAAATGTTTCCATTTCAGAAGAGGAGCACGGGCTGGGATCCCAGCAGAGACCTACCAGGGAACAGCAGGCTGCCCAGCCAGGGCAATTAACAGCATTTAACAACAGACACACTGCACATAATGTGTCTATTCTAGTGACACCCTCTCTGGCTTTGGCACACTTAAGTTTGGTCGCTTAAGATAGTCAGCAGCTGAAATGCAAAGTACAGATGCAGTTGTATCTGAATGAACAACCAAGGAGCTGTCTAAGGAGCAGGCACCTGTCTCCCCTGTGCTGCACCTGAACACAAAGCAGCTACTCCCCTTGGATCACAGCTGAGCATTTCACATTTGAAGAGGCAGTAGATAAAAAAATCCCAACTGTCCACACTAATTTTCTATACATACATATATACACTCTCACTCTACTAAGAAGTGGTGGGTGACCCATCCTTTGATGGAAACATACAGGGTCAGGTTGGATGGGATTCTGAGCAACATGATCTCATTGAAGGTGTCCCTGCTTATTTCAGGGAGTTTGGACTAGGACCTTTAAAGGTCCCTTCCAGACCAAAGTATTCTAACATCCTATGATGCCCCATCCCTGCCCTTCTCAGGAGTTGACTGAGATCCCAGTTTGGAATACTGCTCATTCAAAGTTGTCTGAAATCTGTATCTCATAAATTTCTTTATCTAAATCTGCAGCAAAATGAAAAAGACATCTGTGAATTTTAAGTGTATAATCCCCCAGCCAATCCCACCAAAAGATCAAACAACCACCCAAGCCTGAAAGATCTACAAGATCAGCACAGTCTTACTAAAAATACCAGGAGCACCCAAAAGAGCAGTGTGGCCATCACCAAAGCTGGGGTAGCTCTGGTTAGGCTCCAGTTTCCAGCTGGGTCAGCAAGGTGCCACGTGGTGGCATAAAGCTGAAAGAAGCTCTGTCACCATGCCCCTCACCCTGCAGAAAGCCCAGCTGATGTGATCTGGCCATGTACACCTGCACTGTGCATCAGACATTCCATACAGAGGACTTCTCCCCTACCTGTGCATGCAGACCACCACCTGCAGGGGAAGGTCTTGGCTACTTTAATACTTTTCACATATTTGTTATGTGTCCTGTTGGTCTCACTCCTGCCTTCCCACCCCAAGATGTCTGTATTTCTGCTTTAGATTAAACAGGCAATTCCCACACAGGCAGTTTGTTAAATGTCCTTGCAATGACAGACAATACCTTAGAAAGACACCAAGTGCTGATTTATCTGAGGTTACTAGCTACAGCACGTGGTTTAAATCAGATCCTGGCCCATGACAGTGATATAAGGGAGAACTCTACTTAATGGTAGTGAAGGGAACACATCTCCCTTCCTTAATCACACACAGATTTCCAGTTGGAGAGAGGCAGGACTGCCTATTTGTCCTTCATTATACAAACCATAAACACACACGGGTATACCCAGAGCTTGTCCACTCTAATCATCTATCAAGAATTCCAGATTCCTCCTGTGTTATCCAAAGATTTTTTTTTTTACTATAACATCCTTTCCTAAAAAATTTATACAAACTAACTTCTGTTCTCATCCTATTCTCCTCTTTTCCCAATTGAACTGAAAAGGCCAGGTTCCCAAAGAAGCTAGTTCTTCATGTAGATGTTCTTGGGTAAGTACAGAAGTGTCACTTGCAGAGATTCTAACATTCAGCAGCCTTGATTCTGTGACTTTATATTTTCTTTTAGTCTCAAACAGCTCATCCCATGTTATTCATCAACTCCAGTGCAAAGCCAGCCAGATCAGCTTATGCCATCCCTGAGCAGCAGCTGGGTGTTGCAGCTCGATCAGCTCGATGGTGAGTGCTCATCCAGCTGTTTCACAGCTGGATAGTTGTGAGAGAATATCTTCTCACTGAAAGAGATTCAATGACAAATGGTTGGACAACAGTCTTACCTTAAGCTGCCATGGCCTTTTTACAGTTATGTCCAAACCTAAATCAGATGGGACATTTCCTAAGGTACAAAGCAGAATGAAGTGCCAGTTTCTAAGTGGCTCTCATGGCAAGTTGAACTCCACACAGATTTTTGTGGCTTTGAAGAGAGAATTCAAATACTGGACATTTGGCTCCGGCCGTAAATATCCTTGCAAAGTTTTTTTTGGCAAAGACAATTCTACCAGAAAGATTCGAGGAAAGCTTTTAAAATTCCATTTGCCATCGGATGTAACTCAGACATGACATTTGTAATGTCATCAGAGCAGAATTGCTGACGTGAACAACTTCCATGGGACTAGAACTAGGTCCAGTTTTCACATTTTCTAGGCATTTTTTGCTAAATTTTATTTTGTATAAAGTAGCATTTGTTTAGATTCCAGATGTTCAAGTAACCTCCTGTCATATTTTGTCTGCATCCCAGTGCTCCCATCTGTGATCTGAAGTGTTATGAGGTAAAAGTGGAAGGATTTATTTTGATTTCACTTCCATCTGTTTTATACTCCACTGACTCCCTTCTTGATTTGTACCAATTTTTGAGAGCAGGGCTAAAGTGCAGTGGGTACAGTTCTGCACTGCTCTTACCAGTGTAAACCCAGAAAACAGGACATTCACTCTGAACTGACCTCTGAAAATTATTTGCTGAATTGTTGGGATAAACAGTTGTGATCCAGGAAATCAGCAAACTGTACAGGCACTTGTTCAGGGAGAACATCTGCTATGAAACACTTCAATTGTTACCAGTGCTTAACAGATGGGCACTGCTGAGGCTAATGATTGTGAAATATGAACTTTATGATGTTTCTGAGCAGCCCACAGCAATGTTACTACAGCATATCCAGTGATGACATCTCTTTACTCTCGGAGTGCTCTGAAGGCAGCCCTGACTTCAAAGCCCTGGGGCTTATACATCAGTGCCAGCCTTGATTACAAGAATACGAAATTTATTAACACCTCCCTTAATGGCTGTGATTATAATCAAACTGACAACCGATTTGGGCCAGAACGGCCCATGGTCATGGATGGCAAAGGCTCCTCATGAGTGTCAAAATAGCTGTGTATGCTGGGGGTTGGAGATTTTCCCCCTCCGATTCCTGACGTGTGCCTCTGTTCCAGGGCTTGCCTGCGCTGTTCTCCATCACTGGTCAGACAGAGGATGTCCAAGGGTAGAGAACCATGCTCACTTCTTTAGAACCAGACAAAAATTAGTGTCAGGGAGGTCTGTGTAGGCACTTAAGATCAATTTGGAGTTTGCACCAGCTTACATAGTTCAGGCATTTGTCTAATGCTGCTGAGAGGGTGAAGATGCATCTGCAGGCAATTAAAGACTCCTGGTTCCAGTATTTAGTTCTGTAAATAGTTTGTGTTGCAGAATCCCAGCTGGAGGCAGCAGGATCACCAACATAGGAAACAGGGATACTTGAATTCCAAATGGGTAAAAGGTATCCTACAGCAATATAGAGAATAGCAAAACAAACCTAAAAAAAATCACTGTCCAAGAAACTCAGAATGACAAAAACCTTCTGCTCTCATCTTCACTCTGTCTTAGCAGAAATTGGCAATAGATCCNTGGTTCTTTTATCTCTTTATGCTGCGAGAAAAAAATTCTCAGAGCACTTTGTCAGAAAGAAATCATTAACACAGGAAACATGAATTAACAGAGACTGCAATAATCTTTGTTACCAGTGAGATGGACCAGGTTTGTCTCCCAGCTGCATCACTGGAAATCCACCAAGGGAAGCATTTTGGACAAAAAGATTCTCCAGAGCCTGGAGCACAAACTGTGTCACAAAGATTACAGGAAATCTTCTGCAATGTAGTGCTAACATTTTACAGGAGACCTGAAAATTTCCATGCCTGGTGCAGAAGAGAATTCCCTGATGCTCAGCTATCCTGTTCCTCCCCAGGCCTGGCTGCTGAACCAATCCTAACACAGCCAGCAGCCCAAGGTGATATCACTTGCTAAGTATGAAGTTTGGGATTGAAATGCCTCGTCCTTTCTCATTTTGCTTGCCAGCACTATCCCTCAGCTCTAGTCAGGGCCTCTTATTTGCCTGAGAACTGAATTTAACCAGAATAGTAATAGTTTGCATGCTCATCTGACACTAAAAGAGAAGAATCGGTGGACAGATTATTGGCATGTGGAATTATCTCTTTTCAGATTTTTTGTAATAGCATGGCTATTAAACCAAAGATCATTAATAATACACCATTTAGTTTGTTTTTGAAGGGTGGAGGAAGGACTGAGAATCTATGGATATAGAGAGCAAGGAGAAGAAGCTGGAACTTCTGGCAGCAGGCAGGGAGACAAACCCCAGCTGTGCTTGCAGCACACTTTGAAGTATTTGTAAGGCGTTGAGATAGCACAGTCATTTCCAAATGTATTCACTCACAGTGGTAGCTCTGCCAGCTGGCGTGTCTGTGCTCCAAGCTGGGAAAGATCCCTGGTCAGCAAAATAAGATGATACTGGAACTGGGGCTGTGAAGAAGCCTGGCTGCCTGTCTCTGCTACAGCTAGTGTCTCCTGGTGGAAAAGTGTGTGTTCACTTTTAAATTTTGCTTTTATGACAGCAGAACCTGGTAGGGGTTTCAGGTATGTAATATTCTGCTGCTAATTTTTTCCTCCTTGCACTAAGAGAGGGGATTATGAAAGCTGAGATGCTTTGGGCTCACTTAAGCAGAAAATGCCAGTCTTCAGATTTCACTTTTTCTCTCTTTCTGGGCTCTTTTTTGTCATCACACGAAAGATACCCTCTCACCTCTGAACTGAAACTGCAAAGCAAAGGGGAGAGATGTTTAATAATAGCAAAAACAAGATAGAGTTCAATCAATCCTCCCACTGAGTGAGGAATTAATTCTGGGAAAGCACCTCTCAAACCCTTCCAAATCTTCCAAACCCCTCCAAGTCTGCAATATTGGACTACAAAAATGCTGAATAAATGGGGGCTGTGCAAATCCCATGTTCTCCACTCTGTTACTACATGACAAGCCATTTAGTTCACACAGTTTCTCTGCTGCTTGACAGTGCATATCAGCTGAAACAGGACTGGCAGTGACCCCAGCTGACCCTAGTAATGAAGGAGAGATGTTTGTCTAACTGGAGACCCGTGAAGGCACCCAAGATGTTGCCATTCCATAAAGGTGCTCATTTCTTTGCATAGCTCTTGATTTCCTTGGCTAATTGATTGTTGCTCTTGTCTCTCTTATACAATGCTGTACTAAGCACAGAAGGATTTGTAAAACGATTTGACACTGTTCAGCCCTGAGACAGGTAAAAATCCTGGTTGTCACCTGAGATGCAACAATCTCACCACATACACAATCTTCACATCTTCCCTCATGTTCCCTTTGAACTGTCCTGATGCAACTGAAAGGTATGTATGAAATAAGCTATAGTCGTATAATGCTTTATGACAAAATGCTCTTTGATTTTGTATCTTTGAAGATGTATCAGTCCCAGGCAGATATGGCTTCCAGTTATGCCAGGGAGGTTTAGATTGGATATGAGACAATTTCTTCACCAAAGGGCTTGTCAAGCATTGGAACAGGGTGCCCAAGGAAGAAGTGCCTACACATCTTTATAGCATTGAGAAGTCTGTACTTGGTAAGGATCAGCCCAGTCCCACTGTCCTGGTGCTCAGCTGCAGCTTTGCTCATCATGCCCGTTATAGTGGCCGCTCCAAATTCAATCATTATTCTCATACCCAGCTAGAAGAGAGCACCAGGGAGATTTGGTAATAATCTGCTAAAGCCTGAAGCTCCCAGCAGGTGCCATCTGCTCTGAAAACTTTGCCATGTACAAAAAAGGCCACTTTGCTCCCCATCAGCTTTGATGAGCTTCCTCTAACCCAGTCCTCTTCTCAGGTGCTGCAGCTGGTGTCACTGCACCTTGTAGGGGGAAAGCCTTGCAGTGGGAATGGATGCTGATTTTTAAAAAATCTGTTCTATGAAAGATTCCTCTGGTCAGGCTCAAGATCCCCTGTGCCTGGACAAGTGATCTCAGCAGACAGAATGTGCCCTGAAATAGAAATAATGGCATAGTGACAGGGCCTTCATCTAGCAGGCAGGACTGATGCTGCCAGAGTGGCAGGCTCTTCCCTTTCAGCCTGAGAACATGGCACATCTCATGGGAAACTGCAGACCTGTAACCCTGATGTGAGAGTGCCCAGCCTTACAAATGTAAGGGTTCTGATGGGCTGACACAGCTTCACAGCTTCTCTCCTGACTGCTGCCCTTTCATACCTCATTATTCATATTTATTCTGAGATATATGTTTGGGCTGGGTGGGAGAACATGGACTTTTTCTTTACTTTTTTTTTTCTTTTTATTAATCAGTAATTAGAATTCCTATTCCTCCTGTAGGCCAAATTCAAAGACTGATATACAAGATAGTTTAAGACTGACTTCTTATGATTTCTTTATCCCTATCTACAGCCCCAGACATATATGGAAACCACTCATTATACATCTAGGGCAAAGTAAAGCATAATTTCAGATTGAAAACCTGTGTCTGACAAGTATCTTTTGCATGCTTCACTTATTTTTTATTTTTATTCTTTACTTCTTTCACACTCAGGGGATGAATTACAATGAGCTATGAATGATACCACTCTTACCCTAAAGTCACAGATAATTCAGGTCAAATTCAGAGGTAATACAAAGGAATCAAAGTGGAAGTAATAATGGAAGAGTCCAGAGAAACTCTCTCCCATGTCAAACAATCAGGAGCCAGAAGAAAGGTGTGACACACAAATCTGAACTCTCTCTGGGACCTTCCTTTACCAATGTAAATCTTCTCAATAAACAAAGTGTGACAATGTTTTTTCATGCAAAGACTTTGCAGTAGTTAAAGTGCTGCCATAAACTAGTGATGAAATCATTCAGAATGGAACAATTATTTGGTTTGCTGCCTTCAGTCACGTAAAGACAAAAAGCCCTTACAATAAGGCAACATCATACAAGAAAAAAGTAGTAAGACAGCCCTCTCCTCATGATAAAGAGCATGGCTGTAGCATTGCTGATTTTTGTTTGCAGTGTATTCACCCCAAAGACTTCCTGATTGATCCTGCTAAATCCTGCACCCACAAAGAGAGTAGGCAGTTTCTAACTGTATAACACAGTCAAGATAAGGTCGATTTTAATTTCTGCAGCTCTTTCTCATGCCACCCAGAAAATCCCTGCTTGTTAAGGTCAGTCAAATACTGCCCTGATACGGGGGGGTGGGCTGCATAGATTTGTGAGCAGTAATACTGTTTATAGCTCTGCAGGTAAGAGGGGGTTAAACAGGTTTTATGTTCAGAACACCTAAAAGGGTCAAAGGGTCATTTCCTTCATGTGTAACCATTTGACCAGGTGCAACTGTGGAATTTTCCCTTCCTCAAAAGCCTCAAGGTATAGATTACTTCCCAGAGGTGCCTAATTAATTTAATTGCCCAATCCTCTTTGGATACGGCAAAACTTAAAAATATTGAGTACACAGTGGCTGGAGAGACTGCAGAGATTTGTTTGACAAATACCACCACCAGCCCTAGCCTTTTACATGAATCATCATTTAGGATTAGGGAGGAAATGGAAATGGAAATGTCTCTGTCTGAATCCCAGTGAAGTGAGTTCAGCACTTATTTCCATGAGTTATTTCTGCATTACCCTTTTAAAATCACTGCTCTTTCCCTTGGCACTTCAGTGAGGCAACGACCCAAAGTATATGACAAAAGTGCCCCAGATTTCAGAGTCCTGAATCTTTTCTTCAGACTCTTATCAGAAGCAGCTAATGTTTTTAAAGCATGTAAGTGAAGCCTATTACTTACAAATAACTGAGGAAAGACAAACAAATGAACCAAATAATAGCTATTATCTTGTTTGTTTTGTTTTGTTTTTTGGGTTTGTTTTTGTTTTGTTTTTTGTTTTTGTTTTGTTTTGGTTATTTTTGTGGGGGTTTTTTTGTATGTTTTTGTTTTGTTTTGTTTTTCCTTATTATGGATACATTAGACCTGAAATGACCATTTTTTGATATAGAGTTATTTCTCCAATTTGTTTCTGTGTAAGGAATGTCATATACACCTCGCTGGAGCCAAATGGAAAATTCCTCTTTCATTCAAGATGACCAGGATGGTACACCAGAAATATGAATTTTGAACAAGAATTTCAAGATCAGGCAAGCAGAGCACACCAGCCCAGAGGTTTAGTCTCCACTAGACACTATAAGGCCTAATACACACTTTTGTAAGTGCTACAGTCCTAGATCCTAAGTGGTCCTGAGGTAATGTGGACAGTCAACACTTCCTAAACTCCACTGAAAACAAAGAAACTCAAAGTCACTTGACTTAGATTGTCTTTTGGCCCTGTCAGTCTCTCTCTGAAATTAGGGTGGACTTCAGTTTTGGCATACAGTTTTACTTTGTGTTTGGCTTTGTTTGCTTTTTATTAGTAGAGGTTTAACTCAACACCTGAGAAACCCTGCATGAAACAAAGGTCTTCATTAAAATTTTAACACCCTTGCTGTCTCAGTTTAGAGTCAGGAGAGCTCCCACTATGCATGTAATTGTTTTTCCACAGTAAAACGTTCTTTGCTGAAAGATAATTGATATGAGGCTTAAAATTCTAGCACCAAAATACCCCAAAAAAGTTAATAACTTCTCTAAGTATTTGTATGGGCCTCTGATTCCATCCTCTGGAGTCCCATCATGTTCTTCAGGGGTGGGCTAGTAAATTGTCTTCTTGGCTGCCTCACTGGCCAAATTCACCCACACACATCTCATATTCCAAGGAGTCTGATCCCATAGGTCCGTGTAATGTAACCAGTTTCTTTCCTGCAAATGTGCAGTGAGAACGTGATACTATTTTATTTCTGATGTCAGATCACAGGCACAGGCAGTTTACTGGCCTCTGAACTGATAGAGAAGAGCCACCAGGCACTCAGGCAGAGAACATTAATCAATATGTAAATGTGTGTCTGTGTACACAGACCAGACTGTGGCTGTCCCAGTCAAAAGCTGAAAAACATACCAAGACATAAAATTACTATTTACCAGTATCACCAGCTGAAACTGCCCATACATGCAGGATTTTGCTTGTTATTAGGAATTTCTTTCCTGATTAGTCCATTCCTCAAACCCACCAAAAAGATGAAGGCACTTCTACCTATCGATTTACCAGCAAATATCTTCATTGTGTTCACAAATTAACAGCTGAGGGAACTCCTCAGCCTTCATCCTACTGATCCCCTGCCCTTGCTTGCTGAGGGAAAAGCAAGTGCTCTGTATAAAACATGCTCAAATCCTTACAGCTTCCCTCATCCTCTGCCACATGGGCTGCACTACTGTCCCCTCAGCTGGTCACAAGAACACAGCTTCTTTCTGTCCCAGAAAGCCCAGCCAGACACACACTTCTATTGTGTTCTTGCTTATACAATCAGGCTAAGCCCCAAAACTCCTTGCTTCTGCAACAGAGACGTCTCAGATGAGTTTGGTGATATTAGAAATATGTGCTGGATAGCAACATCTCCTTAAATGTCCTTGGCCAGCCATAGCTTTACATGTTTGTAGCCCTTTGTCCTAATCAAAAGATCTAAGGGGAGTTCAGTGGAATAAAGCAGCAAACCTGCTGTTGGGGGAAGAGGAAAGATCAGGGAAGATCATGTTAATTAGTAAAGTTTTAGCCAGGCTACATCTATATTGACATTTTACAGTATCTACCCAAAGCAGGAATAACTCTGAGTGAGATCTTTCTTCCTGGGCTAACCTCTACATCCTACAGAGGATCACAGAAGTCTGACTGAGCCAACAACTATCCCAGGGTGGAGGGCTGTGGTCACAGGACATCTGCTGCCTCCCAGGATCTGCCACAGAGGGTTTCAGGTTGGGGATGATGGATAAATTCTGGTGTGCAAGTTCTCTGTATAATGCTGAGATGATCTGAGCTGCATGCTAGTCTGGAAGATGTGTTCAGCCAGGATGCCTCAGCTTTGGCTTGGGCTGTAGCACAGTTTTCTCCAGCTCCTGGAGTAGTCTGAGGCTGGGAAGGCACAAATGTGGTTTAAAGTCACTGTCCTGCAACTCTTCCCAAGGATGGGAGTCATGTGCTGTATCATCTGGAGACATCAAACCTCACCCTGTCAGCTCAGACCTAAACAGTCCCTAAAGTCTGTGAGTGTCAGTCTGTCCAAAGCTGTGGGAGCAGGGACAGTGCATGGCCACACAGCTCAGTACACCTGAACAATGCTTTCCTCTGAAGGATGGACCTAAATTTCAGGAAAAGCAATCCAGAAGTGTAGCAAGTAAAAGATGTTAACTAGTAAAGCCACTCATCTTGTAATCCTTTAGGGGTGAATGTGGTGGAGCTGCAAGATTGATTGAGGCTGGAGCTGCTTAGCTTGACAAAGTGATCTAGGGAAGGTGCAGAGACACTGCAGTCATTTGCAGATATTGAATGCCTCTGTGCAAGTACCATGGAGGACAGACAAATTCACTGAGGTGCCAGAAAAATGAATAGGAAGGGATAAAGAAAGGAAATTAACAAGATATCATGGCTGTCAGGAAGAATTTGCTGATATTACTCAGAGGAATAATCTCCCTGCTTCAAACACATAAAACTAAACCAGATAAAATACTAAAAAAAAAAAAAAATACAAGTAGAAAAAGCAATATGGACTCCTGGACTCAGCTTCCAAGGGTGGAAAGAGAAAGATCCCAGGAAGACTTTGCTGTCTATCATCTCCAGGTTTCTCTGAAGTTTTATGCTCTCCTGGGAGCACTCATTCAAATTTATGCAAAGTTGAATTAAGTACTACTGTGTATTCCACTATAAATTCCGTTCAGAATAAAATGAAAAGGTGCTTCTGGAGACATGTAAGATCTTGTTAAATGAACAAATCCAAGTGGGATTTCCTGCCTAGATATCTTTTCCTTGAGATTATCCAAAGGCTCTTTCTTGACAGAGATTCCCCAGATTATTATCATTGTTGTTTCCTGTAATAAAAAAATTCCTTAAAAGTTAATTTGAATGAATGCTGAATCTGTGCTTCTCCAGCCAAGGAGCCCTTCCCCAAAACCACTGGAGGCTGTTTGCCACTGTTTTATGTTAGTCTGTCACTGATGGATTGACTGAGTGCCCAACCATGTCTGCCTGCCTAAGATCAATGGCTTCCTCCAGAAAGGAGTAGCCTGGGGGAAGAGGGATGCCTGGACCAAACAGCTTCCTGGTCTCCCATGCAGTTTATGGGTCTGATAATCTTCTTGCTTATCTCAGGGCAACACCAGGGTTCATCCCCTTCCATAGGGAGTAGAGATATGCAAGATAGTGACACTATCAGTGCAGAGCTTAAAAAAAAATCACATAGATCTATCTTTTCTAGTTTTCCTCAATGTTTTATTATCAGGAGAACATAAGGTAAAATAAGACAAGGAAGACAATAGCGTGGCAGACTTCCTCATGCAGCAAGTGATAAGCAAACTTTGCAAAATTCAGATGTCATTTGGTCTGGATCAGTAGCTGAAATATGCTGAAGTTCACTTGTGTGCCACCCTGCATGAGATACAGACAACCATAGGGAGTCCCAAGAAAAGCTGATTAGACAGTTGAGAGTCTAGAGCATATGGAATATGAGAGGCTGGGCTTTTTTAACATGAGGAAGAGAAGGACATGGACAGGGAAGGAACTTGTAGTCAAGACAGTTCTAAATAGAAGAACAAGGCTTGATTTGGATTTTAGAAATCGGGGAGCTTAATGCATACATTGATTTGCCAATATCTGTGTCCAACATATAATACAAGATCAAGTAGATTTATTGTAGCATTTTATTATTCACTGAGTTCAGAACACCTGAAGCAGCAGCAAATTATGATCCAAACTCCGAAAAAAAAAAAAAATCCCTGTAGGGGCTCAGAAAACACGATCAGACTGGATCTTATTTCTTGTTAGGAATTAATTCAGAACTGCAGTAGTGGTCTTTTGTTTGGCCTTTCCTCCCAGACTGTTTAACTCAGTTTTCTGCCATTGAATCCAGTGAGTTTGCTACCAATAAAGCTGAGGATAAATAAGATACATTTACACACCTCTACAACAACAACAACAACATGAAGAGTTCTGGCTGCTTTTTTGTGCTGCTCCACCCTCCTGACTTATCCCACTGTGGGCAGCTGTACTCTTTCTTCTTCCTCCAGAAAGAGAGGCAGGAGAGGCAAAGAAACAGTGGGAGAGTGCTTCACTTACATTGGGACCCAGTCCTACCTCAAAGACTGTCCTATATATCCATCTGTGGTTAATTATAAAGTCACAGAAACTAGAAGACAAACATTTCTTACTTTTTTGTCTTCCATGACAATGGGGTGGATTGTTCCTATCATTCCTTTCTTGCCTTTCCTCAACCCTTCTCTTACGTTCACCAACTTCTTCACTCTTATTTAAGCAAATCCTTTATATTCCCATTGGTGAACCTAATACATGCTGCAGGAAGGGAAACTAAACCACATACAAGAACAGAAACACTCCAGGACAGAAAGGAGAAACAGTTTCTGGTAACTAAAACGGAATCTCTAATCATATTTCTGTAGATAAAGGGCCAGTTTCAATCTCTTAGACATACCAGTGTGGAAAATGGCACTTTTATTTTTTCCCTACATGAACTGCCCTGTTTTATCTGGAGGTACAATTTTCCTCTGTGCCAGGCACTAGAAAATGGTTAGAGTGACCTGTCTGAGGACAACCACCTCTTTCTATCCCCCAATTTATTCCTAGTCTGCAGAGAGCACTGCTCTTCTGCTGCTGGACCCATCAAGGTTAAGAAGAGCAACAAAAGGCAGGAGGTCGTAATGTGCTGAGTGAAACTGCTGGAATGACTTTGTGCCACTGTCTCTAGACACTGTGTTTGCACATGAGCTCTGCAGAGCTGCACATTTGAATGGCAGTGCCAGACAAGGAGCCAGGCATTAAGGCAGCACAACTCAGACTGACTGACTTCAACTGAGTGATGCTGGATGACACCAGAGGAGGATGCAGTGGCCTCATAATATTTGACATCTGCCCCTCTATAAAGGAAAAGGATTTCTTGGCAGATATCCTACCTTCAATATTTAAAATTTGAAGAGAGTTTTTATTGCTTTTTAATTGGGATGAAGGCAGGAGTATGTTTTCTTTGGATCTTACTTCAAAGCAGACGATCAGTGTTGCTGAAAATAAAGAGCCTTGTTTAGGCCTCTTCTGATCTTACCCGCTAAGCAAAATAAACTCACATGGGAGCATCCCCCTCCATTCACACTCTCAATGCATGTCACTTCCCTTGTGGGTTTATTCAAAAAATAAGAAATGCTAGGCTTCAGTCTGCAGAGAGCAATCGCCCATTCTTAGGAGATTCAGGTATCAGCACCCCTCTCCAAACAGTCCTTTTGGCTCCACACAGCCAAAACAGCAAGGGAATAGTCAAGAGTTCTTGTCTTCAAGAGTTCTTGTCATCGAGTCCTTGTTTCTTTCTATACCTTCATGCTTACAAGAAGCCACTTTGGGAGGCCACTAGTTAAATACAGGACATAACAAACAAAAGCTCTCATATGAAACTTCCCCCTTCAAACATTCCAACCCGATGTTTCTCCTGTCTAAGATGTCCCATCATCTTAATTGATGGGGAGCTAAAATGTTTACCTTTTCCTGGCCTGCATATCTGTATCATCTTTATCTAATGCAAGTACATTGAAAATGGGAATAATATTGTGTTATAACACTGATAGAGAGCTTTCAAATTCATTGTTTCTCAGTTGTTGTCTGTGATTAGAAATACATCATTCAAGCTGATAGGGCAGAAAGCAGTGTTCTTCCTTTCCCTTAAATGTGAAAAACTGAATCTTCCAGGGTATGTTGTGCTTCCTCCAAATTAAAACTCAGGATCAAGTGACTGACAGTGTCTCAAAGGTACTGCACATCTAGATACTGAACAAGAATTGCAGGAGCACATCTGATGACCAGAATGTGTGCTGTACTTCTGAAGACCCCTCTAACTGCTTGCTCAGCAGATTGGTTCCCTACAGGTTTCTTTTTCAATGTCAGGGCAACCTGTTTTGAGAATCACCTGGATTCATCAAGGGAAGATATGAGGGACTTAGGGGACAAATTTCAACCTGACAGTCTACCATAGGACTGGAATCACTGGGCTCCAGATAAAGCCAGAAATGATCAGTAAGTGTATGCACATCAGTAGTTTCATGATGAGGAAAATGTTGGACACAGCTCCGTTGCCTCCTGTTGCAGTGCAGCTGAGTCTCAGTGAAGGCTTCTGTGTGTACCAGACATTTCTTCATTTAACCAGACATCAAGCACTCTGTGCATCAGTGTGCTAATCAACTTCTCAATACAGTACAGGGTATGTTGGTAAAGAACACAGGGTCTGGGAATGCACTACAGCCATTTAGAAAAATGTTACTGATGTGCTTTTTTTAAATGCTAAAATTTCAAAACCTGAAAGTATTTGGCTGGAGACCATAACAGCTCTGTCATGGAGGCCCTGCAGGACCTTCTGGGAGCTGTATTTCATGTATTTCACACTCCTTTTTTTTCCCCTGGGCATGATCCTAGGTTGGGCTAGATCTGCTGTGATGCACGATCCTCTCTCCTCTGGTTCTCATCTCAGGCCTCGAGGCTGATGCAAGCAGCAATGGATGACATATCCTGAGTTCAGCAAGGCTTATGACAGTGTCCCAGGTGACAGAAAGAGTGAGGAAAACACAGTCTAAATGAAGCTTCTCAAGACCTGATGCCAAAATGATAAAAAAAAAATAAATTAGTGATCAGTTTTAAATTGCTTAGACTCACCCTAGAAAGATATATGGAACTGGATTACTCAAAGATCTGTCCTGGGTCTGGCACTACTCTTTGTTTCTGTTAATGATTTCGGCAATGGAATAGGGATTACCTTTTAGAGCCTAAGTATGAAACCAAAGTAGTGAGATGGAACAGAAGGAATAAAGGTTGGATGTTGTAATTAAGTTAAAAAACCCCAAACCACCAAACACCAAAACTCGACCAATTTAAACGATTATTAGAAAGAAAATTTATGGCTTGCCTTGTTGCAACTTTTTATTGACAAAGGTCAAATACTATAATTATGCAGAAATAACCAACTGAACAAAAAAATCAAGAGATGGTGAATGACCAAGAACACAAAAGGTCTGCAGCAAATGTTCTGGGGACTTCACTGGATAAAAATCTGAGTCAGCCAACACTCCCACCCTGCTGTGAGAAAAGCCAACTTGAAACAAAAAGAAGTGCCCCATGACAGACTTTGCAAAAAAGTCCTCCAGTCTGTTCAGTAGTGGCAAGGTCTTAACTGGAATAGGGGCTGCAGTTTCAGGCGCTGAACTAAGGATACAGATAATTTTGGGAGATTTCTCCAAAAACAGTGGTAATAATCAGAAGACTAAAACACAAACAAACGAAGAAACAACTCAAAAGCTCCCACCCCTTACTGTGGAAAAGGATTTTAAAACTATTATTTAATATTTGGAAGAAAAGCCTGAAGGCCACAAGTCTTCAAAATAATATGAGGGCAAAAAATCTTCAATAGCCATAACTAACAAATACTGGCATATAAAGCTGAAGAATGTTTGAAGCTTTCATTGTTTGCAGATTCTTAGATTGATAAATAAAACAGGTATGTGAGGAAGAGGAAGGGTGCAATTAATCTTGCTTTAGGGAGATGGGCTAGGTGACCCATTAGATGAAAATTTCCTCTCCTGCTATTTCCACAAACTTATGATTCCCTGTGTGGTGAGCACAGCACCTGCACCAGAGCTGAACAGGCACACAAAGTCAGCAGCTTCCATAGGACACTATGAGAGCATTTCAAAAATGGAATAGTGTCTTTTAGCAAGGATGCTATGAGTAAGATTCCTCAGTTTTCAAGCATTCTAGATTTTGACAAATACACTTAGAAATTTCTAAAGGAAGCCGACCATTTTTCTCCAGCTGGAAACTTTCTGTTTAAGTTACAAATTTGACACAAAAAAGCCTTTTTGAGCCAAATTTTCAACCACCTCCTTGTATTGGGTAAGCACACTGGAAATGTGGATTGTTAACTCTATAATCTTCACAGTTTAGATAACAAGTAGAGGAAGGAAATGATGTTACCTTTCACACTGGAGAGGGTACATATTTGTGAGAAGTTATTACTTGTCTAACATTATTGCCAGAGGTCCAGAGCTTGAGAACAGCCCAGGAAGGAAGTGGGTAACACAGCAGAGAGACACAGGATGCAAGGTTTTGACTTCAGCATCTTCTTTTCTCTCCTGAGCACAAGATTGGGAGCAGGACTTAGCTCCCAAGAATTTCCTGAGATTCAGTGCACTTCAATGTATAGCTGCTTTAGGCCTCTTCAGTAAAAACACTGATCTAGCAAATAAAATCCCACCTCCTGTGATTTCTGGCACCTATGTGATCCTTCCCTACTGCACTGCTGCTCTTCTGTCAAACAGGCTCAGCTCAGTGGCTTGGTTGGCACTTGGCAGTGAATTATCACAAAACTTTGCTGTTTTAGCTATCTTTTTATCTAGTCCAATCCACAAAGAGCCTCAGCTTTTGGAGTCTGATATTCAAATGGCAGGGTTGTATCCCCCTCTCCATCTCAGTGTTAATGGTGACCACACCTCTCTCTTTGCCCCTTGGATTCTGCTGCTTGCACTGGAGTCTGCCCTGACAACTCATGTCACCTTTCCCAGATGGCACTCAGCACTGGGTGCAGAGCATGGGTCCCTCTAGTCCCCAGGAAATCTCCAAATGGTCTTAATTTTAATTTGGGNGCAAGGAGCTTTGGCCTCATTCTGCTCTTCTTTCCTTCCTCCTCCATGCACTGGCACTCCAAATTCCATTGTGTCCATGGTCAGCAGCCAACAGCAGCCCTGTCTAACAGGCCAGGAACATGGCAGAGGTCCTACAGCACAGGGGCACATATACCAACTCCCCCACCCAAAAGAGAAATATGGCAACCATGAAAACTCCCCAAACCCTGGGGGCTTTTCTACAAAACCAACAACTCCTGCAGGCAGTGCTGTAGTGAAAACTAAAAAGGAAGAAAACCTCAGAGGCATTTACACTGTACATGTAAGATGTGCCAGTTTTAATGGGCAGCAAGTACTCAACAGCCAAATCAGTAAATATATTCAAGGTGTCTAACTCAGTGGAACTCCTTGTGATGCAGGAATGCAGGGGATGCAAGTGTGGCTGAGGAGTTAAGCCTGAGGTCTTCCATGCACAGCAAAGAGACAGCTAAGGTACCTGCACAGTTGCTTTCACCCAGCCTCCCAAGGAGGAAATAAACCTAAACCTTTATATTTAACTTTTTGTAAAGCCTGTTTATTTTTGTGCCGTCTTCTCAAGACACGCATATACACTCTGCAGAAGAGTAACTCCCTTTTGCACTGACTGACCCCACCATAACTCTTGACAGAGCTCTAAGGTGATAGAGAAGCTGAGTTATAGCTGGAGTGGGTGAAGCAACAGGCATTTGTTGTTTAAACACTATGCAAGGTGTTACTCTAATTACTGGTGGAGCCCACAGGGAGGTGAACAGCAGCTCCCAGCCTGGTGCAAAATGGCAGCCCCTTGATTTGGAGATTAAATTAGTGATTGGGTGTAGAGCAGAAGGGAAATGGGTTGGTGGGGGAGGGAGGACAACATGCTGGTGGGAAAGGAGCCCTTTCTTTTACTGTCTGAGCCTAGCACCTTGGCCTTGGCTCTGCAGCATTGCCAGACTCAGAAAATTTTCTTTATCCCCTCCAGGCTAGAAAAGGCTTTTAGTTCCATGTGGCAATGGTTTTTCTAAAAATGTCTCAAGCAAAGGCAAAAACGAAGAAACAAACAAAACAACCCCTAAAAAATTCAAAACACCACAGCCCCAGACAAACGTATGAGGTTTATAAGCAGTTCAAATCCTGGGTTATTCCTTCACTAATGGGGTTTGTCTGGTGTTAGTGAGATCAGAGCCTGGCCACTGGTTACAGGGAACACAATGGAATTTGAAGCCTAATTAACAAAAGAAATGCCTCCACCTGTCTTTAACCAGCCCACGTGTTTCCAATTGGGCTTACAGCCACAAATGGATAAAATTGTGCTAAACAACTCTGAGCACATGACAGAAAAATATTCTCCTGAGTTATGAGCCAAATCCAGATGCTCAAGGGACCACAAGAATAAAAACAAGACCATGTTCAGGGATGTAGATGAGGGGGAAAGGGAAGGATAACTTTGCTGAGAGAAAACCTTAATACTCAGCAGCCCAGTTAGGTGTAAATGACAGTGGTTATGAGGCTTGTGGTAAGATATTGGTGACTACCTCAGCATGAAGGGGTCAGGGGAACAGGCTTCTCCACAACTCCTGATCTCTAACATCTGCAATTAGGACTCTTGCAACTTATTACATGAAACTTGTGCACTCCAAAGCAGCACAGCTGTCTTGTCCCTGCGCACAGCTAGGTATTTCAAAGGAAAACATACAGGAAATGTCCAGAAAGTAACAACAGAGCCAAGTCAGGAACATTTTGTTCCTCAAAAGAAAAAGTTGTCTCTCACTTTGGAGAAAGATAAAATCCTCCAGCCATCTGCTTTTATCCAAGGGCTGTGGTATGCACAACAGCACTGTATGTTGGCTGCCCAAGCATAGCCCTTTAGACAGCTTTGGTGACAGATTGTAACAGGCCTGCTGATACCTCCTGTGACCCTGAATCAAAGGGTTCACAGGCATCACTGCTGGGCTGGAGTTACTCCACTTCTGTAGTTGAAATGTAAATGTAAGTAGCTAATTACAACCTCTTTTCATCCTAAAACAAAACCTTTTTTGCTTTGTCTGAGAGTTGCTAGCAAGCTGCTGCTGCTGCTAATTATTCAGCAATGGCAGCATCCTCTGAAACTCATAAAAATGCAACGAGAATTCAGATAAAATTTTGGGTCCCTGTTGTGTAAAAAGTGCTATCCAGATGGATTATTTGCACCCAGCCCCTAGGTGCCCCCAGGGACCTGCTGTTTCCTGGAGACAGGAGAATCAGTGATGCTCAAGAGAAATAGTCATGCCTAGTGACACTCCCCCAGCGCAGGGCACTGATCAAATCAGGCTTGCTTTCAATGAAATGCCCTTTCAATGAAATGAGCCTTCTGGAGTATTCTAAGAAGTTACTGATGAACCAGAAATTTATCAGCTAGCTCTGGCTCCCTGCTTTCCACCAGTAACACAAATGACTGCCAGCCACAACCTTAGTCCCAGTGTTTAGGGACCCCCCAAATGCTTGAGCAGCCACTTCCATTTCAGACAGGGCCAGTTCTGGAGCTCCCACATGGCCTGCACTGACAAGGAAGATGGTGCTGCTGCACTGTGTGGGTGCAGGGGACATGTTTAAAGCCCCTGTACAGAGTGTGCTCAGTTCCAGAAGAGTCTGGGTAGCTTGGTGTGAGAGAGAACCTTCTTAACAGCACAGTCTGGGAGGGCAATGCCAATCCTGTGCTGGAGTTGCATGTTAGAGAGGAGAAAAGTGCACAGTAGCACTGGAATGGTCCTGGCCAAAGCATCCCGTGATCACTTCCATTATCAGTGGAAGTTTTCTAGCTCTGATTTATATTTTAAAAAATTAAAATATATTTTGCTGGATTTAAGATTGTTGTAAGTCTACTGGATTTAAACCTTGTGATAGGTATTTCCTATAAAAGCTATGGCCAAAAATCAATTTAAAAAGATGCAGCTTCTGATACTGAGTCACATTTCTCTGGAAAAATGGAATTAATTACTGTGTAGATAGACCATCCCTGCATCAAACCCCGTGAATGCACAGGCTGGGAGGCAGCAAACCCAGGGAGCAAGTACAGTCCAAAGCTGAGTACAGGGCAGGTGAGGGAAGGAGAGGCGTGGGTTATGCCTGGCCAAGTCCTGGAAAGGAACAGTAGCAACGTGATCTGCCAGTTCTGCCAGGGGCGAGTTTGGGATGCAGCCAAGCTTCTCAATACCCTCAGCTCACTGTGCCATGGAATCTGAAGCATGCCTGCTGGTAATCAAGTGTCATGGGCACTGCCAGCTGTTCAGGCTGTTCTTGGAATGCAAAGACTGAATTTACGAAGCCTACTTCTAAAAGGGATTATCAGCTCCAGCTTTCTTCCCACCAAGGCTCTGTGTGCCAGCAGGCCAGTCCAAGGAGAGAGGGGTTGCTGAGCCTCGTTTCCTGCTGTAAAAGAGAAATGTGCTGCACAGCACAAAGCAGGGGTGTTAGTGATGCATCCACCTTTAAAGTGTTGAATGCACTGCCTGGAGCTGGTCATTGTGCTGGTTAATAGTGCCTGCTTGGAAACCAAGGGGAAAAGGAGAGTTGTTCTCTTCCACAGAGTGAAAAGGAACCATCAGATAGGAAAAACAGGACTGCTCTCCTGAAGTCTTCCTGGGAGAGGAAAGGTTTCTCCCTTGAAAGCATCAGTAGCTGTGCTTCTAAAGATCAAAGCAAGTCATAAGACTGTGTCTTCAAAGCTCTCCTTCCTCCTTTCTGCTACTGACCATCATTCAGCCAAATCTACAGCCAATCCTGCCCTTGGCCATGGCTCCATGTGACTTAGTCATGGATGAGATGGGAACACCCCTCCCCGGAAGCAGAAGAAAGCTGGTTTGAAAAGAAAGGTTTCCTGGGAAGAAGGGACTGATGAGAGGTCTCTGAGAAGGCCAAGACAAAGTCCATAATGTAGCAAAAGGGGTTTGGATGAAAGACAACTTGGAATAGCATGCTTGAGAAAAGAGTAAGTTGTAAAAACATACAGGAAAGAACAGGCATAAAGAGAAGGACAGAACAAGTGAGGAGGGCAGAGAAAGGACATGGGGAACATGAAAGGAGGAATTCAGTATGGGGAGATACATTGGCATCAACCCGGGAGGCAAGCTGTGCTTGCAGAGATGTTGAGGAGCACACATGGACTACAGCAGCCCTACTGGTAATATGACAACACACCTCGATGTCCAAAAGTGAAAGCCTCTCGAAAACCACTCAAACACAGACACACTCTCATGCCTGGAGCAAGCTATTTACCAGTGGAAACATACCTGTGGTTGACTCACAAATAAAGGAGGATGATTTGCTAGATTGTTTTTATTATCATCATTAATATCTGCTCTGAAGTAAGATGAGTTATTGTGAAATTTCTAGGATTTCCTGCCAAGCATATAGCACCAACACTGTAGGCATAGAATGGACTTTTCAGAATTTAGCATTTTGTTCAGTTACTAGTTTCTGAACTGGAGTCCACATAAGAAAAACCTAACCCCTCCCACACACACACACAAAAAAAACCCAAACCAAAAAAAAAACACAAGCAAACAAAACCCAAAAGAAACCCCAGTCAGCTTCTTTTGTTTTATATAGTAATAGATTCTGGGAAGATTTTCCTTTACATCAAGAAAAACATACACATTTCAAACCTCTGTGCTTTTAGCATTAATTGAAATCTTCTATGCAGCCTGCAGTGTGCATGGGGGGAGATCATCAGCAAAACAGTTTCTCAAGTCTGTTTTAAAAGTTGCAGTGATGGAAGCATTAGCCCAAAGTACTAAATCTAAACAGACTTGACTTTTGCTTCACATATAAATCATATTAAAGCACAAGTTCACGTCTGGCTAAAAGGAGAAACAAACAAAACTTGGAAATGGAGAAGGGGATGGCTTTGAAAAATCTTAGACTGGAATTTTCAAAGTTACAGTGCATCATGCTTCAGATGCACCATCCCATTAATTTTAATAACTACCTAAATTCCCTAGGAAGCTGGGAATAACTTCAAAGTTAAATTCTTCTTATATTTGGATACTTCCTTTAGTTGACCTGGGTTTGTTCTTTCACAGTGAAAGGAGAGGTGAAGAGTGTTCTGTGCTTTCTGCTCAGACAGAGCTCTGAAGGCTTCACTGCCTAAGCTTGCTGTGGCCATCATCACTGCTGCCTTCTCTCCCACACCCTCAGCTCAAGCCCCCTCAAATGCCATTTGTTTGCCTTGCTGCTGACAGAGATTGCACAGATCACTTGGGAGAGGACAGTAAATCATAACTATATGACAAGCTGCTTCTGACAACAGGTCCCTCTTGTCCTGTTTCTGGGACTTTTTTTGGACTTTATGTGTTTTTGTGGTCAGAAGTATTCAATAAATCTCTTCGAACCTTTAAGAGCCTCCCTTTGTGTCTCACTCACCCAGTTCTGCAATTGCCTGTTGGACTGGGAAGGTCCAGAGCTGACAAGTCACTTTTAGCCTGGCTACAGTTACTGTATCATCTCACTAGCCAGCTCTTCATTAATTTTTCCATATTAAATTTTTATTAAAAAAAATATTTGAGCAGCAATTGAAAATGCACCAAGAGCAGATGCATAAAACCTTGAGCTCAACACCTTTCCATCTGCGAAAACATCCTTATAATTCCTGTTATTTTAAACAAGTTCTTCCTCAAAGAAATATAAACACATTAAAACATGAGAATTCTGTGAGAGAAGCTTGCAGAAGGACTGAGGTTTTTTTCACTGTAATTCAGTCTCATTCTGCCCCAATTTTCTTTTCCATGACATTGAAATAATAGCAGGGCACATTTTCCTTGGTAAAAAACCATCTTTTTGACAGTTTTTTTTCCATGAAGGACAAAAAAAGAAAAGATACTTTATCTGAAAAGTGAAAGTGGGAAGTGGCAAACTGAAGCGGTGGTTGCTTTAAGCAGCTCTCTAGGTAAAATTAGAAATGAAGAAAGTACTGTCAGCAGATGGTGAGCAATGATGTTATGCATCCCTTGTCTTTCTTGGGGTTTATTGACAACCTGTTATCTCCCTGTTAATTGCAATTATTATTACTAATCTATTTCAAATATTAAACTGCTCTTATCTCAACCCACAGGTTTCCTTTTTTCTGATTTTTCTCCCCATCCCCTTAGGGGATGGAGAGGAGAGTCAGAGAACAGCTCTGTGGTGTTTAGTTGCCTGCTGGGGTTAAACCACAGTACTACCCTAAAAACAAAATTGAAAGCTATCCTCAATTCCACCTAAGGAACATTTGAGAAATATTGTTATCAAAACTTACATATACATTTCTGAACCAGGATTGTAAGTTAATTTCATTACAATATTTACTCTTTAAGAATCTTTGAAATAGATGAAACATATGGCTTACATATGATTCACATCCTTGAAAGACATTTGCGATGTCAGTAATTTGAAAAGTCTTATCCGATTCCATAACATCGAGCAGTACATTAGTAACATGTGTTTTATAATTTCTTCTTCTGTATTAATCACATAAGAAAATGCATGAACGTAGTCTTAAGAAAGGGAATAAAAATCTCATGAGCTTAAAAATCCAAGGAAACCATAAAGCAGTGATCTGAAGACTGAAAAAGGACTTCTAGACCTAAAGAAACAAAACTGACAAGTTGTAAAGTGCTTTCAATTGAAAATGCAAAAATCTTTGAAACATATGAGAAACATTTTGTTTCTGAATAAATACAGTTAGACACCAATTCACAGTGGCTTCTGTCTTACTTTAGAAAGGGTTTCATTTTTAAATAATTCTAAAATAAAATAATATCCCAATTTAAATATTTAAAGCTCCATGAAAATGGTACTGCCCATTTCAGTTAAGACTAAAGCCCACCTGGGCATCCCTGGAAATTAGCTGTTTTTCCAGCAAGATACTTTATCAGAGTAAATACTGCCCAAGCTGTGCAGACATCTAATATAGTGGCAGGACAAACACTTCCATGGAAGAGCAGTAACTCCTACAGGGCTACCCACACAGCCAGAACTCCTCCACAAGTGTGTGGATCAACTTGGTAGCAATTCCAGTGCACATATGTGGAACTCTTGTGCTAAAGAGAAGAGCTTAAATCCCTGAATTCTGTTTAAATCAACAAACACTATAACTATATTAATAGTTCTGTGATGCTCTTCAAAAAAACACCCATGACCCAATCCTCCCCCCAAAGAACAATCAGTTCTATGGCCCAGCAAGTTTTTAGATGCAGTATTTTCTAAAACAATGCTTTCTTTCTCCCCAAGCAATAAATAATTAAAAGTTTTCATCCCTGCATCTAAAGTCTGCTCATCTCAGAAGTTTTAAGTACATCAAAAATCACTGGGCAAAGTGAATTAAAGAAGTCGCCACTTTAGCTGAGGGCTGTGAAGTTACAGATAAAATGGCACTGGCTTCTATGGGTTGACTTTTCTGAGGTTTGCTACATTATAAGAGCATTGCATTTAGTCCAGGAGTGGCACTGGAGAAGCCTGAGTTCTCTGAGAAGTAAACTTCCACAGAATTATTTGTGAGCTGAGTTGAGCTCATGGTTAATTATCACTTGGGCAGATGCCATCCACATTTTGGCCAATAAAATAGCTCAAGTACAGCATATGCTTCTGGCAGAGGGCCCTGAAGGGTGAGAGGGATACCACCAGGTTGAAAGTAATTACCTTTAGGATCTTAGCTGAAAGCTTGCTGTGCAGTTCCCAAAATGTGGGGATGTGCACTCTGCACTGGCACTCTTCTGGAGAGATGCCCAGATGAAATTATAATCTTCCCTCAAAGCACTGCTGAGCCCCAGCCCTGCCTCCAAGTGCTCCAGTGACTGGTGGGATATGGAGGTTTAGGCACTGCTCTACTGTAGCATTCACACCATGTATTCTAAATGATACACTGAAATAAAATGGCTGGGAAAGCTCCCTATTCACAGGACAGTGGTGTGAAGCCTTTGCTGCTAATTACTGTTTCTTAAATGGAACCATGTTGGCTGAAAATCCCCTGAACCTGAGAGCCAGGAAGCCACAGCTTTCTTTGCCAGGGGAGTCATATAGAGGAAGAAACGTGCCTGAAGAGAACAGCTGATACAGCTCCAGGCCACCCCTGGAGAGTGTATCACCTGAATAAAAGGGGAGCATGGCTGGTATAAATCTTTTGAGACCATAAGCACTTTCTCTGGTTTTAAAAGCTCTATTCTAAAAGACAGGCCTGCAGGTGTTCAAATCTTAGCCAGGGTGTGCTGCAAGCCCACAGTGGGTGTGATGAGGGCAGTAACAGGATCACTCCTTAGTCTCACAGTCCTCCCCACTCTGGCTGGAAAAAAGGAACAGCAGGTCTTTCCACAGCCATCATTCTAAGTACTGACAGCAGCTGCAGTCACACAAGGGTCATTTGTCCCAGAGTCTGATTCCCAGCACCAGTCTCCCCTCTATCCCAGCTCTGTCCTAGTCCTGGCTCTTTGTTCTATACCATATCCACAGTTGTAAAACAGGGGAATTTAGGTCCTACATTTCTCAGGCTTCAGGACCCACCAGCCCAGGGATACTTCAGCACTTAATGAACCGCCTTCTTTTTTGACAGACATGTCTCCAGACAGGACAGTTTTGACTAGGGCAAAGATATTCCACATATGCTTTTGATTAGGATCCACCCCATCCCAATATATTCTCTGCTCTGCTTTATGCTGTGTTACACAGGGTCAGCTTCTAGATCTACGTGTAACCTGACAAGTTGTCAGTGACAGGCTGCAAAGCCCCAGACCAGCAGAAAGGGAGGCCATGCTGCTCAGATCAGGTGTCCACAGACAGCTGCTCACTTGTCATCTAGGTGACATGAGAATAACATGTCAGGTTTCTGCCTGTTGCAGAGTTTTGATGTTACCTTGATAAAATGTTCTTTCTTTACTAGCCAGGATGGCCACAAGGCATTTCCAAGAGATGTGTCTGTGTCACCATTGCCCTGATGCTCAAAACCAGCTGGGTGTATGGAGAAGCACGAGAGACCTAAAGGTGCTCTGGGATGTGGCAACCACTCACAAACAAATTTGCTGCTACCTACAAGCCACAGTGGGTGAGCTGCTGAGGATCAGTGCCAGTGTTGATGCTTATGCTGAGAGGCTGTGGGGTTTCTTGTTTCCTGCAGATACATGCAGATTAAGGCTCAAACACTCTCTGTCAGAAAAGGAAGTGGCCACAGAGTTCTCCTGCAGATAAGGCTAGGATCCCTTTCCCACTGGAAACATGGGCAGCTCAGTGTCAAGCTCCGGAGACGTTGGGGTGCAACCTCTTCTGCCACACACTGAGGACTCTCCTCACTGCCTTGGCAGCAGTGTCTGAGCTTGCTTTTACTTCCAGATCTGTCACAAGAGGCTGAACCACAAACAAGCTTCAAACATTACCTACGTTTTCTCTAAAGGAAGGGGCATTGTGGAAATGCTCCCTAACTGCAGACACATTCACAGTAGCCATGAGTGATCCAGGACAGCCTTGGTACCACCTTAAGATGCATCAGCTATATTTGCCTAAAGAAACTGTATATTACATGACCTCTGACATACATGTGCTTGCCTTCTCACTTTCTATCCCAGAAATGGGAAATCTGAGGCACCAAATAACTCTGGCACTTCTTGCAGGTCCTCCAGAAAATAGGGAAATATATCTGCCTTTACAGACCCTCACCCTGTACATTGCCAGTGCTATCTGCACCAACTGCACACACCAAAGCCAGAAACCAGAGGTGACCTGTAGAAGGGAAGTGCTAAAAATGAACTCATTCCAGAGCAGGAAGGGGACAAGGCCAGTGTGCAGAATGAGTTCAAGGGAGTTATTGGAGGGAGGAATAACACAAGGGACTGAAGCAGGTGATCTGTCTCCAACTGGGCCACTCTTCAACAAGAAGCATCTCTGCAGTGGGGAAGATTTTCCTTTTCTTTTCTGTGCTGTGGTTCTCAGCTGCCCCTGCATTTTGCAGGAGCACTCAGCTGAGACTCATCCCAGAGCCCTGCATTCAGAGCACATAAAAGCTCCTGCCTCCCCCTGTGCCTGTGTGTCACAACACTGTCAGCCATGGCACTGATCAGAAGTGAACTACAGCAGGACTACTGCACAGCCCCCAGCACTGCCAGCCTCTGAAAAGAGCTTTAAAAACGTGACTGAGTGAGGTACTTCTACAGGAAAGCAAAGTTTCAATACAGGCTTTATAGATTAGTAATATTTTGCCTGCAAGATAGGGCTCTTGAAAGAGTGCATTTGACTTGCTCAAAACAATTTCTTTAAACTTCTCCAGGCTGGAAGGTTTCTTCTGGTCTTACGCAAGCAAGAATCAGAATTTGGCCTGTAGCCTTTCCCTCAGGACTAGCTGGGCTGCCTGCTGTACATCTGTAACATAGACTATAGCATAGGGGCATTTGGATCTCCTGTAACCCACCACCTGGTAGCTGTTGAAATAATTCTGTTTCCTTCCATTTACTACTTGCCTCTTAATTTTTTTTTTTTTTAAGAACTCGGGCATCAGATTAGGTGGTTCAGAATTTCCAGTGAAAAAAAGCTGCTAGAAATGCAAAAATGCTCTTGGCTGTGTCCTGTCAGACTAAATCCAAACCTCATCAGTTTTCAACAAATCCCTGTGAACACATTCAATTGATATGAAATCAAACAGACAAGGACATTTTGCTGGAGCCAGTTGGTTTTGCTGAGGGTAAATCCCACCCAGCTCTAAGCCACAGCCCTGCTCTGCAGCCAGCACAGCTATTTCAGGCACACACACTGATGCCTTCTCTCCTGTTAGTCTGTTCAGTGATGGTTTTTTATAAAATCCTGGTTGCACACCAACTTCCTCCAGGAAAGAAAGGCCACGTCCTGAATTGTAAACTGTCTTAGGGCAACTTCAATACAGGACTTGCACTTTTTGAGGGATGTTTTGCCTTTGTTTTTAAAGAAAAAGGTGACTGATCTGGTAAACTGGGAAAGAATAATTTTAAGTTATTAGGTTAGAAGAGAAGCTAGGCTTCCTCTAGCATATAACATGTAATGTTATACATCTCCTTGTCCACCTGGAATTTACCTGAAAATAGCTGCTACCTTTTGTACAAAATAAGGGCCAGACTCCTTTTTTCTGAGGGGAAGTACACAGGTAAGAGGAGAGGGACTACATGTGTGTAATCTACAGAACAGAGGCACACAGGACAGAGCACAGTGCTGGGGGTCAGTGCAGGAGAAACACTGACAGCACAGATGGGTTTGGGAGGTGGCTGGTGCATTACAAAGGGTAATGTGCTCAATAGAGTACCCAAGCCACTATCTACCCTCCTGTGTATGCTTCACCAGCAGCTCTTTTCCACCTTGCTACATGCCCCAAACACACAGACCAAGCAGACCATTTGGATCAAAGCAAACCCATCACATGGCAAAGCAAGAGACCCAGCCTGTCAGCAGGGTCTCACCAGCCCCTCACCACTTCAGAACACCAGGATCCTGCCCCTGCCATCCCCACACAGGTCACAGAAACAGCCACTGCACAAACCCAAGCCCCTGCAGAAGCACATCCCTTGCCAGGAAGCCCTCACAGGTACCCAGGTTGAACAGAGGGGCAGGTCCCAGCAGGAAGGGTTACCCCATTCAAGGGCTTCTAGATGGAGAGGAGCAGACTCAAAGGGCACGTGAATGTGCTTGGGGCTGTAGGTCTGGGACACCCCTCCCCACAGAGTCCCCTGTGCTCAGGGCAGGGGAAGGGCCCCTTTTCAGCATGTGTGTGGGCTGAGCAGGACATGGAGACCCCCCCCAGCTGCCACCTGCCCGCAGACACACAGCCTGCACAGCTAGTCCTAGCTGAAGGGCAATTAAATTCCTCATTAGCTGTAACTAGCAGGCACCTGACACCCCTCAACAGAAGCACAGCAGCAGAGGGGCCTCTCCCTGGCAGGAGAGGGCCAGGGGGAAGTCAGTTTTTGTGGCCTGTTTTATGAGCTCTGGTATGTCTGAGCTCCCTTGGACTGTGCTGGAGCCTCACTAGAGGCAGCACCTGTGAGCAGGATCCTGATCTGCATCTCATCACTCAGCTGGGAATCCCCACTGATTTCAGCAGGTTGTGGGTCAGACCTTGCTGAATAAGCTGGGAATAACAGCCAGGCAGAGTCTTAGGCTGAGCTACAGCCATCAGCACAGGCTGTTCTGGGGCCTGGGGTCTGAGTGCTGCTGACTGGACTGAGAGCAGCTCCCATCAGTAATCCCAGCCCTTCTGCTTGGTGCCTCTGTACTCTAAAACATACAAACCAAGGTCTCCAGAACTCTCCTTCCCTGGATGAGATCTCTTGCCTACCATCCCATCCAGACAAATCTTCCAAGTAGTAGGAACTTCACCTCATATTCCCAAGGTGGATAAAAGGTTACCCAGGGCAGGGAGACCTGTGTTTAATCAGAGATGTTATCCATTGCACTTCTGGGCCTCAGCCAGTCAAGGACATCAAGCAATATAATTTTTCAACTTCACAGTCAGATAGTAAAGGGTTCCTAAGCGGGCCAGTGACCATTTGTTACAACTTACCTGCTTCAGCATTTGTGGGTGTCAAACTGCTCTGTCTCAACAAGGCTGCTAATGTGTGTGGTCCAAAGGACCTTGATTATTTTTTAGACAAAATTATCCTGAGGATGAGTGAAACCAAGGGGCAGGGTAAAATCAGAAGAGAGGAAAAACCTGCAAGTTCCCACTCTTATTCTTGCTTCACTTTGAATTGGTTTTACATGAGGTTTTGCTAACTGGGTGCAAGGCTATTGGCTGATGCTCTTCAATTCCCATCCAGTGTTGTGCTGTTCCTCCCTATGACTTCCATGCTTTCACCAGGCTGGTGCTGCTGCCTGAGTAAGTGCACTGTGACACAAGCAGGAGAAGATGGCAGGGCAGAATGTCACTGGGTGGTTGTGCCAGAGTTGCTTGGACAATTTTTCTTTGAACAGCCAGTAAGACAAATGTTCATTCTGCTTTTTGCAGAGGAAAGGTTTTGGATCCTCTTAAAAGCCTTTCCCAATCAGCCACCAACCTGTTTATTGTATGTCCACATCCTTTGATTAGTTCTTAAGCAGCTGGCCTTTGCTTTGCAGTACATGAGCTTCCTACAGGCCTTAATGCATTTATCTTCACAGATAAATGTGAGGGAAGGGAAGAGCTACAAACTTCCTTGGACAGAGCAGATCTTTTGATGAACGTCTCTTAAATCCTAGGCCAGCCATTAAATCCCTCCAGTGTTTAGTGGTCTCCAACTTGTTCTTTAGGTCATTTGTTATTTATAGTATGTGTCTGGCTGTATGGTATTTCATTACTGCTGGAGGAGGATGGCAAACACAGAGTCAAGAATCTGTGTCCTCCTTAGCCTCAGAGACACTGCAGAACTTCAGACTCCTTGAAGCTAATCCCATGCTCTCTTAACTAATTTGTAAACTTTTTCTTTATAGGAAAGGATCCATCAGTGTTATGTATGGGTCCTATACAGTCAGTTTGTCATATTGAGCCTGCAAGCTGAATGTAGAGAAAAGCTCATGGAAATCACTGTACCATAAATAATGTCATTATTTCTAGTTCACATATTATCTCCAGCAGTGGTTCTTGCTGCAACTTCACAAGAGTAAAAAGCCTTTCACAATTGGGTTCTTCTCCCAGTGCACTTACTAGCAAAGTGCCACTATCTGTCTTAATGTGATAAGTAGCCTGAGCTCTCCAATTCCTATAGTGCAAAGCAATCAAAACCTCTCAGATAATTTTTTGCAGTGTGTAGCTTTCCACTGCAAACTCTCTAATTTTTCAGTTTCTTTAAATGTAAGCCCCATTTTAAAAAGTCCACAACAAAGACTTGGAAGGGGAGGCAATATCTTTTATTAGACTAAATTATATAGCTAGAGAAACTAGACAAGCCTTCAGTTAGTGAAGACTAATAAAAGATACTGCTTTTCTCCAGCATCCCTGCCTTGCTTGTAGCCTTAAACCACCTCATCTTCAGCAATTCTAGTGCCACAAAGAAAGCATAGAAATCTTAGGCTGAACATCTAATCTGTACTGCCACAAATCAGCATTATTATGAGGACTGTACTGCCTGGGCTGGTTTGTTGTTGTAGGATAGCTCTCCAGTACTAGGCAGCTCCTATTTCTTAAATATAAATCACCACTAAAACCATTTGCTTGAGTTCAAAACCAACAATGGTGTACTCAAATTGCAACAAATTAGTTTTGTAGAGTAACACAGAGAAACATCAAAAACTACATTAAGTCAAGGGCAATACAGTAAATATTTTGATAAGCTGTTGTCAGAGCACAATGCAGCTATTTTAAAGCTATAGCTTCAATCTTTGTCTGGCTATGGATATTGGATGAGCTCCCTTTGCATCTTCCTGATTAGTCTTTTCCCCAAGCTTTGAAAGTTAGAGCTGGGGTAAAACACCCTCCCATCTTCAGGCAAGTTTTGGGATACAGCTGCCCACAATGTACATGAGCTGAGACCTTCAGTTCTCTTTCCCAGCAGCTAATGCAGCACCTGGGGAACAACCAAATGCCAAAATATCACATGTACAGAGAAAAGCATTTCAGGAAAGCATCACTCCTAAAGAGAATGAAGCAGACTGTAAATCTATCCAGATCAGCCTCCCCTACAGCTGGGAAGGTCTCTCACTTCAGATTCCCTCCATCTGTCTTTTCAGCATTGATCTGTCACCACAGAAAGCTGTTGACAGACGGCCCCGATTCACACAGCCATGCAGGAAATCGTGATAAGCAATTATCACTGTGCAGGAATTCATCTCCCAGACAGGCATCCCTGCCTACCAGTGTCTGCAGCTTAATACAACCAAGTACCAGCATCATTGTAGCAGCACTTTTAAAATTTAGTTTTAAACAAAATTTCAAAAATCAGCAGCGTCATGACCTCATGCACTCTGCCTTGTTCAATAATGCTAATGGCAGCTGCTTATGCCAGAGGGCTGGGAATGGTTTGTTCTTTTTCCTCAGGAAAAAACCTCAGACTTCAGAGAAGGTCATAAAGTTTCAATCAAGAGTAGACCCGCCCTGTATCCTCCTTGCCCAATATCTTGTTCCCAAGAGCAGTGTGGACCTGGTGAAGCAGCTATGAGATAATCCCTCAGTAGATGACACTCAGTAATTAGGATTTCTCTACCTGCTCCCATAACCATCCAGCAGACTTGCATGAATACAGCCCTGCCACCACAGCTACCCCAACACCAGTGCACAAGAGCACATCCTGCCCTTTGTGCTCCTCCACAGCAAGGGAAATAAGTTGTACCAATACAAAAGACATCACATCCTTGACATTAAAGCTGAGTTGATGTAACTAACACAAAATCACATCTTTACAGAATTATACTGACCAAACTTCTGTGAGGAGACCCCAACAGGGAGAATAGCTTGATAAAAAACAGTGGCTAAAAGTACAATGAGTAAAAAAATCATATTCTGGATCAATTATTTACACGCTGCCCCAAACCCCATATTTTCAGACCTGTTTAGGAAAGGATATTTATTTTACAGTTAAAGAAAGATACCAGGAGATACAATAAGCTATTTCAGACATTAAAAGAAAGCATTCCTGAATGCTGAAAACAATTGTGTACAGAATGGGCACAGAGAAGGAGTCTTTGAGAATCTTGAATAAGAAAATAAATCTCTCTTTATTTGCCTTGGAGAGTTTTTTTTTTTGATGTCAGCTCAACTTTTCTTTGAAACCTTACCATCAAGTTGCATACTGCAAAAGGGAAGCAGAGATGTTTATTTATCAGCAGAGAATCACAAGCCACTCTCTGCCCAGGATGGTCTCTGCCTTCTTTACAACTGCTGAGATGGCAAATACATTTCCTAATCCTGGACAATGGTATTGCCCAGGATAAGAAGTCCCAGCAGCAGTTTGCAAACCCCATCTGTATGTGGGGCACCCAGAAGAACGTGTGAAAAGATTCAAAGCAAAGGGTAAAATTGCATGAAATTGCATTTGTCATATTCTATTCATTATGACTATAGAAATACAATTTTTATTCCTGTTCCCTCACCCAGGATCATAGGAAAAATCACCATATTTTGTGAATAAGTGAGTGGAAAAAAGACCATTTGGAATTAAAAACTAGTTTGTAGTTCAAAGGTTAAAAGATAAGTTTTTCTCATATATATTTTCAGTGCAAAAGCAGCTTTCCTGTTAAATCCTTGGTAATTTCATAATGTAAGACGCACCTAACAAAAAAGCACTGAAAAACATGGTAAACTTCTTGATTATCAGGAGGCTACAGCCTGTTAGAAGCTCAGTACTTCCTCAGTCCCTAGCCAGACCCTTACCACCTTCATCATCCATGACTCATGCAGAGAGCTGAGCTCTCTCCACACCAGGCTCTTCTCAGGGGTCTGAAGCTGTGAGTGCAGGGACAATGGGTGGGTGTTTTGTGCTGCCAACACTTGGTAGTGGGGCAGGGGCTGGGATCTCACCTAGGCTGCTCTCAAACAGCAAACAATCTCCAGCATGAGCTGGATTTCATTCCTAGAAAAAAAAAAATCTGAGCTGCTTGGTTACTGTGTTTGGATTTTCTTCAAATGTGTCTTCACAGGCACTGGATATATTTCTGCATGGACTCATAACTGCTCCCCTTCTCCCGAGGACTAGAATGCCTGAATGCATAATTTTCCTTCTACCTTGAAAATGTAATTTCCTATTGCCACCAGAGCCAGCAATTTTTGCTAATGCTTTAAAGAGAGCCTTGCCCCTCTTGTACATCGCTATGTTTTCACAATCCCTTCCAGTTAATGGCTGTCTGTAGTAGATGAGGAGTCTTAACCAGGTGGTGGATCAAGGCCATGGAGAGCTGCCCAGCACCCAGGAAGCTCTGGGCACTCTTCCTGGGGTTACACATGGGGCAGTGCAGTGAGGACCTGGAGAAGCAACGGACACAGCCTGGGATACAAGGACAGAACTTCAGCCCATGGTCTGAAGCAGAGGCTGCAGCCCATTGCACCACTTGTACACCATGGAAGAGAAAATCCCATGACTTCAGCAGGTAGGTGTCTTCAGATATATCCTCTGTGCTGACGCAGTGCTTTCTCTGCCAGGAATGTCCTGATGTATTTTCCCCAGCATCACAAACCTCAATGCCTTCAGCCAGCTCCTTCTTTTCAGAGATTGGTTTCAGGAAACCAAGATGCTCAGCTTAAAATCTCAAACTGTTTTGTGCAGATGATCTCTGAAATGAAAACTAAATATATCTCACCTAAAATGAACTATTAATATTGATATTGATCCAGGTTCTGAGAAAATAATTGAACGTACTTCTACTATTTGGATGGCTAAATATTTCCAATAAAGAGCATTATGAACAATGCAGAATATGTTTGCTTTGGAGGAAGGCTTGAGGATTTAAAGCTCATGTTAGAAACATTAGCTGCTGTCACTAATGTGACTTGCTGACTTGAATGTTTATTTTTTCTGATTTTTCCCCCATTCCTCCAATTTTTCAATTAAAACTTAATCGCCTGCCCACTCACTTGCTGCAGAAGTGATAGGGAGATTATAAGCTGTCATAAAAACCTTCTTTGGTCTCACATTTCTCTCTGGCAACACAGAGAAAAGGTCAGTTATAGTGCTGGCCTACACACTAAGCCACACTTGTGGCTTAAGCCCTTGCTTTAGGAACATTCATTGGGTGTTGGGTGGTGTGTTCATGTCTCACCTTGCTTGAATGTCTTCGAGTGAGCTGCATTGCCATCTCATCAACAGAAATCAGGAGTCAGCTCCTGGCTGACATATTCCTTGTACATTCCTCTGAATTGGATATTTTAATCTGATTTTATGGCTTATTTCCATGTTGAATTAAACTAGGGTTGTCTCTGTGTATGTGGCATGAACAAAGAACGGCAAACCTGTGTCCCAGCTGAGCAGCTGTCCAATTGAGAGTAATTTCTGCAAAGATCGTCACCTTGAAAAACAGGCTGAGCAGGGACAGTACAACACTTTACCTGCTAGGAGACCACAACAACCTACTGCTATTGCATTCACTTCCTTAAATAAGCCTGTAGCTCTAAAATTACCAAGGACTAGTTTAAGCTTGCAACCAGAGCAGTGGCTGGAGGGAGGCTGTAAAGGCAGTTTGTGTATATGTACAATGATAGCAGCAAGAGGAGAGATTAGATAAACAGAAGATCATTTACAGCATCATGTGCCTCACAAGCCTCTCCTGGCAGGAGATGTATTGCATCCACTCCAAAACAATTAGCTGACCTGACAAGCAGGGAATATTCACTGGGGGTAGGTAGCAAGGGTGATTTGCACTGAGACCCTTAGGCTATCAGAAGAGCAGAGGCCAGGGTTTTTTTGGACACTTTTATGGCCAGCTGTTTATTTTTAAGATTAATTTATTGTTCCTGGTGGGTGTGGTGCTTTAGCATGCTAAAAGGGATGTTGTGAGTGTCATCCTTACAGGAAGAACCAGGGAGAATATTTTGGCCTCCCTGGTTTACCAAGTGGGGTGGAGGTCAAGAGTTTGGATAGACCTTGAGCAGACAGAGCAACAGGAAACATTACATCTGACACACACATGGGGCATGAGCTGCCATTCCCAGTAGACATACACATATCCTGCCTCCAAAAGGGAGCAGAGAGCCTCCTGGAACAACATTTTCACTCCATAGCACAGTAAATGAAGAGACTCATACACCTGCAAGGATTTTTTTCTCCTAAGATACTGAACATTGGAAGTGTCTCAAGGCTTTTCAGTAATTAGGGGGAAATTCCTGTATTCCTCTTTCATCTGTAATTTTGGGGGTAGCAGATTTTTCAGATGCAGCACAGTCCTGAGACAGAACTGTAAGGAACTTCTGGGGCACTGAGGCCCCAGGAAATGTTTTAGAGTAGCTCTTTGCTCCTGAAGCTCTCACCTACTTTGTACAATCCCAGATGCAGCCCTACTGAAGTCTTGCCATTCTCACTGGCTGGAACTGCCATGTACCTGGGAAAACCCCACACAACAACCCAAACTGTACCACAAGGGCACAGGGTGAGGGACAGAGCTTGGGGAGTGTGCAGTGCCCTGGAGAAGATCACAGACCTGTTGGAAGAGCCATGGAGTCCTGAAGCCCCCTGCCCAGCCATGGTCCTTCCCATGGTCCTGGTTAGCTGCTGGCTGGGCTGGGTAAGCCTGAATGAAAGATTCATGAATACAGCTGCTCTGTGAAAACTCTTGGTGAAAAATACTCCTTGTCATCCCTATTAGCAGACTGTTTTCATCTGGACCCTTTTGGCATTTTCAAGGATTACCCAGATAACCAGATGATAAATGTCTGCAAGCACTTTCTCTATCTGATTGGTTTTCCTCATCTGAGCCTGGTCTCTTGGAGCCCATGGCATTGTGCCTATTTCTTATTGGAAGGCTAAAGGATTTTTAAAAGGAGAGAAGTAAACTGCAGATAATAACATTTTTAACCTTTCTGCCAGGTGGTGTTAGCAGCAGGAAAAGGCAGAATGACAGTGTCTAGAATTTCCATTTAATATAACTAAATAAATGGTTCTAGCCTCCACCTAATACCTTGCCCTCTAGAGTTTTAGGAATGCAGATTGTAAATCCCTGATCACCTTAATTCCTGTTATTTTCTGAGCCCAAAGTTTATGTTATTCATCAACTGACTGAACTAAAATCCTTCTGAGAACTCCAGGCTTCTTGGTAAAATCCCCCTAGAACTCACCTGTCAAAGACTCCAGGGAATTTTTAAAGCCTTGTGGTATCCAGCAGCAATACTGCAGTGTTTGAGGCCCCACTGCCATGGAGGATGGCATGAACAGATCTCCATCCCTGAAAAGACATCACCAGAAAAAGGAGCTGAGAACCAGAAAAATCACACTGTGGTTTGGGAAAGGATTTTCCTTCACCTGTCTTCATTCCAGAGCTACAGCCAATCTTTTAGATAGACTGGATCCATGCCACAGAGTGCCTTGAAAATTTTGTCTGAAACTTGTACTTGATTCTTATGAGGAAAGTTACCCAAATATGGCCTGTGTCTGGTGTGCAGCAGTCCTGTATTTCTTTATTCTAAATGGCTCCTATCTTGAACGAAAATGGAAAGGTAGCCCAGTGTTAAAAGTCAGAAGAAAAGTAAACTTTTGCTGCTTCCCTAATCTCCTGGCATATTTTTCAAAAGTTTCAAGGCAATATTTTTCAAGAGTTAATGAAGTAATGACAGAAAATCCATTAATAGGTAAAAAACTTTAAACGCAGTGCAGAATGGATGGATGGATTTTCCTTTTTTCCATGGACCAAATTCACACTGAGCATTTTCTGATACAGAAGAAATAATTTTCATGACACTCCAATACAGATTTTGCAAGAAAGCTATCAGAAGTTATTTGGTCTCTCACCTACTACTGTGGCTTGAATAGAACAAATCTGTTTCCAAAAGCAATAAGACATTTAACTGATCCCAAAGCTTAACGATGCTTTCTAAGGCTAAGCAGCAGGTTTCTTTTTAATACAAGACAGAGGAATGCAGAAGTGTGCAGAAGCAGATCCTGCTCTACTGTATCAGTGGAGGAACCAAAGCAGAAGTTGCCTCTTCTAGACCAGCCTGTCACTATCTCCTTCGTGCCCTAACCAGAGCTGACCTGGTTTTCACAGGCTGGACTGCCTCCATGGGTAGATACAAAAACTACTGAAGGTCACCATGTCCTGTGCCCATGAAGAGCATAACCATATTTAAGACACCCATTTGAAATAATTCGTGTCCTTTGGGCACCCACACAAGTGCTCCTTGGTGTGGGGATCCCATGGTTTGAATGGACACCTGCTTCAACTCATTGGTGCCTCGCTGCTAACTCAGATTCAGCTATGCCAATGATTTGCCTATTGTAATCTCCTAATGCTGTTATACAGAATAGTCTCAGAGCTGTGTTTGCTGAATTTCCATGTGTATATTTATTCCATTTATTAAAATCCGCTAGAAACTCTTATGAAAAGAACTTTGCTGCTTTTTGCATTTACAACAGGACTGGTCAGTCAGAGAGCAAAGATATTCAGTAAGGTGTTTAAAGTCACTTTTAAGGCTCAGTTTCTGGACAAACACCCCTGCCCCTCATTTCTTCCACGTTACAGATGTCAGCAGACACAAAAAGGGACAGGGTGGATATGCTTCTCAACCCTGGGCTGCAGAGGAAGAACCCTGCAACATTTAGTAGCCACTGATGTTTCTGGGGCTGGAGGGCTCATGCCAAAGCACACTGTACTGCTGGCTAAACAGAACCAGACAGAAGGCAACAGAAGGATGTACAGAACCATGGCTTTATTTGTAAGGCTACAGGTGAACAACACCCACAGGGTGAAAGAAAATTTTAAAAGACACACTCTTTGCTGCCTCAAGCAGAGTTCCTACAAAGACTGCATCTAAGTCCTGTTTTCCACAGATGATCCAGATCTTAAAAATAGTACAATCTTGGGAGTAACAAAAGACATCCACTTCCAGATCTGCAAAAGTTTGGGTCAGGAATTCAGGCCATTGGAAAAATACCTTTTGCCTATGAGAGAAAAGGAAAGCCCAGGGACCTCACTGATTTTGGTATAGAGTATGGATAGTTCATATTTCTTTGGAGGCTCATTTAACTTTTTAATTTACACAGCCACACTTCACCACACGTGTCCAGTGTACCTTTCTGATAAACTCTTCTTCCTAGCCTTTCAAGTGTAGGATCTCACCTTGCTTGGATGTCCTTGAGTAATGCTCATAGGAAAACAACCCCTGAAATGCCAAACAGATGTGAAAATGCATCTGAAGAGGAATGTATGGGGCTGTCTGTCTGTCATCACCCCTTTCACCATTTTGCCTCCTCTCCTTTCATCTGGTGCCCACCTCTGCCAAGCTACAGACAGGGGAGTTACATGAAATGTGAGACAGAGCCCTGTTTAACCTGACCTTGCTTTCTGCAGTGTGAGCTCTCCACTGGTCTTTGCCTGGTTCTGTGAAATTCAGCTTCACTTCACTGAACATTTACTTTAAGACAGAAGAGTTGTGCTGGGTTATTTTGGGCAGGTTCCTACCAAAGACCTGGTCTACCTTAACAAAGATCATAAAGATAGGAAATCTCAGGAGTAATTTGTACTTACATTGGAAAAGCACCACCATCACCACCCCCTACATGTGTAGCCAGTCTAAGACCTTTATTCTCAGTTGGACACATTGTTTAAAGTGCAATTACTTTTTCCCAACCTGTTTTTAAAAACGTTGAAAAATGTTGAACACTTTTAAGCAAGCAGGTTTGGCTATTTTTTTTTCAAAACAGATGTTTTTCCTCTGATTTTTTTTTTACAACAAGAACAGAGTTTTCTGGCAAAATAAACACAGGACTTATTATAGTAATTAACAGAACTTTGTTTGATAGAAATATAAATGCACCTAAAAACTAATAAGCAGTATATGACCAGTTTCTAGTTAAAAAAAAAAAAAGTAATCACATTCCCTCCCCAAAAGTACAAGAAATTTGCAGCACATCCCTAAGGACTTTGTAAAAACACACAGTCCAAATTTCTCAGTAGAAGTTAAAAATAATGTCAGTCTGAAACCCACATCCACCAACATCTTCAGCTTCTTATAAGAAGGGTACTTTTCTCTCTCTTTCAACCTTTTTTCCTAAATGGTAAATTCCATTTTCTATAGGTAATTGAATAGCTAAATTAACCAAAATCTCTACTACAATCTTCTTAAATTATAGCTTTTCCCTGCAAATGCTTTGAAAGTCTCTGATTTCCAGTGCTTTCAAAACAAAGACCAATTCTCTCCATCCTGTTCTTCTGTGCCACATGGGACAGAAAGCACGTTCTTCTGCCCATATTGAGAAAAGAGAGGGCATGATTTGCTCCTTGTCTGTGTCTGAATGACTCTGATGCCTGCAGTAAAATCACTCCTAAAGTTTTTACCACCATAGAAACTTAAACTCTTCACAGTATTTGCTCTTCTGCAGAAGTCCATAGAGTTACTCTGGGCATGTGAATAATTTTGGTGCCCTTTTCCCAAAGAATATCCTGTTAACAACCTGTGCTCACCCCACTCAATGATCTTAAAGGTACTTTGCATCTTTAAGGATTCTATGAAAACATAATTACAAGGCAGAGAAAAGGATTGTTGATAAAAATAAACAAAACAAATCATTACTTAGTAAGAATGGAGTGAATGTGATCTTAGTGTAGTGGAATTTGTGTGAAAAGCTTTAGTTTAGGGAACAATATGTGACCTTTCTCTTTTTCAAGAGAAAGAGGTTCTTGGCATTATTCAGCCTGAAGAATTCTTAATTTGCTTGAAACCTGAGCCATGTTGATACAGATCTTTTAATTACTGTCCTCTGTTGACCTGGACAAAGCATTGTGAGAAGACTTGAAATCCGTCATTCCACTACTTTGACTGAGTGCTCACCTGTTCAAAGGTTTGGTTTGGTTGCTTTATTTTTTTAAAAAACTTGCAAGCAAGCAGAAAGAGAGAATATTTTCTATTGCCAGTAAGCTCTTTCAAGCAGCCACTGCAAGATAGAGAAGACATTTTTCTACTTGCTGATCCAAAAGCCCAGAATTAAATCGCCAGAGACAATAATAATGAAAACCACAACAAAACAAATTAAAACAAATATATAAACAACAACAAACAAACCAAAACCATGACTTGGTTGATTGCACTGGAATGAATTTGACCAACAGATGGCAGCTATGAAAAGCAGGATGGGTCATGTTCCCAGCCATGTAAACAAAATGAAAGCATTATAACCCATCTGCCATGTAAAAATGTTTCTAGTCCTGCTCTTGAGACAAGTCATATAAAAGAAACATTCTCATGTCCACTGATTTTGGCTATTTGCAGCACAAAACACTATGCAGGGATATTCACATGCTTCACTGTTCTCTGGTTGGTCTGTGACTTTGCAGCTTTCAGGGCACATAGGTTTTATTTCCTCTGAAGAAAACCTTTCTGCACTCAGAGAGTGAAAATGGAGGAGAAACTATAAATGCAGGAATTTGCAGGGACTGTTCTGCCAGACGACATGTAGAGGGCTGGAAATATCCCAGGAATAATAAAAACACCAACATGCAAATATCAAAGCCTTGGGAGGAGAAAAAAAAAGGCTCACCAGACTGGTGTGTTAGGGGCCAGTGCTCAGCCTGGGGACAGCCCAAAAAGCATCCCTGTCCTATGACACAATGTAGGCATCTGGCCACCAAGTGTACATTTGGACACAAGGCACATAAACCTCTCCTCTGAAGATTCCTAAGCAAATCCAACAAACACCTCCTAATATCAGGGCACAGTCAGACCTGGCCAGATGCTGAAGTAGCAAATGCTTTCAGCAGAGATGGAAGTTTCCCTTCTGCTCAAAGTCCCCATTCAGATGACAGTTTTTAATTGAAAAAATATAAATCTATACAAGATTTTTTTTTAACTATCTGAATGATTTCTAGCTACAGGAATGCTCTTTGGTTCAAAAGAGTTTCAGTTTTGAACTGAGAAAAGTTTTCTTTGTTGTTGGCAATATTTCTGGGCATTAGCTGGTGCGAGAAGAAAAAAAGTGGGCAAGGAATCTGGGACTTCCTAACCATGTCATTTCCACGTGGGCATTCCTGGTCTCCTGCCTTCCAAAGGAGCACTTCATCCAGGAAAGACATGAGGAGCAAAGAAGAGGAAGAATTTGTACAGCAGGAGAAGTTCTACTCTGATCTGTCAGGCAAGGCTCAAATGTGGTGCAAAAACAAAGAAACAGGCTGCTTCTGGTGACCTCTTCTGTGCATTTCAGAAAAACTCAAAAACAGCCATTAGAAAACACAGGGATTGCTTATTTAATCTGGTTTTAAAAATGAAGTAAGTGTTTTAATGGCACAAAAGGCAAGAAAAACAATGGAGGCTAAAGGAATCTGTTCTAGAAGGCTCAGGGTCTGGAGTCACAGCCTGTAAGTGCTCTTTGAGTGCACATTTGTCTTTGAACTCATGATTTCAACATCAGGCGCTGATCAGACCAAGGTGCTGAATAAAGGCATCTAAAAGCAAGGATGCAACTGCAAAAGCCATGGCTATAAGGTACACAGGTGAGTTAGAGAACAGAGCAGACAGTCAGCTGCTCATCATTTCATGCAAATATTGAACTATCTGGTTCCTTTGAGACTGATTCCCTCCACAGAGTCAGAAAAAGTAAACAGATTTTGTGGGGTAGTTGGCTTGCCAGTTTGGAAAATTTAAAGATCTCAATAGGAGCCCACCTACATCTGTAGGCACTTCAACATCTTGGGAAATCTGATCCAGTTTTCCAAGACTTAAGAGTGATCCAGAGTCAGGGAATGCAATTAAGCAAATAAGTCAGAAGCATTAATGTCAGAGCCAAAGTTTCTTGCCATCCACCATTCCTGGGGCAGTAGACTGAAGGCAGAGTGGGGCCAGCCTGTGGGCACCCATGAATTTATCACACCAGAGGCTGGATGTCTGAGCCTAGCAATGGATCCCTGGGAGGGTGGGAGAGGGGCTGGAATGTGGAAGGGACATTAACCACCAGCTGTGGTGAGAATGCACACTCACTGCCCACTGGGAGAGGGGAACCACAGCATTTCCAGTTTGCGATTTGCAGATGCTCAGCAGTATTCTGCCCACTGGCCCTGACCCAGCTCAAGCAAGGTGGTAAAAAATTTCTTTCACTTCCTGCATAGGGGTAGTGTGTTGGATTTCATGAGGAAGACAGGAGTGTTCACACATAACCCCTTCTTCAGACAGAGCTCGCAGACACCTACTCAATATGAGTGATGACTGTGAAGATGCGTCCCAGAACCAGCCTATGTTTTCCTGCGACTTCTTTTCCCCATCTGTAAACCAGCTACAGCATTCACACTGTGAGGTGCTGAGGGGGGAAGCACAGAGATTTTTAGAGGCTGCCTTTTTAGAGGCTGCCTTTAAAGCAACTAATGATAATGAGCTGAGCCAGGAACCCAGTGGGGTCGGATTGTGTTGCCATGCAGGCTGTTTCTACTGGAACTGAAGCAGAAGCTGTAAATGTCAGGAATTCGTCTGCCAAATGGAGCATTATCTGTCAGCAAAGCCTGCCAATGTGATGGCTGTGATTGGGATGGGTAGTTAAGTGAGAGATTGCTTACTGAATCAAAATTATTTGTCATGGATTATGTGTATGTCCTCAGTCAGCCAAGGGATAAACAATCAGCTTTGAAAGAGATGCACAATTTGCAGGAACATAACAAGAGCACCATGGCTACACTGCTGAGTGCTCAGCATGCTCTACAAAAGGATTGCCAGTTCCTGGTAAATGCAGGACATGTTGTGCCCCCACAGCTCTCACCTTGTTCAATGCTCAGTTTGCACAGTGTCACCTCTCCAGGCCTCAGGGCAGCTGGAACCAGGACTGCTGACTATATGGATTTTGTAGCTCATATGAGATTGCTCTGAAAAGCCAGTTTCTGGTGGGGAAGGATCGATTTTTCTTTGCTTGCTTTTCTTTATTTTCTCTTCAGAACAGTTTCAGTTATTGAACCTGACTTTAGTGAAGTTCCTGCAGCAGTCAAGCTGGTGCCCAGTGAAAGAGGAACCCAGCTACTCATGCGTTCCTGGATGTCCACCTCCCAAGCTGGTGTCAGCTGCTACTGACAAGAGTGAAACCTTACATCTAAACTCAGTCCTGCTATCAGTGCATCTCTAAGCTGCCTTCCCTTTTCCCTTGTCTTTCCCCCACCCTCCCTCTCACAAATACTTATTGCAGTCTTGACCTGCAGGTAAGAAGGAGCCATGTTTCCCTACTCCATCGCCTTACAGCAACGTGGCAGTTCCTGGCACAAATTCCAGTACAGGAATCCATCCATAAAATCCACCAGGCCTCTCAATCCCATCCACTGCTGGAGCAGCAGGCAGGTGGGGTACATCAGTATGTCTCAGCTCTTCCTTTAGACTGCAAACACCCAGGTGTTTCAGTACACCAGTATCCAGCAGCCCTGCTGAGCCACTATCCACTCTGGTCTTTCACATGCAGCAGCACCTTCTTTTACCATAAACTGCAAGAGGCAACTCCATAAATCTGACGGACTTTCCCAGATGCCAGAGACATTCCCAGTTACAGAGTACAAGGTTCTTTCTGTCCACAAGATCCATAGGTTTTTAAATCCAGAAGAAAAAGTTACTCAAGCAAGCTGGTATTTGGCATTGCACCGGCTGAAGAACATCCCCTGTGGTGGGGGGAGCCCATCCTTCTGCTGAGGAAAGATATCTTTTAGAGAGACACCTGGTCTTGATTTAAAACTATGTGTGATAGAGAACCCAGTACAACCTCTAGTAAATTATTTCAGTAGTTAATTCTCTTCACTGTAAAAAAATCTGCACCTTATTTCCATGCTGAATTTTCTGGCTTTCTGGCTTCCAGTTCTCTGGATCTGCTTGCACCACACCTCCCAGAGAAGCATTTTAGCATGCAGCTCTCTCTAGCATGCAGTTCCAGCTTGAGTAATGCTGGAACTGGTCACCTTTAAAGCTTTGCTTGAACTACATCTACAAGCTCTTTTTGAAAAAGGCTTAATCCCCACACAGGCACATGTGCTGATCCAACCAAGAAAAAAAGGCAGATGCCCAAAGACGGCTCCCACCCAGTTTCTGACAGAAGCCATCCACAGGTGTTTAAATACAAATACAAAATTCAAGGGAGGCAGAATGGCCTTTACATGACACATCTCTGCAGCTTCAATCCTCAGGGCTTTACAGGTTCCAAACGGAAGGTTTTAGTGACATTTATCAGCTGAGGCATAAGGTCATCCAGTTTCTGTTCCCATGGTTTCCAGACTGCTTGGGCATGGGCAGATTGAACTTCCCTGTATTTGCATATCACTTCACAGGCATATCCTTAGATAAACATAACAGACGAACCTTCAGGGCAGGTTTTCCAGGTACCAGCTCACCCACTTTTGTGACCTCATCCTAAAACTTGATCGAAGATCTGTGATTTCTCACCAAAAGTCCCCAGTCACTTTCTCCTCAGGTTTCCCTACTCAAAGCATGACCAGGATCATGGCTTGGTACCTATCCAGTCACACTTGTACTAAATTAAACACAGAGAAAAGACTTTTGGCTACATTTTGGCTGTCTCCTGGACTCACAGCTCAGCATTTTTGGCTCAGTTTACACCACCACTACAAATACCCTAAATTGACAGTATCTGGTTTACATTTAAGGCAGTTTATATAATTCCTTTGGCTAGGTTTTTGCAAATTTTCCAGCAACATATATAGCCAAATACAAAAAAATCAGAGTAGATTATTGTGCTTTTCCCTGACAAATATCACATGCTTCCATGTTTACTACCACTTTTATGCCACATAGGTACACCAGGCTCAGGCCAGGCCCCTTTCTGTGCTTGATACTGTACAGATACTGGAAGAAAAAGCCACTGCCTCACACAAGTAAACTGGAGTCCTCTGGGATCCTGCCACCTCCTAGAATGAAGTGTTGTTTCCTCCCACACATGATGGTACAGGGCACAGAGACCACAAGTGAGTTTCAGATATCCTGATTGCCTGGCAAAACCATCATCTTACAAGTTTGCCCAGATTTGAAGTGCACCAAGTGGTGGCAAACTGGAGCAGGTAGCCAACTCTGGTGCTGATTGGCAGCTCATGTGATACACAGTGAGAGTCAAGGGAGAAGTAGTGCTGGCTAAGCCTGACAACAGCCCAGATTAGGAGATATCCCCCTCCTAAATTAAATTTGAATAGGACATAAGGCTTTTTGTTCCTGCCTGGGAAATCTGCTGAGCACCTCCTAACTCCATGACAGCAAACTTCTGGCACCAAGCCTGTTGCTCATGTAACCCAGTAAGGATTGCTGGCAGAGTGCCTCCCTAGTGGGAGGTGGGCTACAGGTCAACACCTGATTTCATGCTGCTAGTCCAATGCCAATACTCAACTGCTGCATAGAGCCAGAGGGCATATAGCTAAGCACACTCCACCAACAACACTGAGAAGATTTCTGGAGCATAATGGTGCAAGGGAAGAAAACTGATTCCTACCGTGACATTGCTGGATTCAACTCCATTTAATTCTGCCCACTTGCTCTCAACAAAGCAAACAGCACAAAAGATAACTGGCCATGATACAAACTCCTGGAATGCTGATAGGAAGCTCTGAGCTTTCTACAAGCATTTTTGTGGTCTGAGTATTACTTGCAAGAATATTTGTGGAGAGCAAGTAAGTTAGTGATGGGAAGCATCAGCATGGCTTCCCATCTTTTATCACACTCATATTTCAGCATTTATCTTCCTCAACAGATTCACCAGCCTGATAAACAGGTCACAAAGAAGTGATGGAAATTTTTCCCATTTGCAAAATGCAACCCAGCAGCATGACTGCTTGGTATTATGTTGGTATCATTACCACTGTACCTCTCACTAGCAGTGCTGGAATGCTTTGGTGCTTTCTCTACTGGGCTGTCAACAGGCAATGCTCTCTCAATGCCAGTCCCTTTAAACACACTGCAGACTGCATCTGGAGGAGAACAGAGGGCTAAAGTCTTGGCAGAGTTTGCTGTTAGTTGCAAGCCCAAGGTGCAGCTCCCTAAACTCCAATGTTCGTGCCTGCTGCTTGCCAAGGTTTAGCAGACATTCACCAGGGCAGGACTGGCTCAAACTCCTGTCCAGTTAGAATGGATCACACATAGTCATTGCCTTTCTCTGCAAAGCCACAATGGAAATAAGACTTCTAAGAAAGGATTGCAAAAAAGAGTAAGTTTACAAACCTTAGTTTATTCTCTAGCTACACAGTTCTGGCTTTGTGACACAACAATTAATTACAACACATTCTGGGCAAACACAGGTTAGCTTACAAATGCATAGAAGCAGAGCTGGTTGTTGGTTTGTAAGTGACCAGAAAAACTGTGGTGGTCAGTATTTTCTTTCTTCTGTAACTCTGGTGCTCTATCACAATCCGAAGGTACCAGATGCTTAGAATGCAGACTATAATCCAACTGGAAAATCCCTGTGTGGAAAAATTGGACAAAGCAACGACTGAGCTTTGGGATGCTCAAGAGAGCAGCCTTTAACTTGGGATCCTTAGGTACACATGCTCACTTTCATTCAGAGAGACAAAGAAAGAGGGCTATAGGAAAAGAAACCAAACATAAAGTGAGAACTTCAGTTAAGAGAAAGCTGCCAATTATGCAGCCCTACTGCTGCAGCCCTGACCCTGCCTTGATAAGCCTCCAGCCCAGATCCTGGGACATTCTGCAGTTCTGGCAGCACACTAGAGGAATTGCAGATGCTTTTTGGGCCTGGGTATCACCTGGGTGCCAGGCATTTCTTAGCAGCTCTCACAGCTGGGCCACTGCTGTCTGCACACTCAGCCAAGTGTTAATTTTAGTGCTGTGGTGCCTCAAAAGTCACCTCTACATCACCTTCCATCATATGTTTGCAAGATGGGACAGAATTTCAAGCCTGTGCATGATCACAGTGATTTCCAGAGAGTCACTGGAGAGCTCAGGGACTGCATTTATGCTTTCCCTCTCCAAGTCTTAATGTTCTTTAACCTCTTAATAAGACTCCCCCCTCCCCGAAGGGATAGACATCCTGATTTCAGCCCAGCAGAACAGATTGGCACCCCTGTCCTACATCTGCAGACTATGGGGTTTGTGTCCCTGCAACCTTCAAGGGGTAGGGAGTGTTGTATCAGGGAGCCAGAGGTAGATGCAGGTGCTCAGTGTGAGCACACCATGTGTGAGCACACACGGTCAGCCCAGCAGGGTCTGCCTACCACTCCATGCTCTGCTTGCACCACGCTCTGCAGTGTTCAGGAAAACCTCTGGACTACTGTTTTCCCTCCCACCTTCTGATAGTCCAAGCCAAACTGCAGCACGTGGACGTCTTCCTCTTTTCTCTTGAAACATGAATGTGCTACAGCTGGTCAGCAGATTATTTTTTAATGAAAAATGGCTGTAATATAATCATCTGCTAGAAAATCAATTTGCAGAAGCAACAGCTAATTTTTCTTTTTAAAACATCAACCCCCTCTCAAATATTAGGTTTTTCTTCTTTGTTTTCATTTTTAGGAACCATTTAAGATTTTAATTGCAAAGCACGCACAAACTCAAATGTCATCCAACACTAGAAATTTGGAAACGTCACGGCATTTTCTAATAAAAATATATTTTCTGTAGAAACTGTCAGCAAAAAAAAGAAAAAAGAACATTGAAATAGTGCTAATGAAGAACATGCAAAACCAATATTCTCAGCTTTCTGAGTCCTGGCAGCATACAGACAAAGGAGGCAAGTGAAGTGTCTGCAGCGTGGTGGGCCCCTCTTGTCTGTGGGTAACCATGCAAGAACATGATTTCATAGGACCAGACATAGCAAGCCCATCATCCCAGTTTGGTTCTGTGCTGAAACCCACACAAGCTGGTCTCTACAGCTTCAGGAGAAAAGCAACTGTAAGTTTATTAGGGCCCCTGCAGCCCTTGGCGTGAGAGGGATGTTAATCTTTGCCAGGACTCATGCTTCAGTCATCACAATCTTCATGCACACTGCAGTTTTCTGCTGCTACCGTTTTTATTTAACTTGGCTATTTAAAGGTAACACTTTAAACCTGTATTTCCTTTGGACCTGGAGAAGAGCTGCTGTTTGAATTGGATTGATACAGTCTGCTGTGCCAGCTGCTTACAGAGATAGACAGAGCTGCCTGAGCCATCTCAGGCTCCCAAGGAGTTGGCAAATCAATGTTTAATCCTGGTGAACTTTCTCCATGTCCATGCTGCTGGAGGCTGGTGGTGGATGGTGGATAGGAATTTTGTTGGCTGACACAGCCACACCGAGAACCCAGAGGGCAGGAAGCACAGATGCTTCCCAAGATCTAGATGATGGCTTCCTAACAGCAGCAGAAGGAAGCTGGGCAGGCACGGGGGCTGTTGTTCCCTCCCCACAGACAGCATAGCTGGGGGTTCATGGCCCCTCACCACAAGGGAAGGGCACAAGGAGGTGCCCGCAGGAGCCTGCACCAGCCAGGCTTCCGCAGAGAGGCCTGGCTGCCAGGCTGGGCATTAATCACTGCTGTGCTGCCTTTCAAAATACTGTAAAAATGGCCCCAGGATGCAAGCAGCTGCCTTGTTCTTGTTCGCCCTCCTCGGGCACCCCCTGCTCTCAGAGCATGGCTGAGGGCCCTGCCATGGGGAGCAGAGGGCCCAGCACAGCCCTCCCCTGCAAGGAGCCTCCAAAGCGTGTCCAGTAGGATCTTCACAGGAAAACAAAACTCTGCAGATGCCCAGGTGCAGCTGAGGTGCTAGAGCCTGGATGGGTTTGGGAGGGGTGCACAAACCACTTTCCTTATGTGCTGCTTCAGTGACCCCTGGGGTGGCCATGGGCCTGGGCTCCACTCACCCTGCCACAGCTGATTCCTGTGGGCTCAGTCCCCTTCCCGCCTGGTTTCTGCTCTCCATTGACCCCTGTTAGTGTTATGGAGATATCACCGACCAGCTGGGCCTGACTCTTGGCACCAGCATCACCACAAGCCCCCCTTCTCACCAGAGCCTTAACTCCCCACCCCAGACTTCCAGCAAAATAGCTGAAATTCCTCAGCAGGAGGGGCCTAAGCCAGGCATGAATATGCAGCCCTACAAATAAACAAACTTCCCCCATGTTGTTTGGCCTTTTTAATATTTCAGTCAGCACAGGAAACTTCTGGTGAAGGGAATGGGCAATATTTCAGAGAGGGGAAACAGCCTGTTGGTCACGAGTTGAGCAGGGAAAGCTCCCCTGGGAAGGCCATGGGAGGGAAAGACACTGTGCATGTTCATTCCTTGTCACTGCCATTCTCTTTCCATTAGAGATAAAATACTACAAAGGGCCAGATCCAGCCATGCAATCACTCAATTTGAGTTGCCATTCCGGTCTTTTGTATCCAAAGATACAAACTACCTGATTCTGAGAGAGAGAAGACTAAAAGGGAGAAACAAATACTGATGCACATTGCAATTTTAGGTAAAATATCCTGGTTTTCTCCTGATCCAGTTATTATGAGATGCTAACAAGAAGCCTTTTTTATTCTGTTTATATTCTGCTGTCAGATTTTTTCTCTGTTCTTCCTTCATTGCTTTATTTGGCTCTTGAAATTTCTGAACTGCAGCTATGGCCAAAATGTTTCTTACCTGCTCTTGTGAAGCTATTCCTGGTACCACAGAGCCATGTAGTTCAAAGAGATAGCCATACCTCCTGTCAGCTGAGGTGAAGTACAGAGTAAACCTTTTGCCATTAATTTCCCAGGGTAGGAATCAGCGCTTTCTCCGCAGCTTGTGCAGCCCAGCCCTCCTGTCCAAGTGTAAACCCTTCTAAAGCTCCATCTCATCCTTTTCAGCACAGGAAGGGCTTCCTGACTTGCCAACCATGAGTCCTGTCCTGGGCACTGACCATTGGGTCACCATCCCCAAAGGCAGCAGTGTCTTTCTTGGAGATAGCACTGTGTGACCCCCATGCTAACAAGAAAGAAACAAATGGCCCTGCAAAGTGCATTTGGAAACTGGGAGCAAGAAATAACCTCAATCTAGGGAACTACCATGTTCAGACCCAGTGGATTGCTCTTCACCCTGGCTGCTTGGTGCTGCCCTGCTGGAGTCAGGCCCAGAGAAGGTATCTAGAGGAGGGGGACATGCCCACCCAGGCCCCAAGCAGTGGCTGTGCAGGAGCGGGGCAGTGCCCAGCACAGCAGCACATCTGACATCTGTGTCCAAATGGGGCTGAGCCCACGGGGTGCAGCAAGGCTGGGCTCTGCCTTCACAGCAGCAGACAGGCAGAGGTACATCTGTGATCTATTTCTTGTGCTAACAGGGATTCCCTGCATGAAGTCTTTTAACTTCTGATTCCTGTTCTCGAAGATGAGGCTAATGATAATCCCAGGGTCTTCTATACAGAGAAGAGGAAACTTCAGTAATGCCTGCAAAATCCTTCAGAAAGCAGCCTGAGGATGAGCAAGGGTGATTTCACCGATAAGCTGTGCATTAACCTGCAGCCTGAGGAGTCAGGGTTGCTTCTGATTGCAGAGTGGAGCCGGCAGAGCAAAGAAGCTGTGTTGGAAACACTTCTACTTTGCCCACCCGGACTGCAGTGGGATCAGTTTAGGGCTGAAATAAGCTTTGGGGAGTCATTGAACTCTGACCTAAGCTAGAATAATAGGATGTGTTTATGTCTGACAATGGGGGAGCTTTGCAGAAACCTCCAGTGAGCTCCGTATGCAACACTGTTTTTACGGTCCTCCTAAGAAGGGAATTTCAAGGGATTGTATATGCCTTAAGTGTAAATTATGACATGCATTAAGGACCACCCGCATCAAATGGATGGTTGCTCCAGCCCAGCATTTTCATGGTGAATTGAGAGCAAATTCCACAAACCCTCTGGTTTGTGCTTCCATAGAATAATATATTTTCAGGTCAGCAGAGCTGTCTGCTTCTCACACAATAGGTTCTTTCTCCCCTTTCCTCATACCTGTCAATTGCTCTCTGCCTCTGCTGTAATTTATGTTTTACTTCCAAACCGTATGACTGAATTCTGGAAAAGTGTGAGCGTACAGCAGCTAGAAAAGCTTGTTCCCAGTCATAGTCAATGTGATCACTCCCAAAATCCAAATGGGCACAAGAAGATCTTATACATACACTGTGTTATTACACAGACTGAGTTCAAGGTGGCAAGACCACTACCATTGGACCTATTTTTGTAGTTTATTTCAAATACATCATGCTGCATATTTGTAAGTAAAAAAGGTGTAATAATTTAGAGGTCAAAAAACATGTGGCTCAAAGAATAGATCAAGGTAATATGTAAATCTTTAAACTCTTCCTTTAGCATCTGCTCAATATTGTAAGCTATGTGTAGTCTCTACCAGATGTTTCGGGAATGGGCAGCTTGTAATTGCCTGCAGAGTCTCTCCAGCTAACCTGAAAGGACTAGACTTAGGACCATGAAGATGAGCCTAACTTACAGTTTGATCTTCATTACTAGGTTATAGCAGAAAAAATGACAGCTCCCTGGTTAAACTGGAGGTTTTCCCTGTAAACTAAGAAGTAATTATTCTTCCTCTAAGCTACATTAGTTAGTTTCAGTGACTCCTCTGAAGTATATCCATCTCATCCTTTCATTGCACTCAGGTTAACTTCAAAATTGAATCTTTAGCAGGTGTATGTCACTGTTTTGCAGCTCTTGATCTTCAGTGATGTTACTGAGGTCATATTCTTTTCATCTTATCTAGAATAAAGAAACACTGATTTTTTTTTCACTGACTAAATTTGAAATCTTTTTCTCTTAAGGATTATTCATTGCAGTTATTTTCAAAATGGAATTTTTTTTTTCATAAAGTGCTGCCAAATAATATTCAACTGCATAAATACTCTGTAATAGACTGCTTGCAGTTCTTCTGTAACCTGTTTTGTTTCTTTCTAAATCTTCCTTCTGGTTTTTCATTAGAATGGTTGCAAGAAAGTCAATGTTGTTACACAGATTGTTTTCTTGTTTTATAAATCCAGGCAGGTCCAGTATCTCTTGCTCTTTCTCATACAGCATTTTTCAATATGATATTTTCCACTCTTCCTTCCCCATGTGGGGATTCACTTTAAAGTGGAGGCCAAACAATAGTTCTCAGCTTTGAGCAGCCCTCAAGTTGTTCTAGTGTATTACACTTCACACCTTGAGTTTTCTGTGACAATGAAAAGCTCCTGCCCTTTTCCCATATACAAGAACAAAACAGATCTCAAATTGCTGCTTCTTTCTCTAGTGCTTGTCCAGAGAATTGTTTAATATAACTATCCTCACACAGGACTTCTTTATCATAAGTATTGGACAGTGAGACACATCTCTGAAGAGGGGCTGTAATACACATTCTGCATGTTTTTCATGCCTTGTTTCAGACAGTAAGTAGCAGTGGAAAATTCCAGGGAACTTCCTGTTCTTGTGGGAATTCCTGTTAGTTTAAATCCCAAGCAGGGGATTCACTGGGCTCCCCACAAAGACTGTGCTCTTATATCTCAGTGCCTGTAAAGCTAGAGATAACAGTGGAGAGAAATCAGGAGTTTAGGATTGGCAGTAATGAACTGAGGACTAAGAACTACCCCTGACAAAGTGCTGGAGTATAGATGATCCAAACCCAAGGGTGGCCATCATAATTTAGAAACACCGCCAGGTGCAACTTCTCCCTCAGCTTCCCCAAAACACTTGGACTCTGTGGCATTACTGTTACCAGTAAGTTGCTGCCATAAAGAGGGACACCAGTGACTATCTATCACTGTTAGATGGTGCACCTGATCACAGCAACCCACCAGCACACCTGTAAGGGCTTTGTTCTTAGTGACTGTTCTAAACAATACAGAGCACCAAGTATAACTATTACCTAATTCTGAATCTGGCAAAACTGCCTCTTAGAAACAAGCCAGTGAATTTTGTCTTCCCTTTTTGTTGGTTCTGCTGTTTCCCAACTCTGCTTTGCTCCTACCCTCTGTCAGGCTCCTTCTTCCCACCTCCTTTTTTCCATATGTGTAATTCACTTAACATTAGATGCAACATTTTACAATATATGTGTTTTCAAGATTTCTGCAGTATAAACATATTTTGTCAGTAGATTGTATTTACTGCCAGTTCATTGACAATCTGACAGTGGAATAAGCAGTTCAATTTTTTTCATGTTAAAATTGTTTGGGTTTTATATAGCAAAGATTTTGTGTTGACCAATTTTCCAATTTCCAGCCATCTGTCTATTGTTAGCATCAGACCTTGACAATGGGAATATTCTACTCATTAAATCACTGTTGAGCAAAGTGTTTAGGTTTTACCATTAAGAAAAAAGGAAAGTTTTTCATGTTATGAATGGTTCTCAGGAGATACATGCTACCACTTAAAGCCAAAGCTAACAAGGTCCTCAGAAATCACGCTGTTTCATGTTTCCAGCTTCAGAACCGAAGGAATGCAGGCCTGGAAAGGACTTGCTGGATCATCAAGTTCATTTTTCACAGCACCACACAACACAATTCCTAGAGGCTTGGCTCATGTTTGGTTTCTCTGTATCAACTGGCAACAGATGATAACTGTCATATAGACCCCAAAACTTCAGCATACCTACCTATAGTCAAAGGGAACTGCACATGCTCCATACAGCTCAATGGTAGGACTGCCAGTTTAAGTGTCTAAAGATACCTCCAAAGTTTAAAAACAGTAGTGTAGCCAGTGCTAAACATCAGACCTATCTCATATCTGACATGGAGAGGTTACACCCACAAAGCTAAACTTCCATTTACAGTCTCCTGCCCCTCATGACTTCAAAGGTGCCAAGCAAGGCAGTGAACTCAGCACAATTCCTTTACAGCAAAACTTCTGTGGACAGGTAATGCCTCTTTCAAAGAGGTGCATCCCTCCAGACACGCCCTGAAACTTGCAATATAAACTCAGCAGCAGCCATTTGCAGTCAGTGAAACTGACTGATATTTGAGAAGAAACACTTATATGCTGCCTCTGCTGAGGATCAGGCAATGAACCTCTGCATGCTGAACAAATTCCTGCATGCATACTGAAAACTAAGGATAATTACAGACCATGCTCATTTTTGTGAGATGCTGAATACTCTGACCTCAAGTCAGCCAAATCTTCACATTGATTTCACATGCCTGGCCCTGCCAGGCAGCCAACCCACCTGTGAGAGTTTGGCTCTTACTGACTTTTTCATAACAATACATAGCACTCAGTATAACCACTACTACAACAGCAACCTTCAGGTGTCAGCTCAGAGGTGCAAAGGAAAGGTTCATATCATTCTATTTTGGACAATGCATCTTTTAGTAGTAGGATGGTAAAGAGTTGAAGGAAGAAGCCAGCATTAAATGAACGCTAAACGAAGTTCTGGGTTTGTAACCAGTTGATGTTAAGAGGAGCAATCTCACTTCCAAGTTATTAATAGCAGCACACTTTAACAATAATAATAATTAAAAAAGACATCTGGATGAAATCAGAAGAATGGAGCAGAACCACATGTGCATAGGGAACCAGGCATGTCCCAGACTCACTCACATATTTTGCTACAGAAAAGCCAGAGTACATTGAGGGAGGAGGAGGAAGCCAGACAGAATAACTTGAAACCTGGAGCTCTGCTACTTTTAAACGAAACATTTCTGCTTATCTCTTTACCCCTGCAGAGACAGCTTTTGCTGAATATCCAAACGTTAATGGAACAAGCCTTCAGGGAAGACAGCCAAGCCAAGTATCCCTGCCCAGAATTAGCTTTTCTCCTTGATTGCTCCCTTTCTTCATTTGTCCAGTATTCCTCAGCCTGTTTCTTTCTCTTTATGTACAAAGATCATCCTGACATCCTCCTAATTCATCTTGATTTGTACAGCAGGCTCCCCCAGCCCTAGGTAGCTCCAAAAGCATATGGTTTGCAGTGATTATGGAGAGCAGATAGCAATTGCTTTTCACATACAAATCCCAGTCTGGATGTTCCTTGGCAGAGAGATGGAGTTGCCTGCATTGCTCTGCACTTGAAGAGTGAGAATGAGCTGACTGGGGCACCATGAGCTTTCTCAGTCATGCATGAGCCAGGACATCCTTAGATGCAAGGGTGGCAAAGACAGAACCACTCTGCATTGTCTTTCCTCCACTTATCAACCAAGCCCAGTCTACATCAGCAAGACCAAACTCCACTGCCATTTGAGAAGGCAAAACCACCCACAGTAAGCAGCCAAATACATCACACAAGATCGGTTGAGGGAGGTGCCTTATTTGTACTTGCACAGGGAGAGAACTGAGGGCAGGAGTTCCCAGCTCTGCTATCTTGGGCTTGCCTGTTTCAGGAGGATTTGCAGTCCCTAAATACAAACCCTCATGATTCAGGTCAAGGACTATTGAGTCCACAGATAGCAAAGCCACCAGGGACTATTCTGTTCCTTACACTACACTTAATCCTGGTCAGAGGACTTTCTCCAGCAACTCCTATCTCTAGGCAAACAAAATCTGAGTGGGAGGATGTAGCTTTCAGAAAAGACATGCTCTCTCAGAAGTACTGGAGAGATGATTGTTCTCTGAAGTTGATCACCACATCAGAGGAAAGCTTCAGACTCGCCCCAGTGCAGACCTGTGAGTGAAAATAAGGATTTATAGTGCAGCAGACAGGAGGTAATTACAGTCTGTCTCAATAGTTACTTGGGGAATAACAACCTTGCACAGATGAAATGGTGAGACTATTAGAACTGATTTTCTGAAAATACTCAAGCAGTCCTCTGACAGCTGGACAGACAGGGATGTTACCAGAATTGCTGGTCAGAGCAGTATCTGTCAGCACGCTGCCAGGGAAATATGCTGCAGGAGTGGAGTCTGCTGCACATGTTGCCTGCAGGGCCTCCTGGAGAAACTTTGCTTGCAGTGAGCAATTTGTAAGGATGAGAACAAGGAAATCCCTTTCCCTTCAGTTAATGTTAAGTATCTTCCCACTTCCCCACCATTATCATCTGCTATATAAATGCACAGCCCAGGAAGAGGCATTATTAGTATGGAATTAAGAGAAAGAAGAGAAGGATTGATGCTAGGAGGCTGCACTAGAAGAAATTTGGTGACATATAGAAGGGGAAATTTTAAGGAACTAGCTTTTTTCTGGGGCAGATACTCTGTATGAACTTGCAGTGGAACAGAGAAAGAAAGCCTGCCAAGTTACAGATCTAGATGGAGTTCTTATCACAGACCACAGTCCCCAAGTCTCTTCTCTTACAACGGGGGAATGCCTTTGCAGTAACTTCTTCTCAACTAAAGAATAAGTCTTTTCCCTAAATAGAAATAATATGGAAAACTGATCTCATTTTGGGCCTGAAAAGTCAATACACTGCTATTACAAATGAAGCTATAAAAGGAGGGAGAGGTCTGTGAGGAAACAGCATTAAGATATCAGTACTCATACATTTTTTACAAGATTTCTCTAGTATACAATTGCAACAGCTAAAAAAAGCCAATTATTTTAATAATTCAAAAATGAAATGACACCACAACCAGAAGCTGCTTAAGTGGGTTGTAAAAAAATCACAGTTCCCCGTCTTTATAAATTTCAACCAATTTCCTAGTCCCCTCTGAATGAACATCTCTGTCCTAAGTTCCTGAATACCAACCAAAAGAACCCCGTTTTACTCGGCAAAGGATCGTAAATCGAAAGAGGCTGCCCCTCCTTTGAAAGGCAGAATCAGAATGAAAAACAGTCTTGATAATTGGACAGATAGTCCCAACCAACATGAAATTTTGAAGTTCAAGTACAAAGTATTACCATCAAAAGGAAAAATCAAGTACGAAAACAGAGGGGAGAATGATGAGCTATTCACTGACTGAACAGACAACTGCACAGCACAGAATGGTCAAGTCATAAACCCAGCGAGTCAATGGTGTGATGCCATTGCAAACAAGAAAAATTTCCTTCTAAGATGTATTATCACAAGTGTTATATGTATATAGCACAAGAGCAATGATATCACTCTTCTGGAATACTGTATTCATTTTAGGGCACCACAGTTAAAGGGAGATGTAGAGAACTGGAAGAAGTCCAAAGGATAGTAATAGGAAGGATTGAGGTATTTGAAAATATGGCCCAGGAAGGATAGATGAAAGAAGTACATTTGTTTAGTCTAGAAAAGGGAAGACTAAGGAGAGATGTAATAGCAATCTTCTCACATTTAAAAGGGCAGGAAGATTATGATCAATTACTAGCCAGGTTCCCTAAGAGGAAGAGAAGAAAAATCAGTTTTTCTCCAAGCAAGGCATATTTAAAAGGGTTATTAAGAACACTTTCTGACTATGAGCATAATTAAATATTGGAGGGTTTTTTATAAGAAGTCATGCAAACAACCATAAGCATTTTGAAGAAGTAATCCTCCTGCCTAAATGCAGAGTGATGAAGGAGATCTCTGCAGGCCTGTTCCAGCACTATAAGATCATAATGAATCTATGATTTTTCATATTAACTTTAGCCCTTTGGAAAAACTCAACACCTGTGGCTTCTCCAGCTTTAGGAAGGTTAAGTTGACAAGCTGTAAAATTCCATCCTTTGTTTCTGAGTACACATCAGAATTGTACATTTTTAGCAGATGCAAACTGATAAATACATAGTATACACACAAATAAATATGAATGCACACTTTCCTCTGGGTCCATAGGAGACCATAATTTGGCCCTGAATACCAAGCTTCTCAGAGCCATTGGACTGCCAGAGCTACATACAGAGCAAAAAACTGTTTGCAGTACTTTATAACTGAGTTACCTTTATATTTCTGCAGCCTGTTTTTTAGTTTGGTAATAAGGTTCTTTGCTAAAATATCTGGAATCAGTTCTGCTCTGGAAGAATGAGCTGACAGGAATTTGAGTGTCTTCAAATGTTCAGACACCTCCTGTCCCTGGAGCATTCCAGCCAATTAAATATCCCTAGATATCCAGGTTTCTTGTCCAGCCTTGGAGATACTCCAAAGCACTCTACAAAGTTTGTTAGTCTCCATTCGCTGCTGCAATCTGCCTTTATATATTTATTCTGTCACCATAAAAACACTGCATCCTTCGGGGAGGAAAGCAATTTCTTTGGGGAAGAAATAAATTCACAGATGGAACTCAATTGAGAGGAGTTACCAATAGCAGGGGAGACAGTGAAATCGCAAGTGGATTTGGAGAGATTTTAAAACTCAGTCTGAAGCATCCTAGGATCCAGACTGGGAAAAAGCGAGCAAGATGCTGTAAAACTGGGAAAATATAGCACATGCAGTTACTAGAGAAAAATCACCACCTTTTTATTCCATACCAGTGACAATCAGATAGTTTAGTACCCTTTCCTGAGGGATTCATTCCTGCACAGCCCAACAACAAGCCATTTGATAACTGGGTATCTTGGGCATTCCTGTAGCACAAGATGCTGGTTTGTTCCTTTACTCTGGCATGTCCTGTGGGCCTGGCACCACTGCTAAACCCTTCCTCACTCTCAGCCCTTGTGGGAGAGAAATAGAAGCACATTTGCTGTACCTCTCAAATCCAAGAGGGGCTCAAACCCCTGCAAGAAGTAATAAGGTAAAAGCACAGCACCCTGTGCTGCAGCTGTGGTAGGGAGAGGTGCCCTTGACTGCAAAATGCTGTCTCTGCCCCCAGGCTCTGGTGATCAATTCGCAATTTTGTTCAACTGCTGCATGCACACATCAAAATCTGCCTGACCCTTGCCTTTGCTTTTTTCTTGCACTGATTGCTCCAGCAGCCTTTTCCAGCCCCCCTGCCAAAGGCCTTTCCTTCCTAGTGCTGCCTGGCCTCTGCTCATGATCCAAACTTGGAATGCTGCAAACACTAAAATCAAACATATTAGCAGGGAATTGGAAAGCTGTCATGATCCCTCCCGGTCCTCCTTCCCTGCACAGTAATGTTTGTAGGTGAGACCAAAACACTGCTCAGAGGAGCGTATCACTGAAGGAGGAGACTGAACAAGTCAATTGCAGGGAGCTAACTTGATTTGCAATTGCATCTGGATCAAGAAATAAATTACATCATTACCAGCAAATTGAAAACAGATCAGGGGCTGAGTGTGGACTCTAATCACACCAGGAGCCCAATGCTGCTTAGACGGAGCATGGTTCTGGGGAAGTTTAGAGAGGGTTTGTCATGATGATAGATGTTGTCCCCAGATATGTATCTTGTGCTACTAAGCTGCTCAGCAAATGCACAGAAAGGCTGATCTCTAGCATTCATAAAGCTCTGTCAAAGCCACAGGGCACATACCACCACCAGCAGAGGAGTCTTGTGCTTTCAGGAGGGAAAAGCAGCCAACTAACCCATCAAAAGCCCCAGTGATTTCCCATTTCCATGCTATTTGCATGCTGCAGACAGATGTCAGCTGGTGTTTCTTGTGGTTCAAAGATGTGGGTCAAAGTCAGGGCTGGTTTAACAAGGGAGTTTTCTGGCGTTTATCAAGAACAAGTGATTTGAAGATGCAGGTATTTAGATACCTGCCTCAAAATCTTGGGATAGGTAATGCCTGGGGGCATGACATTTTTGAATGGAGGGTTGGATTCCTCTACCGGCCACAGGGGCTCTTTGATGACAGGGAATTCGGCAGGGACCCATCCAGCTCCTTCACCAGGGGTGTTGATAAATTCCCTCCCCTTTTCTACACACAATTCTCCTTCAGCATAGGTGGTTGTTCAGGTATTGTTTGACAAACAGGTAAGTCAAATGAATTTAAAAGATATTTTTCTGGCAGAAAACAATATTAATAATTGTTGACATAATACTATAAATATACATTTCCCCAATTATCCTAAAATTCAAAATTGTGGGAAAATACACCAAAGATTAAACTTTTTTCTCCTTGGGAAAATGCTTCTTCCATGATACACATAGACCTGCTCCTGGCAGGTATTTGCCTCACATAATGAAAGGAGGCAAAACAGCATCTCAAGGGAACTCAACTGTTCCTTCCCCAGCTCTGGTGGGGTTACAACAGGGAGTATATAAGATGTCCAAGACTTTTCAGTACTGCAGGCATCCCACACTTTATTGCCTGCCTGCCCCATCATACTCCCAGACCACTGGTGCATGCACAGACCCCATCCCTCCCCAGCCTGAACCTTGATGCAGACCATACAATCTGTTTCCATCCACAGCCAAGGCTTGCTGAGCTGCCAAACTGTCCACTTCCTTGCCAGATCCATACATTCTCATCCCACTGGGAAGCAGAAGCTGAAGATTACAGTTCCCACAAAACAAAATCCCTGTATTATATTCATGGTGAGGGCTGCTTCAAAGCATCATGTCTGAGAGAAGGCAGTCCCCGCCCTGCTCTAGGCTGTGTATGGGGCTGGTCTGCAAATGATGGGAGCCACAGCCCCTCAGCATCTCACCCCAGCTGCTCTTGGGGACCTCATATGGCAAACACAGCACAGCCTGTGCACCAGCACTGTGCTAGCACAGCCCCCTGACTGGAAGGTGGGGTTTGAAGCAGAATTCCCATGGCCTTGCTGCATCAGAAGATACCTTAATGCCTGCAGGAATAACCCTGCCCTGACTTACACATCCCAGCTTGATCAACTGCACATCTCCACAGCCTGCAGCATCACTGAGCTGTGAGAGGAGATTACTGCACAGAGTAGGATGCTTCATGCAAGTTAACTGATGTACCCAAGGGCATAGAAAGAACCAGTGACAGTCAGGGGAAATTGCAGAAATCCTGAATTCTGACATTAGGCAGAATTCCCTCTCAAGAAGATGGGTGCCTAACTCCTTTGGACAGCTCTGGAAATCCAGATTTCATCTGCAAGAGGGGAGGGGGGAAAAGGCTGATGTCAAGCAGGCAGCCCAATGTCAGGTGTTCTGGATTCAGTTCCTGACAGTTTGTTTTTCCTTCCTCTGTATGTACTCAAGCAGTCTTTAATTTAGCTTGAGTGACGATTCCTGTCTCAAGGGTGCTTGGTGAGCAGCCAGCAGCAACCCAGTAATAAAACACCTTTCCATTGCTGATAAGAGAGCGTAAGGGAATTGCACTGTGAAGCACCCAGCCTGGAGAAAGAATGCAGGTAGCCTGCGATGGATCAAGCCCAGCTTCTTCACTCCTTCCTCCCCCAAAATGGCCTGAGCAACAAAGCAGAAAAATCCTCCCTTGCTGATCTTGTTTGACAGCTGTTTTTTACAGTTTTGGCTGGAACAGGACACAGTCATGACCTATGCTTGCTACACTGCCTATCTACCATCTTTACTCAGCCAGATGGGAAACCAATCGCCATGGGGGAGACTCCTCTAACCACGGTCTGGTAGGCTTACTCAGGAATCAATTCACACCAAAAAGCAGCTTATTTTCCCTGACATGGTATTCAGGGCAAGATTCAGTCTCTGTCCAAAGGAAAAAGTCATCTAGCCACAACACACCACAGCCTGGAGCTCCTCTGGCTCTGGGTGGCACAAAGATGACTTTGAGGGCACCAGGACAGAGCCAGAGCAGCCCTGGCCCCACACCAACTGATGGATGATGGGTGGAGGGTACCAGGGACACTCAGTCAGGCCTCATGTTTTGTAAAACAAAAAGTTACAACTGCGGGTTTTGTACTTTTTACGTGCAAACTCCTGCAAACAGCAACTGAAAAGGAGAGGCCCTAATTTCTAATATTCACGAGCCAAAGCGTCCTTGACACTGCAACATAGTCTTTCCTGAGCCACTGAATTTCTCACCAAGCCATGTAAAAGCAAATTGGTTCAAGGCCACAGAGAGAGGAGCTCCCATTTTCTCTCTCAAGCATATTTCTGTTGAGGCTGCAAATTAATACAGGCAGGGCCCTTCCCTGGGCAGGGTTCTGCAGAGCACCATGGCCTCAGGCAGGTACCTCCAACAGCAGTAAATACCAAGCCAAGTCAGTTTTTACAGTCTGGTCAGACATGTAGCTATGAATCCCCAGTGACTGGCTGCATGCACCACTTTATGGCAGAATACAGGAGGACAGAGCCTTTACAGGGCTTCTCTGTGCATTTCCCAAAGTAACTGTATTCACCCTAAAAGCTGCATCTGGGAGGCAATCCCAATTTTCACTTCTGAAATGGTTTTCACTAAACACACATTTAGGCACCTGCTTTTTGGCCATGGAAGTACTTACCTGGTAGCAGTATTGTTATACGACAGGAGAGTGCCTGCCATGAACACAAGAGTTTAAGGGATGCAAAATTCAGGATGATCTTTCAAGAGAAGCTGCAGTTAATACACCACTTACTGCCCCAGGCAAGTAATTGCTGCCTTGTCAGCAAGTATAGCTGCTCTGTAGGTATTAGGGGAAAAGTGCTCACACAGTACCCTGAAATATCTGACAGGATATTGTGCAGGACAGATATGTTGACCAGAAGGGAGCCACTCTCCCTCCCTTTTAAAAATATTTACATATTTTACTTTTTTCTCCTTCTTCCTAAACGTACTATTGAAATCACAGGGATTATATGGAAATTTGGACATGAAAACATTATCCAGAGCTAACTCCAGAACATTTACATCACTGTTCCTTTCACATACACCTGTCCAGAGCAAGCAGTAGACTCAAAAGGGAGCTCATCCCACAAGTAGTAGGATCAACTCACAAATCATTGTCTCTGGATCCAGCATCCTCCAATACAAAGCCATGTCTGATATTTCCAGGAGCACAATCAGACCACAGCAACATTTCCAGCCAAGCTGAGATGAAGTAACAGGCTTCGTCTGGTCCTGTTTGGCTTCAGTTAGCCGTCAATAAAAAACAAAAATGCAGAGTGGTCACAGGCCTGCAGATAATTTGGGATGTTTCAATTTGTGAAACAAGCTCCACGTTTCTCTCATGACTAGGCATGGAATAACAAACAGGCTGATCTAGTTTCACTGCTGCTTGGATTGTCAGTTTGATTTGTTCTCAGATGTTATAGGCTACATACTGCTTTACAGAGACATTCAGTAAAGCAGAAACCCACAAAGGTCCATGACTTAATGACACAGTCTCATAAGGATTTCAGTCACATGCTAGTTGTAACCTTTTTCTGAAGCTGCAGCACAGTAAGTTTCTCCTGAGCCCTCTCCCTCCTTTTCTTTTTTCTTTTTCTGTCTTTTTTTTTTCCTTTGGTGGCAAGTTATGTTTATAATTCCTAATGAATTCAACTCCCTGAGCCCCTTACTTAAAACAAAGATCTTGCCCCTCTTTTCAGGCACTTATTTTCATAAAACATGCTGGAACACAATTACCTTTGAGAACTGTGCCTTTCTTGTAAATTTGAATGAAATTAGTTGCCACAATAAGAACACCAAATGGGTGAGATTTAAAGACACTCACACGTACAAATGAATTTATTTTGCAACTTTTGCTTCCTTATGAAACCAAAGTGAAAAAGCCCTCAAAACTAAACACAACTCAGAGAAGAGTGAAAGTTACTGAAAATAAAGATGAGAATAGAAACAAATCACAGCCAGCATGAGCACCATTTATTCTTCATTCACTGAATAAAGACAGTGTGCTTTTTCTCTGTGGCTCAGCTGTCTCTGGTGGGATGTTCTAATCTTTGCAGAACAGGCTCAGCTTTACTTCATTGTTTGACATTATTTTTATTGCTAACCTGGATGGCCCTGGAAAGAAAAGGATTTAAATTACAAAAAAAAAAAAAAAATGTTTGCAGACTCAACTAGCTTTGTGAACCCATAAAGCAGTTTGCAAGGTTCATAAAACCTCAAAAGCCAGAAAATCCTCCACCCCGATTTCCTTCATCCTTCAGCCGCAGTCTCGCTTCACTCATTGCAGGATGTTATAAGCTCCCTCCTCTAACGGATTGTAACTTTTACACTCAGAGCTGATTGCATTGCCTCACTCTTTCTTGACATCTCCCTGCTGGACTGGAGCCTGCATCTGACCAGAATCCCCCAGGTGATGAACATGACCCTCCTGCTGCTGGTTGACTGTGAATGAGAGCTGGTGGGGTTACTTGGCTTTGCTCTGATGCCAAGCAATTGTTTGTACAACAGCATATAAGTCCCTAATGTATTATTCTCTATTTTTCTTTTCCTTTCTGCTGAATGAAGAGAAATCCTATTCAGCTCCTGAGCAAGGGGAGAGCATCCTCTTTGCAGCAACCCCAACTAGGTATCAAGTGATTTGGAGAGAACAGGAAATAATTATATTTTAATCCAATCAGCAAGCCTGAAGCAGCCTCCACCTCCTAAGGGCCATATTTTATGATCCAGTAAAACTCTGAAAAAGGAATATTTTTCAGAGGGAAATAATTTGCACTGAAATGCAGCCTGTGAGATTATTCCCTGAGCCCTGAATTCCTGGCAGATCTTGTGACCCAGGTCCATGTGTCCCATAGCCTGTGTGGCCAGTAGTTATCAGTTCAGGCTGCTGCCAAACCCTAAGCAGACAGTTTCAAGCCTCTTATAGGAAATACAGCCCCTGCAGGGAAAATGCCCTGGTCATTTTTTCTGCCTGACACCACTGCAAAGGCAGACATCCACAGGCTGGGCAGAGCAGAGGTTCTGAACACACAGTAATTAAATGAAGCCTCCATTGCATTTTCAGAGGCCCATGCTCACAGCCCTTCTAAGTGCACTTCCAAAAAGGGATTCTCTGATGCTATCTAAGGTTTGCTTTATCCTTGATATAAACCTACATGGTGCCACTACTGGGAGATACCAGATGTTGCCTGTGGAAAGGATTCACCTGCAGCTGGGGCTTTGTGAAAGCTCAGCAGCAGGCAAAGGCATCACCACCACTTGATCTGGTGCCTTTGGTGATTCTTGGGCAATTGAAACAAGCACAGTCACTACAGCCTCACAGCTCCAGGGCAGCTTTCCCACCGTGTTTTGCAGTGAAAAAAAAGGCAGGATGTATTTCCATCCTTACTCCTTTGAGAGCACTGCTAGACACAGCACACCAAGTTTGATACTGTCTATGGTAAAGGCTGAAAACAGTCTCAAGAACCTTGTCCACACCATCAGTGTTTGCTGCAGCAGGGGACTGGGACACTTGGTCACCTCTGAGCAATGTTCATGCATGTCAGTAAGAGATATATTAAAAACAGAGCCCCCCAGCCCAGCTTCTCCTCATGAGGACAATTCAGAGAGACAGGGAAATCCAAACACTCCCACCTCAGCCCTACACACCAACAGCCCTGTGACATTCCAGGAACTGAAGATGAAGCCTATAAGGTAATTCTGGGGAACAACCAGAAAAGAAGCTGACTCACCAATGAGAAAGTCCAGCCCAGACTGAGAATATCAAGGGAAAAATAATGAAAAGGAGAATAAAATACTTCACAACTAATGCCAGTAAAAATGAACTGGTTATCTGCATCCCTTGAACACAGGCAGAACTGCAAATTTCCTCTAACTATCTAAACAAAATAAAATCAACCCCATGTTACTTCTATTAAATTAAGAAAGATGCACACATTGGTCTGAAGCAGGCACCAGCAAAATAACTTTAGCTCAAACATCAAAATGTTGGCAAAGATAGCAGCAGCCCAGAAATGGCTGTTAGAGCTGGAGCTGTGCTCCACTTTGTAGGCAGTGCTAATGGGCCCCCGCTGCCACCCACAGCATGGCACAGTCTTTGCCAGCCTGCCTGGGGCAACCAAAATGCTCCAGGGGCAACCAAAACACTCCAGGGGCAATCACTGCTTGCCTGGGAAGCAGCAGAGGGAACCCCCCCTGTGACTATCATGCACAGAGCAGGTACTCACTGAAGGCAACAGCAAGCCAAGGCACAGAGCTTGAGCTTCTCCCCACAGCAAAAGGCTACCAAGACCTTCTTTGAAAGAAATCTTTACATAAGTGCTATGCAGCTATTGTTAAGAACATTATGGAAATGCTAAATAAATCATCTACAGTAAACACTTGCTAATCAATCTTGATGAACAGAATTGTAGTTTCAATTTGGATTTAGTTGCAGTACTAGTCATTTACAGAACATATATCTAGTATTAATGGTAGTGTTTCCTTTTCCCATTAAAGCACGTTTAGTTTTTCTCAAAATACAAGCACATGCTTCTAAAGTGTCCTGAAGAAGATCCAGGATCCTTCATACACAGCAGCCCCCATTGTGCAAGAAACCCTGAGCTATTTGCAACATGGTACTAATCCTAATGACTGCCAGCAGTCACAGACCTTTATCCAAATAGGGAATTTTAACTCACCGAAACAAATGAGTTACTTATGGGAAAGAAACCCCCCATTTTGCAACCACTGCATCTAAATAGGCAGACAGGCTCTTTCTGCAAACCAATATGTATAAGTGGCTGCAATTTTCCTAAGCTACCTTTAAAACATGGGTTTTATTTTCAGTTCAGCCAGAAATGACCTTGTGTGACTTCGGTTCTAGCCTCTCCTCCCCAATCTGCAAATTATTACTCTGTGATGGGCAGAAATGCCTCGCTCCTATTACCAGTGTGCTGCAGCCAATGTGCTATTCCTTGGAAAGGCAGTGGCTGCCAGAGTCCAGGGCTGGAGTCAGAGTACTCAGGGAGCTACATTCATTACATAGCAAGAACAACTGAGAAAAAATAAACACTTCTCAAGTCTATGACTAACTGAAGCTGTAAATTTCAAACACTTATTACAGAGTCATAGCTTAGCAAAACAACACGGGACGTGTTACATATCAGAGGGTAACCTCTAAAGAAGGACTTATGCTCTGGGGAAAGTTTTAAAACAGAACAGGATGAAGTTTATGTGCCTTTTTTCATGTGGTTCTTATAATTAACCAAACTGTCACAGAAAATCATCCTAAAGGCCTGGATTCAATCCAGCCTTCTCTAACACACATCCCATCATCCTCTCCACTACTGAAATATCCATACTGTATTCGTTAAATCATTAGGACTAGTGAACAATTTTTCAATATAGTTTTTCTCCAGCCCCTCTGTTTACAAATTTCCTCTAGGCAGATTGTGGGGATTTATCCCTCTTTTCATTTAATAGAGCCAAATATAGCTTTTCCCAAGGGAACAAAGCACCAGGTGCTTCCCAAACTGTGTCTTAACACATGTTTACTCAGTGTACACAACTTACTTCTTAGTCTCTGTGCCTGGTCATTCAGGGAACATGCCATGATTTCTGATCATGACTACATAACCTTACTTGACTTAAATACATTACATTTGTTTCAAAGTTAAATAGGAAAAAAACTTCTATTTCTTAGATACATGCATGTTGATCACATGCACAAAATTAATTCTCCATCAACAATACAAATTCTACATGTGCAAGAACTTGCAAAACATCAAAAAGGGAAAGCTGCTCAAAGAGGACAGATGATAACTTAGCTTCTCATTCAACAAACTGTTTACAAACAGGTTTCAGCTTTACAAGCACTTCTCTGTACAATCATAAAGTGCAGGCACAGGGGCCTTGGAGTTAGATTTTATCCAAGATATTTGAATTCTCAGACCCAGATCTTGGCTTATTCCATCATGAAGATCCACATAAAGGAAACTTACACACTGCAGGGAGGATGGGGACAATCCTTAGTCTGAGAAAGTTTAGCTCTGGGTATTGGGGATGGGCCATTCTTCACTGAAGGTCACAGTTCATCACGTCCAAAATGCTCTCAGACATCTCTATTACAAGAGCAGCTGGGATGAAAACACACATAAGGAGAAATATGTTGCACACATTTTGTTCTCCATATTCTCTCTCTCTCTCCATAGGTTTTCTCAGATTCAATCAGTGAGAAAATCTGGCTGGTTGAGAAAATATGTAAACAGATGTGTTAAGCCATGCAAATATCTGGAAAATGTCTGTTCAGTGTAAGAAAGAGTTAATTATGGAAAGACTCAGTCAGTCACTGCAATAATTGCAGCAAGAGAACAATCTGGTTTTATCATTCTTTGCCATCTTGATTCATGTAATCTTAAAAGAGATCTAATGGAGCACCAAAGTACTTGTAACTTTTTATCTATCAGTGGTGTAGCTGAGCTGTGTGAATATAAATAACAGACTTATGCTGGTTACAAAATAGTCACTGTTTATCATGCTCACCAAGGTGCAGATGAAATCTGTCTTTCTAGGTCTAGCTGTAGAGTGCAATAGTGCAAACACAAGACTGCAAAGTTCACCTTGTTCATGAGTCGGGTTATTGCTTTGTATACACTGACAGGACTATTTGTTTGGATTATACAGAATGATTTGAAAAAACAACACAAAACCATGCTCTCATTCTTAGTTTTGTTTTTGATTCACATTGGCTGTTGTAGATGCTCAGTCTGTTCTCCAGGTATTCACATGGAAGTGACTGAGACATGCCAAATTTACCAGCGGCTTCTCATTAGTGCTTCTTCCTTGATTATGACATCTGGTGAGGTTGATGACAATAACAGAAGAAAAATGTGAAGTTCAGTCATTTGGAAATTACTTAAGTGGAGGCCATTTTGCACAGTATGATGTTGAAATGTTAGGAATGATTGAGGCCAGATTTATAGCTCAAGCAGTTTTACATCTGTATTTCATTTGTGAGTAACCAATACAAAAAAACACCTTTAAAACATTTTAATCATTTCCCAGATGACCAAGAGCTCCAAATATTCTGTCAGCAGTATAACCTAGACCACAGAACTGTTCTTGTTGAAAGGAATTTCCAGAGTATCGTTATATGGCTAGTCCAACAAACCTGTCCTGGTCAAGACTGTCAATATCCTATTTTTGTCTCTGCAGAATGATTTTCAGCTGCTGGTCAGTAGGAGAAATTCCTGTAATACTCATGTATATGACAAAGAGACTATTCACAGACTTTTAGCTATGAGGAAGGACAGCTCATATTTACCGTTCTTCAGTAATGACCATCCTGCAGATTGTCCTGCTAAAGCAGCTTCTCTCCAATACCATCCACAGCTCAGCATGACAGAGTCATGCAGAAATAGGGTAAATTATGTGAATTTGGTGACTAGGCTGTTACCAAATTAACTACTTTTCACAGTTATCCAAAACTCTTCTCAATTACAATGATACTTTTGGAGTGCTAAATAGCTGTTGAGCATGCCTAGTCAATTTATGGCACACTGAACACAAACTGAGCTCAAACTGTACTTATTGCCATCCAAATTTCTCCTTACATAGCACAGATCCAAAACCTCAGCCAAAATTATTCTCTATAACACACTTGATTAACTCTGCCAACACAATTAACAATGGCCCAAGGAGCTAAGGTTGGTAAAATAAATTAAGCCATCTTAGAAGCCAGTCAGTGTACCAAACACAGGTATGCATTACTTTGCAATGAAGTTAAGCTCCCAATTCAGCGTCTAATCACTTTCTTGAGTGCTCGCCCACAAGACAAAGATGCACTTAAATATCCCTTATGTCCCTAGAAGGGCAAAAATAATAGTTCTTTCCTGACAAGGTAGCTCTTCTGCTTGCACACCATGTAAGGCAAGGTGATGAGCCAAAATTCCCATTCAAGACACAGTAGATAAATGGAGTAAGAACATTTCTAAAGCAGACTCAGAATCACTGCCAGCAACAAAGGGAGGTTTTCATGATTTTTGCATGCATCTGAAATCCCATGGTTGGGTCATAAACCAAGATGCTCTGATTAACTTTAAAATTTCTATTTGCCAGTCTTATCACCTTTGAGCTAGCAATTATCTTTTTTACCTGTCTGCCAGACCTCCTACAGGCTGGGAAGGAAACAGGTTTGATGAAAAATTGACAGGATTTTCTGATGAGTTGCTCTACTCCCAGAACTGTCCTCCCCACCAAAAAGGCCCAGTGCTGCATTTGCAAAAGGAAAATTGAAAGATGAGAGGTTCCAACTATTTGCCCTTCTCACTGCCCTTTTTCTCTCCTATAGGCAAGAAAGCTGAATACAGTGACTGAAGTGATGAAAATTCCACTGACCAGGGAAGGGAGGGGTTCTTTGAACAGATGCCTGTTCCTTTTCAAGTAAACGTGTTGGTCTCTGATATATGACATGCATATGATAAACATAAAAGTTTTTGCTGTATTTACTTCTAAACCAGAGATCCCCTCTTCTCTGAAAGATTTACTATCTCATTTTGGCCCCATGGTCACAAGGATTCACTTTCCTGTGTACTGGCTGATGGGAGCCACACAGTTTTTTCTTGAGACCCCTTGAGCACAAGAGAGCCTGTCCTGGCTTAGCAGCTGCCTCCTCCACTCCATCTAGACATCTTTACCTCTTGCTTGAGCACATCATGGTTTGTCTGCATCCTTCCTTGCTGGTATTACCACAATCTACCCAGGCATCTTTGGGCACCAGAAGATAATGATGAGCTACACAGCAACTCCCAAATGAGATTTAAAGATGTAACATTTTATACTTGTCAAAAAGGGATTTTACCTCACACATTATGAAGGACATGAAACATCCTGACTTGGCAGTGATGAGATCTGGATTTCCTAGTAAAGTAAATTTTATCCAAATAAAAGAAGAAGAAAATAATAATCAATTGCAGATAATACAAAATGGCCCCTTTTTCATGGCATCAGGGCTAAAGGGATCTCCCCTCACCTAAAGTATGCAAAGAAGAACAAATTCAGTCTGTAAAAACAAGCTTCTTGTACCTCAAAGATCTTGTGAGCTAATAAAGTTTGCAAGGCACTTGGAAGGTAAGTGGCACTCTGATAAGGACAGAAATGCCTGTTTGAATCACAAGTTGCAGCTGCACACGTTGAATGCCACAGGGCTGAACTGTGAGCAGAATAGCTGACCAGGAGCCTCAACTTGCTTTACCAGACCGAGGCCATTCCCTGAGTTTAACAATCCCTGTTGTCCTCATGGATCTTCCTGGGGCAGGCAGCAAGTCTGAAGATAAATTCTCACATCTGTACCTATGACAGACTGTCTGAGCAGAAAAACCTGGTATGCAAAGCTGGTCCTGCAGGAGCTGAGCATCTCAGACAGCTGAGCTGCAGCCCCAAAGATCCTACTGGACTGATTCACATTTCATTTCTTTGATCTCCCAGTGATATTTTAATTATTCAGGACTGTTTGAGCTGGAGATCTCTTCCTGATTAATCCATGATCCAGTAAACCACACAGACCTACTCAAAGTAAAACTTTAAGGCAGACCCCTGGAGTGAATCAGTGGTGTCATATGCTCAAAATCAGAACAAAACTGTTTTGCTGAAGTGAATATGATTACAGAGAAAGCAACTGCTGCAGTTAAGTCCCAGAAACACACTAATTGTTGGCAAACAGCAACTATAGCAAACATGAAAAATTACAGTGTCAAGATACACAATGTAATTATCTGTACACAAAACTGCAATATGAACCCTGTATAGCTATGAATAAAAGGCTTTGTTTGTTAAAATGGCCATTTCTCAACACTTGGATGAACGTGAACAAGTTCAAACATAAATCAAAGATATAAGCCAGGACACCTCAACACTGGTGATTAGTCTTCAAGAGTCTGGACTGGACAACACCTTTCAAATAAAATATATTTCCATAATAGATACTGTTTATTTTCCTCTACTTCCCTGTTGGCAAAGATACCTACTGACCTATTTATTTTTCACTGCTTGCAAATTTTCTGGCTGCCCCTTCTGATTGTAAACATTGGTGGAAGAATATTTATTTGTTTAGCAGTACACTCTTGGGAAGAATGATAAAAGCTATTCTTCAAAACCCTGAAGCATAGGCCAAATTTGAGAAGAAATTACTTTGGCAATGTCAAATCTTGCGATTTTTATTCTACCTCTTTAACATGCATGACATTTTATCCAGAGAAAGTGCTAAGAAAAGGAAGTGGGAATCCTGGATTTTTATTTTAGTCTCACCATTTGTTGAAATTAAACCTAAAAAAGTACCTGAGCAGCTCCTACTACTCTAGGCAACCACAGCACAAGGGCAGCTTTGCAGCAAGGACACTCCAGAGGGGAAGATGACATGGGTTTGCATCAGTGCAAACTGGGACCATGGTGCTGCTGTGGTCATGACTGTGAGCACTGAACACCAGGCTGAGTGCTGGTCACATGAGAGAGAACCAACTTTTGTTCCATGTTTCCAGCCATTGTTAATTTATAAAAAGCTAGAAAATTTGTCCCAGACAAATTTGCCCAAAATTCAGAAGTGAAATAAAAATAAGGCAACAACTGTACCCTTTTTATTCCCCAGTAATTATTTTTGAAGAAAAAACTGAGCTCCAGATGGCTGATTCATTTTAGCAAAGGTGCAAGGTCAACAATGTTCCTCTCTCTTTGCAAAGCCCATATTAGTCAGGAGCAAAGCAAATTTGTTTCTCATCTTCCTTATGAATTTTTAGTTACAATACACACTAGCTTTGCAACTGAGTATGTTTTCATTGAACAAATCTGAGTTGATAAACCTGTGGTGAAATGCTTGCAATGCTTCTGACAAAGAAAAATGCCTGATTTCATACAAAAAAAAAAGTGATGACGTTTTTTTTTTCATGTGATGTTTTCCTCTTCTATGGTCATCAACATGATCTGAGGTCCTTGGAGGAAACCAGTCTGACACGATGCTGATTAAGAGGAAAGATTTCTGTGTGCCTGTTACCCTAAACACTGGTCAGTCTTTGGTGTCCCTGCCCAATGCAGTGAACAAGGCAGAGGGGATTACTCCTTCCTGTCAGTTTGGTTGTGGAGTGGTTGCACTGGAAGACCAGTCACTATCCTGTTACATATCCAACCCTTTTTCCCACCAGAGGTCCTGAGTTTTGACTCCTTTCCCTTCCAGTAGATGATTTCTGCCTGAAGTTCATCCTGTGTGGTCTCCTGCCAAATTCTTTTCTAGCGGAAGTTTGTGGCCCATCAAACAAGGCTTTCAAATCACTCACATTTGGAAAAGCCATCCTTGCTTTCCCTGAGAATGCACAGCTTACAAACATCTTGTCTTAAAAAGTTCACATTTTTCATTTGCTTGCACTCATACAGAACTCCCAGGAAAAGTAGTGTGTAAGTTTGCAGCGTGATTTTGCAGTTGTTTGCTTCAAGATTTTCTTAGCTACTGAAAACTCTGAATTCTTTTGTCTTCACTATAGACACAAGAAAATCCAAGAGAAATTAATCCTCTTGGTGGGAAAGCTCTGCCTGGGCCTTTCAAACTGCATGAAGTGGGAGTTCAGTATCAGCTTGCTGTAGGAGCAGAGTAGTGTGTTCCCTAAGCACCTTGGACAATCCCAAGCAGAAATGGGAAAATGGGAGAGACCAACCCCTGCTTACTGCACTTGAGTTGTGTTCACAGCTGGCTCTTCAAGGAGGGTAAATATGGAGTGCCCCATGCAGTAATCTTGCCCTCAACCATCATCATACTGTATTTCACACTTCAAGCCCAGACAAGAGGAGCAGCAGTGAATGCCTGATACTCTGATTAGCAAATCAGGAGCCCAGTCTTCCTGCTGAGCTGAGAAGGCAGTTGTTAATAGCCAGGCTTTGGTGATTTCCAGATGGCATGACAGGAGCTGAAGGAAGGCAATTAACAGGTAATTGCAAATAGTTTATCAGGGAAACTATTTCCATCAATGGACAAAACAGTTCTTCATCAGGCTCCTCAAGTTCACTATATAGAAATAACATATATGCTTCTAGGCTTGTCATTTCTTAAGTGATTTACTCTTTGTCACTTTGTCCCTATGTTCACTCAGATAGTTTGACTTAGTGCAGCCCAGCTGAAGAGGAAAAATGCCTGGAACAGTCAATGTGCAGAGAGCATCAGCTGTGTCTCACAACTCCCCAGTATCCTCCTCATATGCTTCATCACACCACATTTATACACCCAGCCCCACTTGAGCTAAAATGATCAAGAAGAGCCAAAACCACTCCTAGAACAGCAGAGAAAAGCATCCAGTGTAGGCAGCATTAAAATACAGGTCACAGACTATTGCTCCACAAAACATGAGAACACAGGAAAGGTAAATCTCATTTAACAGCTCCTCACAATTTTCTTCCCCCTTGATGGCTCAGCACCGGCTCCAAAGCCCCGCTGTCTGCACAATGCTATTACTTTCACCTTCCTTAATGTATCCTGCTCACCACTCCTCAGTCTCAGTGCCTCAAAAACACATTTAACAAGCTCCTGTGAAGGTAGGGCAGCATTACCCCCCATTTACAGACAAAACAGCAAGGTACACAGCTAAAGACCACAAGCAGCTATGCTGAGAAATGAAGCACCAAGTTCTACCTCATTTTAGGTACCCGCCTGAAGTGGGGTCAGCATAGCTCCTTCACAGTCCCCCAGAATAACACTAATGACACATATCTACCTGTCAGGACCATGCCATATTGAGTGAAGGCTGATGTTTGAGGACATGATTTGCACAGTCTTTACACTGTATTCCCAGGTTTTAACCAGCATTCATCATTTAGCCACACTGATCTTGAGTGCACAGCATCTTCTCAACTCTGCATATCCCCTCTAGACAGCCCCAAACTACCATGCAGCCTTCTTCTTGTACATTCAACACACAAGATAATGACAGTGATTAACCTACTTCATATGCAACCAATTACCCAACTTTACAGGCAAGTCCTCAAGACTCCACATTTCACTTTGTCTCCATAAGATCATCCATCATGATAAAAATGCCTATCTTCAGCACTGGCAACTTCCTCTTGGGATAGGTAACTATCCTAGAGGCAGAGACTGTTTGTACAGCTCTCCTAGACATGTATAAAGCAAAGAGGAGCAATCAGAGAAAGAAAGGCCAGAGAAGGTATAATTGTATGAATCCAACCAAAGGAAAGTTAATGGAGATTGACTGGAAGAAATGGCTCCTAGAATAAGGAGGAGTCCAGGAAAAAGTGACAGATTTCCCATTACTTGAGACCATTAAAGGTAGATTGGACAGACTTTGAGGAGGAATAATAGCCCTGAGTTTTTGCATATATCATATGCCAAATAACTACTGCAGAACTGGCTTGCTGCTAGAGCATTTATTTTTTATATCGTTTTGCAGATATTTCAGCTGCACAGGGGAGCTGTGTTTTACCCAGTCTTGTTAGGTGGAAAGCAGTATCCTGCTCACTGCTGATCTCCAGATTCAGACAGGTCTCTCCCACTCCCTGCTGGCAGGTCTGCAAACAGTGTTACAAAACTCTTCTGCACCTTCTTCCTAAGCAGAGAATAAGGTACAATGTTAAAGTTCATATAAATATCACTGTATTCCTTAGCACAAAGTTGACTGAGCCTTTTGGTGTAAATTATGTTTTATTTTAGCCAGGAAAGCATCAAAACTACAGGAAACAAAAGTAAACACGCTAAACCAAGTAGCATATTTATGTCCTCACGATCCTGATATTCTAACTGCTCAAATCAAAGATTTAGCCAAACATGGAAAAGCCTCCTTTTGTCCTTTAGGATGCCTTTGAGAGGGAGGAAGGTGACCATGCACTGGAGCAGATTGTCCTGAACAGTTGTGGAGTTTCCCTCACTGGAGATATCCTGGGCCATGTGCCCTTGGATGACCCTGCTTGAGCAGGAAGGTTGGACCAGGTGACCCACTGTGGTTCCTTCCAGCCAGACCCATTCTGTGATTGAGAGTTCAGTGGAGCTGGTACTTTTCATATTACAGGATTGAAATACACCTAGGACAAATATTCCAGTCCAGGGAAGCCAGGGCCAAGGTGTACTAACCCAAACAGTGCACACTGCTCTGCAGACTGTGCAGATGTCACAGCAGCCTTGAAGCAATTTCCAATTTCTACAGATGTATCTTCCTCTTCCTGTAAGAACTCAAATAATTTTTTTCCAATGACCTTTAACTTCTGCTTCATGGGAATGTTTTGGATGGTCAGTTAAGAGGGGGAGCAAACTCCCTTGAAACCAGCCACAGCCTCAGCACCCTCTTACACCCAAGGGAACACCTCCTTCCATAGCAGCTTTAGCCGTGGTGTTCTGGAGGAATCACCACCACCAGCAGAGATGAGACACAGTGGTTCCTCAGAGTCTGCTCTGTATCACTTGAGAACAGATTGTTCCAATATGTTGTACTGCTTTCATGAGACAGACAAGTTTGGGATATAAGGTGTAATTACAGTGCAATTTCAATTAAGAGTCAAACTGTGGTCCAAAAAGGTAAAAAGGTCAGTGCTATATCTAGCAATACAGCTGGATGGTGGTTTTGCACTTGGCTACAAAACTAAGGGAAATCCTAACTGGGCCAAAAATAGCCCTGTCTTCAGCCATGATTTGCTGCCAAGCATCAATCCCAGAGCAAATTCTGAAAGGATATTTGCTGGGATTTACAGTTTAAGAAATGCATTATGCACTCCTTTGTTTTAGCAGGTTTAGGCTGCAACTTCCTCTCTTTCCAGAAAGCTTTTTTTTACCCAGCTCCTTCCCAAGCTTTGATTACAAAAGAACTAGATGAAGAGATCCTCCTTTATAGAGAGTGTCTCAGCTGTCAAGTTTTACATCACAGCAAAAAAAAAAAAACTAGCACATTGTCCTGCTGTAGCTTAAACAAGGATTTAAGGAGCAAACACAGAAGACAGATTTGCCAATTAATCATCAACAGTGGGAAATTGTCTCAGAGCACCTCCTAGGGGATGAAGTCTTAGAAAACATCTGGCAGGGAATTGGATCAAGCACTAACTAGGACAACAAATAAGTTAGCAGAGCATTCAAAAGACAATATAAAGGCAGCATAACTTGTTCAAACTCTAAAATTCCCTCAAAAATTCAATATATTCAAAGGTGTTGGACAGTGCTTAACATCAAAAGTCAAAAGCTGGACCAAAGTGACATGAAAGAGTATACTAAGCACAGGGTTGAATAGGAAACCAGCTGAAAAACGAGGAGGAAAGCAGAGATCAGTAAATTCCCATGGTGGCTGGAACCAGTACTGTAGGTGGGTCAGCCCTGGTACTACAACTGTTTCTTGGGGTTTATACAAGTGGCTTAGGCCATACACAAAGCACAACATCTTTATGAGAATTCAAAAAAATGTAACAGAGGAAAATTATTTTTCTTCAAATAGATCTTAGCCTGGAAGTAAATTTTTGGAAAAAAATTGTGTGGCTGCTTTTTTGCTGTCATAGATATGCAGCCAAATGACAACAGATTACAGATTTAATGAAATCCTCAGTCTGGCTTTTCACATTGGGTCTGTAAATGTTCACACATGTTCATGAATGCTGCTAATCCCAAGGACTGGAGACAGAACAAGCCCTCCATCTGAGCCCCCTTTGAAAATTACCTCTGCCATCAGCAGGAATACTATATATCCTGTTAAGATTTTGGCAGCTACAAATGGGAACTTGGTTTTAAAGCTGGGACAGCTACAATGTCAGACACGTGCTCATGTCATGAAGTGTCATCCAATTTTAAGTGCAAATTGCCTTCTAGTACCATGTACAAGGATGTCCAGGGGAGCAGAACCTCTACAGCCTGCTTCAGAAATAGAGGATACAGCCTGGGGAAGGAAAGGCTGAGTCAGTCATGACAGCAATGAATTTTACATTGGACTAGAATAGAAGGGCCTTTCCAAATAAAGCAGACATCATAGAAATAATTGGTCTTTATCTGATGTCCACTAAAATAAAAGATTTATCTGAGCCAGGTAAAAAAACCTTAACACTTGAGCACAGAGAGCTATGCCAACAAGATCTGGACAGAGATAAAATGGATCTGGAAGATAACATGAAAAGTAGAATGCAAAGCTCTGAATTTCTCACTCACAGATATCATGGAAAAGGAAAATCCCTGAAAAATTAAAAAAAAAACAATCGGCACATTTTTACCTAAGTAACAATATCTGACCTGACAGCAAATTGTGGGTAAAATCAAACTAATCTGCTCCTTCTGGAATAGGCAACGTTTTCACCCTGTTCAACAACGCTGGTGAAAAAACAGAATAGATATGCCTCTTGTTTAGAGATAAATTGCTTCCAAAAAATCTTTGGCAAAGTGGCCAATACCTCCATATCAGAGGATTCTCATTTGTCTAGGTTTCTTATGAAAAGGTTTTTTATTTATCTATGCTTTCCAGAAAGTTGTCAAAAACTTTTGTAATTTGAGCAAAAATGAACTGATTTCATCTAGCTCATACTCATGAGAATTGCCATTCACTTCAGCAGGGCTGATTTGCACAAAAAAAAAAAACAAACGGAAATCAGTTGGGAAACTTCCTCATGGTTTTGAATGTACTAACAGTGTGTCTCCCAAATATGCTTGTGTGCAGTTGATAACAAATGCAGCAGCAGATCCATTGTGTTGTTGATAAATGTTTTGAAAGACTATAAATCCATGGGCAATCCATTAGAGTAGAGAAAAGGTATCTTATATACTGCTTGTGAGTTCCCCCTTTGTAGGAAACACCTCTTATTAGCACTGGAAAACCATCAATTTTAGTTTGGTGAAGCAAAGGCAAGCACTGATTTCTGGAGTATCATGCCAATACAGAAGTGCAACCTTATCAGCATCAGCACCAAGACAGAAATCTGTGGCAGCAATGCAAATGCAATACTCTACCCAGCTCTCAGTTTTGGTGCCTGAGCCAGAAACATGGACAGAATAAAGAATTGAAAAATTTGGGAGTGTGCATGACTGCCCACAGCTGCACAAAACATGCAGGAGAAAACTGCCTTGCTTCAAAGCTGTTGGACAAAAAGGATTCTCACTTGAGATCTGCTTCAGTGCTCCCAAAGCCAAAAGGAAGACAAGCTGGTCTATAGGGGCCCAGAGCAGAAATGATTGAGTCAGAACCTTTACACACACTAACAACTTGAAGAAATTAAGGGAAGAGCCCAGGAAAGACTTGGCTGGCAGTTCTCAGCCTTCTGCACCTGACAATGTGAGCTGCCAATTTGTTTGGATATCTTGCCATTTCCAGTTTGATATGACATGGGAAACAAAACTTCTTGTCCTGACTGCTATTTGAACCTAGCATTTAAATCCCAAAGGAAAAGGCTTCATTAGAAATGCTAGTTTCCAACACAAGACACATACCAAACAACACCCCAAGCCCTGGCTAATTAACCTTTTATCTCCTAAGCTCTCTGCCCTTTTGCGGGAATCACACCATGGAAACACCACTCTTGCTCCTGCACCTGGTTTTCCATCCTTCCCTGTGATCCCAGTGCCTTTGGCTCAGAGTCTGAATTCCCCATCTCCTCCAGGCCAGCCCCTTGCATCCAGCCAGATGTGGAGCTCAGCCTCAGAGCCACTCTGCTTTCTTTTTCACTCACACTAAGGAGCTGCAGCAGCAGTTGACATCTATTTGGTGATACCTTTTTAAAAAATCATTTTACTTGCATACATGTGATCAACTGAAAAGCACTCACAACTGCTGAAAAAGCAGTCTCCAGCTTGTCCCGTGGATGCAACAGACAAGCCAGGACTCAAGTTCTCACTAGGAATACCTCTAGACCACACTGGACACAAGAATCAGTCCAGGAAGCCAAGCTGCTATACACAAACCATAAACTATCTGTCAACACCCAGAACTGATCCTGCCCAACATTCTAAATAATCCAGATCCACATGGTTATTCTGCTGTATCTCAGAACTCTGCAACATTTCTTGGATTGCCCATCTCCAGCTATCAATATATTGAGACCCATATTCTCTGTACACTCATATTTTAAAGGCAGAAGCTGGGAATCAAAGTGTTACCCACTTCTAAAGCCCTCCCTGCACAGAAGGTGTCAGAACAAGCAGCAGCCCACTGCCATTCCCATAACTCACATGTAAAAAATTATTGATCAGGAGGAAAGTTTACTGCTCCCAATACCTTCCTAATGTGCCTGATGCAGACACAGAAGCAGAGCACCCCAGGTAGGCTTTGGGACAACAACAACCTGAGAACACAATGCAGGAAATGAATTAACATCCAAAGCAAGGAATACATCTGCATTTTAAATCAAAGGGTCCTATAATGCCTGTCTGAAACACCTGGGAAAACTAGACAAGTGTAGCAATCATGGAAATATTGTCCTGCTTCCGGGCAGTGAGAGATTAGTTAAGTCCTGGGCACATCAGTTACATAGGCTCAGCTTAGAATCTATTTACACAGAACTAGGAGTGCATATCCTGGACTTGGATTGTACCTTGAATTTGTACAGCCATCCTTAGGGCTTCAGAGATCTTGAACACTAAACATAACAAAAAATAAATTAGATAAAAGATAGCAGAGCTGAAGCTCTAAGAACAGGGGAAAAAAAGACAGCAATACACCCTGTACTTCCAGTCTGGTTACAAACTGCAGTGAACAGCGAACTTTCCAAATTCTTTTGAAATACTGGAGTGCTGCAGGGATAGCATGATGGATTTAAATTCAAGACATCGAAGAACTATCCAAGAAAATGAAGCCTTTGATTTGCACTCAAGTAAATCTTCCTCTGGATTAATCTGCCCAGCTCTGAGATAACATGTAGATTTTTTTTTCCTTAAACAGCCTAACATAAACAAATCCCCCACATGCAGTGAGTGGTGGGGCAGCAAAAAGAAAAGCAGTTTGTACTTTCCAAGGAACGGAAAAACACTTTGTCATTCACTCCAGTTTGGCTTTCAGAAGTGCTGCCAGGCCACTGAGTGTTTGATATTATCAGTCTGCTACCAAGAACTTCATTTAAGCTCAGGGAGCTGCCTGCATCGCTGGGTGATTCCCAAAACAACAGGGGTCTGGGTAACATCACCTCACCCACTCCTGCTCTACCTCTGTTAAACATGACAGAGCAACTGAGCTCCAGCCTGAAGAAGCTGGTGGGTGCTCATACAACTGCACAAACTGGCATTACTGGTCCACAGGGGATACAAGGCTATGAAGGCAGGCTGGCAATTTTTCATCACTAAATAAAATCAGCCTTTACAGTGGTGATCACTTACTTTTTTACCCTCTTCTCCCATCAGCAGCAGTCTGATGTTCCACTGCTTGTTGCAGGAACAAGACAGTGTTCTAGGATGGACCAAGATGCCACGAGTTCTTGTCTGACCTGCACAGATCTTATAGAAAAAGTCATGTCTTGATTTCTGGTTCCAAATTCAGTTGTGGTCAGTAAACCCAGCCTCCACAGTTACACACTCTGCCAGTCCTGGCTGGACTGTGCCCTTCTTTGGCCTTACAGCCAGGCTGTGCCCAGATTCCAGGGGCTGCCTCTGCCCTGCAGGCTATGCCAAGGTGGAAGGCAGCTCCCTGAGGCTGGGCTCAAACAAAGCCCCTGCACAGCCCGCTGCCTGTAGCCTGTGTGGGAGCACATCGGTGCTGAGCTCTGCTGGGGGAAAAGATCTCAGCTCCTCAGCTGTATGCTACAAAATCCCCGCTGCGTCTGTTAGTTTGTTTTCCTCAGCAGCAATTTTTTAGGAACAGCTGAGCACTCAGATTGCCCTTTCCCTGGGACTGAGAGCCAAGCAAACCCAGCTAGCACACACAGCTGCTCCTTCATAGCAGAGTGTTTTGCATCTGGCCAGATCAGTCCTCGAAAGCACGTTGAGAAAACACACTTGGATAGCAGTCAATTAACACAACAAAAGACACTTGAAGTAGTCCTTTCCCTGCTAAATGCTATCCCTGCAGCCAGTCTTCTGGGTTTCTACCACATACATTCTCTTCATGCAAGGGAAACTTATCTATTCTCTTCTTGGCACATCTCAGACAGCACACTACTTCGAAAAGGCACAACCCCCTGGCTGGGATGCCAAACTGAGCCCAAGGCAGCAATGTGGGTTCTTCAAGCAGTTTCTGCTCAGTGGCAGGTTCCATTGCTGACAAGCCTTTGTCAAATGACTGCACAGTGTGTACTGCACCTAGCAACAGTTGGGGAGATCACAGGTGCTGAAGACTCTTTGGCCCTTACTCTGATGCACTCCAACATCTTTTCTCATGGCTACACTGAAGCACCTCTCAGCAGTTTGAAACAACAAACCTTATACACCTCTGTGGAAAATGGGTCATGGACCTGCACTAACCACCCCAGGACCACCCCATTGGCTCACAAAGGCAGGATTGGAAAGCAAACCCAGACCTGTCAGCTCTCAAGATTTCAGCAACGAATCACGAGCAGAAATCAGGACTGGCAAGAGACCCAAATTCTTGCAGCTCTCAAATCTGCTCAAACTGGGGCAGATCTCTGCTGAAGATAGGCTGCAGCGCTGCCAGGAGGGAGCATGGACAGACACACAGGCTGCTGTTCAGGGCAATTTCCCATAACTGAAGGGCTCACTTGTTACACTTCTTTCCAGCAATCACTGTAGAAACAGACAGGAGGTTACAGACATCAGCACATTATGTGAAAAGCTAAAGGAATCAAGAGAAGTAACTCATGCCAATTATTTTTCAATGCCCCTGGCCTTCACCTATTGCACTGTGCACAGACTGGTAGGGAGAGAGTGGAAAAAGCAGACACCACCTCCAGCTCAACAACTCCCATTAGAACCAACTGACTGCTTAATAGGGAGATCCTGAATTCAGGGAGTTCAGGCAAGTATGGCATTAGATTATGCCTATATTTACATCTGTCCCAGAGGGCCACATTTCCTGTACTGCAAACCCCACAAGAAGGGGTAATTAGATTTTTCCTTCATTGATGTTTGGCTCTGTTACAGAGGCTTTGGCTTTTTGTTCCTGCAGGAGCTTCCCTGGGGAACCTATTTTCTTGAGTTCTACTTTCTCCTTCTGCCTGGCCTTTGCCTGAGCAAGGGTTACAGTGGGCCCTCAAGCTGATCCTCAGGAGGGGTCCAAGGCTGAGGCTGGCCAGGATCTGCAGAGACCAGCCTCATTCTGAATTAGGCAGCACCTTGCTGCCAGACACCCTCCAAGGACTGCACAGAAACTGATCTACAGCTGCTCATTCCACACCCTTTGGAGAAGAACACCCGGACAGGAGATGTCTCCAGAGCATTCTTGTGAAGCAGTGAGCATGTGCATCCCAGAGGTGCCAGCCTGGATACAGACTCCCTGCAAGGCTGAGACTCCTCATTAACACACCACAGCCCAAAGTTGTGGCACAGGGTGCCCACTAGCCTGCAGATGTAGCAAATTAGACTACTTCCCTCCTAGAAAGTGTGGCCGGCACCCCCATGCTAAAATCTGAAGTTTATCCCAAAGGCTAACAGGCAATGAGCTGGAGTTGTCTCTCATGCTGCTCTCTTCACATACATCATTTCAGCCTGAAAACTGTGTGAGCAGCAAAAGAAGTTCCTGAGAAAAATCTAGTGACTGCATGTGACCTTACCCCTGCAGCACACTGTCAACACATTAATTCACTTCTGGATAAAATTCTAATAGATTCTGACCTCCAGCATCAGGAGGACTTTCTTCAACAGCCACCAGCCTGGCAGCCTGCTCCTTTTTCATTCAATGTTTGCAGAAACTTTTCAATAGAGTCAATAGCAGGAACATACATCAGTTTCTTCAAATAGCTAATTCTGTCTGTAGACACTTTTTCCAGCTACTTGCCATCCATAGAGAAATAATTTGGGAATATTGCCATGACCACACTTTACTGGGAGAAACACACTTAAGCCTATAAAGGCCAAAGTTCATCTTGAAAGGTTGTGCCATTGCAGGAGTTAGTCACAGCTGTATTGACTACTGTCACACAACTGGCTCCAGAGAGGCCAGGCAAGGTTTGTTTTGCTGCCTTCTCAAGCACACAGCACAACAAACATTTGATGGAGATGAGAGCATGAAAAGAGTTCAGAACATGGACTTCAGTCACATGGCAGAGCATCCTTTCATTCCTGCCCCTTGTGACATGTTTTAACAAAATGGAATGCATTTCATAGATAAAGGTTCTGCTAAAGCTGAGCTTGAGGTATGACATGCAGGACTCAGCAGGGGTGTGGAGCCCAAATTCTGGGTAGAGCTGGGATGGTGGCAGTCCTCAGCAAAGGCACAGTGTCTCTGTACATGCCAAAACAAGGCACAGAGAACCAAGGGGTTCCAGCAAATACTGGGGAGTGTGAAGGAAGAAACTTTGAACATGTATGTCAGACAAGCTTCCCTGAAGGAACCCAAGTGGCATGAAAGATTTCCCTCTGTTGGCCTAAGTAGCAGCAAACTGGTATCATCCCACTGCACATGGCACAACTCTCACCCCAAATACCCCACCCAGAGGTTATGAGCACACAGCAGCTCAGACCCAGAGCAGATCAAATAACAAATATATGGAAAGAACTACTTTCCCCCAGATCTTTCCCAGGTGCTTAGGAAAGAGTAAGGAATGAGTGCATGAGACAAGCTCAGGCACCACAGGGAGAAGAAATGCCCTAGCTGCTTGCTGGGCTGACAGTGCCAGCCTGACTCAGTCCCCAGCTGCAAGCAGAGCCCAGGCCAGAGCAGCCAGATGGAAAGAACTTGGTGGGCTGGAGCTGAGGAGGAGGACAGCCTGTAGGAACATTGAAATTCCTCAGTTTCTCTGTACAAAAAGCCTGAATTGCATGCTGCTGCTGGGATCCAAGAGACAAGGCTCAAAGCTGCTCATCTGGCAGCACTGAGACTTCAGCAAGGAGCAGTGCAGGGAGTTTAGAGAGAGATTGCTTTTGGGTAGGTCCCATACAAAACAAGCCTCTTCACTACTTAGAAAGCAACCGAGTAGAACAGCATTTCTACAAAACTACTTCAATTTTGTTGAATTTACTTCCCTTTATAACACAGCTGAAAAATAAACAGAAAAAAAGTAAACAGTAACAGAGGCAAAAAAAGAACCCCATTTCCCAATCCATCCATCTGTGCTCACGCTCCACCCCAGCAGCTGTAGAGCTTCAGTTCTGCCTAATACCTCTCCAGATTTATTGGATGCCCAGCTAAAAAGCACTGATTGTTCCCTGTTGCAGTATTTTGCCATGGGTGAGGAATGTGGGAGGGATCCATAATATTTTTATGACTATTATATGACCTTCTGTTAACTTAATGGGATAAGTCACAGGGCCCTCCCTGAGAAGAGGGCAAGAATCCCTTGAGATGTATGCTCATGGAGAGGCATGGAGGTCAAACCAACAGTGGAGCCTGAACACTGCCAAGAGTCTTAATTATGAATTATGAATCTAGGTACTATAGTTGCTATTTCAGGAGCTGCTAAATTAACATGCAAGTAAGAAACAGGAGGATCTTCTCAAAAGATAGGGCACTTCAGCCTCCCACCCATTAAGGGATGTGAAATTAATTTAAAGTTCTAACAGCAGTCATTTGTGGTGCCTGATTTATCAAGGCCACAGAGCATCAAGGCAAAATCTTGCCTTCACTGCTGTCTCTCCTCATGCCAAGGAGAAAGTTAATCCCCCCAGAAAATCCCCCACCAGCACAGATAACGTTTCTTGAAACAGGATATCATCTCTCCTCTGTTCACTTTTCACACCCTGAGGAGTAAAATTGAGTGGCATTGTCTCATAAGAAAACGTTGCTAGATTCAAGCTGAGTTTTGTAGACAGAGCTAAATCTAAAGCAAGAATAACTTTGGCTAGAGGTGCAAATATGACAGAAAGTGAGCTTGGAGTCATTAAAAGAGAATTTTGCTTCTGGTCAAGACTACTGTTTTCTGCCATTCTGAAAAAGGCTGAAATTGCCTTTGAATTTGATGCCAGAGGTGAAACAAGTTTTGTCATAGTCTACAGGAGATTCACAATCTTGTGTCCCCCAATCATAGGAAATTTAATATCCATCAACTAAAAATGCTGCCACAGCTATTCCATAAGGTTGCTAAGCCACTGAACTAGAGACTCTAAGTGAAATTTGTATCTGCTTGCATTCCTGAGAGGCAGCCTTAGCATCAAAACAGGCACACTAAGCCCCAGCTCCTCTCAGGGTTCAGGATACTCTGCTGTGGAGGGGAAAACCCTATTCCCAGGAGAGTGATTGGGGTTTCTGAGGGACTCACTGTGGCTGTAGAGGGGAGGGTTTCAGCACCCTTCCTTAACAGAGCACTGCATTATTAGGAGCCTGGACACACTGAAATTACCTGCCTGGGAGCTGCTGCTTACGTTTACTCAAGAGAAGGTAGAAGTTGGGTGCAGAGCCTGCTTGAACCTCAAAACCACGTTTATTTTCCCCAGCTTCTTTTTTTTTTTTTTTGCCAACAAAGCACAAAACAGACTATGGAGTCAAAAAGTTTCTTCTTAGAGTCGGTGGGTGGGGAAAGTACTGTTTCATTGTCTTCATAATTAAAGCACGTCTCATCAGAGCACATGAGGCAATGCACCTCCTCAAGGGGAGGGGATTGTTGGCACTCAGCTGGTGGAAACAATCAACTGGCTGGAGGGTGATCCTCAAATTCTCTTTGCTTGTGTGGGGGGCAATCCCAGCATGGCAGGGAAGCACCCACTGCTCTTCCATAACTCACAACCAGCTTCAATCAGCAGCTACACAAATTTACCAAGGGCAATGAGCAGTAATTTAGTACCAGTCACATCACCAGCTGGGGTGAGCAGCACCATCTCTGCCTAGGACCCCAACACCACCAGCAAAGCCCTTGGTGCAGGGAAACAGACACTGGGGTTAAAGGAGAGTTAAGTACTTCAGACTTGTGAAAGTTTAATTTGCTGTGTTTATAGTTACTAAAGGAAGGAAATAGTTGTGCTGAATGCAACATTTCTACCAAATATATCTAAGGTATAAAAAAACCTTTCAGCTGGAACCAAAGCTGTTTGTTATCACAGCCCACCTCCAGCAGGCCTTTCAAGTGAGAGGTCACTAGAGCTGCAGCAGGCTGTGTGCCACTGGAGATGCTGGCAGAAATAGATCCACCCCATTCCCTTCATGTGTGTAGGGTGTGGGAGGAAGATGAATGCATCATCGACTCTCCCAACTGTCAACAAATGGCTTTTTTTTTTTTTTTTTTTGGGGACGACGATGACAATGCTGTTCACAGAAGGAGGGTCACTTAAGAGACATGAGTTAAAGCATTGTGTTGAGAAACCACAGGCCTAACTCTGGTCAGACTTATGTGGTGACTAAAAATTTCCAAATTGGGATAAATATAGACAGATACAGAGAGATAGTCCATAAGACTAGGTTGGTTTTTAAATTTCAAGTTGTATTCAAGTAAGAATGTTTGAATCTGATCCAGGTTCATATCTAAAGGTGACCTCAACTTCTGGTCCTTTTGCTCACAGCAGGAGACTCCAGCATTCATGGTCACACAGCCAAGCAAGCCCTGGAGTTACCTCCAGCCTCCTCAGTTTTCACTCATATCCCCCCTTAACTTCCATACATTTTATTCCATCCTCATTTTTAGCTTTCTAATTCCATGGTGGCCTCTCAAACATACTAAATATAAATGTGTGAACCCAGCTATGTAAATAAAGTGGCCCGTGTGGTGAGCACACATGAGGGCAGGGGGCCTTTCCCATCGATGGGAGGGCTGATTGCCAAGCAAATCCCAAGCTCTGCACTCCAGCACAGGGAAAGGGAGCCTAAGATTTAGGAGCAGTCACAACTTTTCTTGAAATAGCTGATATTTTTTTTCCGCCTAGGTTAGAAAATGACAGGCACTGGCACACCAAGATCTGCCTCCATCACCAGGAGACAGAGACATGGAGGAGAGAGGGTCAGGGGACAGGGAGATATGTAGGGGGAAAATTTATGGATAAGTGGCATGCAACCAGAAGGGATTACCAGTCTTACTCTTGTGTTGTTGATATATGCGCACATCAGTGTTCGTTTGGGCGCACACTTAATGGGGGCAGTTAGGTATAATTTGTTTGAGTGATTCCTTTATTCCTTCCTGCAGAAGCAGCTCAGACTCAGATTTGAAAAATAAGTGATGAGGCAGTTCAGGTTGCCAGACAGCTGTATCACTGTTTCCTTTGCAATATCCCATTGTGGTAGGGGATCTGCCCCTCTGTCAGGTGAGTGGATGTGTCGGGATCTGCATGGAGGGTGGTGGGACTGGATGTGAGGACTGCCAGCTCTCCCACAGTGAGTCTCTTCTGACTCAAGAGGTTGTTGTCAAGCTGCCCACTCTGACAGTCCTCTGTGCCATTCCACGAGGGCAAAGGAGCAGCAGGGAGGTGGTCCAGGGCACACAACTTCCTCAGATTGTGAGTTCTCAGGGTGGGACAGCAGTGAGAGCACACCCAGGCTCTGGCTCACTGTCACACTAACACAGCACTGAGCCAGCTCCTAACCTGCAGCAGGCACAAATGAGGCCATGCCAGGTTCAGGGACTGGATCTCAGTGCAAAGGGAACACTACACAGCCAGTGGGACACATGATTGCAGGGGATGTCCAAGCCAGGCAAATATAATACACGGCAGAAACTTATTCCCATTACCACAGACTCACCTCATGTGATGGGCAAATTCAAATTTACATCCCAGCTTTCCAGCTAAGGCCAGGACTGTCTCCTCCCTTCAAATCACACAAGCCATGGCAGGATCTCAAGGTTTTCAGAGAGGTAAGCATCCATTTTTTCAGAGGTAAGCACCCAGTGCCCAGTGCCTAGGCTGGGAGACCAAGTTGGCATCTAGGGTCTCCCCAGGGATTTGTCTGACCTCACCCAACCTCCATGTCCAGGAGGTCTGTCTCCTTTGCTGCTGCTTCTCCCTGTTCTCAGCCTTTTCCTATTCCCAGCCCCAACTAGGGGTGATGCGACCAAACTTCTGGTTTTAAATCTATATGCTTGAAACTCTTTCAGACAACGTAGAAAAAGAGGTGATGGATCCTGCTATGCTTGTTTGCTCTGAAGCCTTTTGGAGGCAATGCCAAATAAAATGAAGCCACAGAATAAATCCTACTAACAGGAACACTTTTACAAATAACTCAGCTACACAGCTTCCAAGTCCTTGAGCATTTCTACATCTCTGCAGCCAAAAACATATGTTTTGTATTGCTTCACATAAATCTCCCTGGTTATTTATCTACATAAACCCTTCTTTAAATTGCTCACTGGGATTCGAAATGCAGCAAGCAGGATCTTTGATGTGTCTCAACCCTCAGGTGCATCAATCACTGCTGAGCACACCTTGTTTGCTCCCATGCAGGAAGAAGCTACCAGTCCCCTTTGCCAGAAAAGAAGGCAAAGAGTCAAATGGATGGATGATGGATGGATGAATGTCTGTGGGATAAAGCTCATGCACAGAGCTTGTTTATACTGAGTTACTAGCACCACCTCCTCCCACTTACTAATAAAACACTGCTCCACCAGCCTTCCTTATGAAATATACTCCAGACCAAGAGCCTGCACATGAATATTTGATCTCTTTGTGAGCTCCTTTTACACTACTGCATTTCCTCCCATGGTGGCAATTTCTCTCTCTACAGGAATAAGTAAAACAACAGCCTTGTTTTGTGGTGTTAAGGTGGTATTTTAGTCTTGTTACAGACCTGCTCCACACAGAGGTGGATCTCACCCTTCATCATTATAGCACAACTTTTAGTTCAGGGGATGAATCATGGGTTTAAGTTAGAGTTTAGCTGAGTAAGTTCCTCGATTGAGAGCTAGCATTGTATTTCACAAGGGAAGTGAAGACTTACAGAAAGGCAGGCAAGATTCATCATGCTTGAGTAAGCTGTGCTGCTGATAATGCAGTGTGATGCTATCTAGATCGAGGCATCAACCCACCTCAGTTTCCCCATTCAAAATAAAAATTAATCAGTGCAATAGAAAAACTGAGGATATTTACTTCATGTTGACACAGCACTCCTGTTGGCCTCATTGCTGGGTCTCAGTTATGAGAGTCAGCCTGCACACATGGAACACTGTAACATGTCACACTGCTCCAGGGAAAGCAATCCCTTGTGAACATCCTCGCACATCTGCATGTGGCTCCAGCACTGCTGCTGCAAGTTGCTGTCTCCCAGAGTAATGGCAGATGATAGAAATTTTTTTGTGGAGTGGAAGTTGAAGGGATGGAGAAGTCAGAAGAGGGGAGATGGAACCTTAGAGCAACTTGGCCAGCAGTTCAAACACTTACTGTGACAGCCCAAAGCTCATATCCACTGACAACTACTGAGGAAGGATTTGCCTAGCTTTGGGAGCAAGCTACAGTCTTTATTGAGGGGTCCCAGCAGCAGCTGAATTGGAAATTCAGACAGAAGATGTGTGACTGATTTCACCTCTTCTTCATCTCCGTACACATAGGCTAAGGCTACTCTGGACTATCTCGTGGGTCATTTTTCTGCCTCTGCACTGCTGCTGTGTAGTTACCTTTGGTGCTCTCTGTATCTGCTTTTTTGTGACCTGTGGTGTGGAGCTGGACTTCTTTAACTACAGTCCACTGCTACAAACAACACATTGCTATTATTAAGGTGGGGATGGTCTTTCAATCTTCAATTACCTCTGTATTTCATTACTCTAGTAATCTAGGGACTTCTTGTGGTGTGAGGAATTTTTCAATGTCAGTGGGAAAAGTGGATGTGTGCTTACTGAATCCATGTGAGGTGAAATCCATGGCCTTCACACCCAGATTCCAAGCCATGCCCATATTGCAGTAAGGGATCCTAAGCAGAGTCTTTTCCATCTTCTCTGCCTGCCTGTGTATGCCTTACTGATCACTTCTAGTGCCTCTTAGACAATGCTAACCAACATACCCACCTGATAAAGGATTTCCATCAAACTCAGGCTCTGGGAATGATTTAGACTTCAGCCCAGACATGGAAAAAGGAGATGGAGCTATTTTTAGTGTGATAGTCCATTGAGAGGCACTGATGCCAATTTCAGCATGATGAGTCTCTCCCAAGCTCTGGAGCTGACTGATTCATGGTAGGGGGTTCCTGTATGTGTGGGCAACATGGTCTTTGTGACATGTCATCTTTGAACACATCTGGAATTCCCACAGTTATTGCATGGGAGCAGTTCACAGCAAGTGACTCTGACAAAGCCTGTAAGAAAGACTGAGAACTGAAGGGCAGCAGGCATAGAGGACATGCAGGGACTGGTGCAGGGGGTAGCCATGCCTTAAAATCACATAGGTAACTCCCTTCATGTTTCCCTTCCCTCTTTACATGCAAGTTGAGATCTCCATTCATCCACCTGAGAGCCAAGATCAGTCTCGCAAAGACTGAGATTCCTAAGGAAGAGAGACAAAGCCCCCAAGTCCCCACTGCCAAGGCCAGCACTGAGCTGTGCTCCCTTTGCCCTGGGCACACCACAGCAACCCCATCAGGCTGAGGGTCCCCCCTTGCCCAGTCCCTGTCAGAGCTGACAATCAGCTCTGTGGCTGTGCTGCCTCACAGTGGAGTGGAGACAGTCCCACTGGAGTGGGCTTGTACCTGCAACACGGAGCAGCCCCCCTGTGCACCAGGCACATCCCTGAGTGTGTGCAACTCCCTGGACAGAAGGCTCATACATCTCACTGGATGGCATCCTCTGCCCTTGTTAATTCGGGGGAGCACCCCTATCCCTGTCAAGCCTCTGCTGCCTTCATGGTATTTTGCAGCTCCCAGCCTCACTCCTGCCTCAGTCCTCCTAACCACTCCCACTGCTGTAAGCAAAGAAATTTAACAGGCAGCTGAGAAGTGCAGAGATCGAAGGTATTTCTTGCCTTGGGGCTTAGATTTGGAATTAGTGCCTTGACCTTAATCTCAGCTCTCCTGATGTCCCCTCTCCCTAGTTCCCTGTGACATTCCTTGTTTAGCTTTTACTATCCCCCAAAGATCATGAATTTCAATAATACAATTAGAAATAATACTATTAGTAACAGGAAACAAAGATTTAACTTGGGAGCTTTCTTTCCTCTGGATTTTGAGTCAGTTTCTGCAGGTTTTTCTCTGCAGTTTTCTGAGTTAGAAATGTGTTTTCATGGAGAGTCTTGCATAATCATGTGGTTCTGGGAGCTGGACACCTATCTCTGGGAGCCCCGCTGTGGAACTGGAATCAAATGCATAATAAATAAATGTAATTTTGATAGTTCTTGTTATTACAGCTTAGTTTAAGAAAAACACATGGGTTTTCAACACATATATACATACACTTGCCTATGTATGCATACATCCTGATTACACATCTCTGTGCCAAATACTGTGTAAAATGTCACAAGCTCAGCACACATTGCTCAGCCCACCCCCTTGGAGAGCAGAGCAGCACTGGGATGGGGATTGATCCCAGCTGCACAGACCTGTGTCCCACTCCTGGGGGATGGCCAGCCAGGAGCCTCTCACATGTCCTGCCACAGGGAGTTGGTCTTAGTCCACATTTTGGAAAGCCTCTAAGGTTGGTGTCAAACAGGTGACAAATAAGAGAAGGGAAGTTCATGCTGACATGCTAGAAGGTTGCTTTCCTGAGTGAGGGGCTGGGGTGAGGGCTTGCAGGTTTCACAGGGAAAGCAGAAATCACCAGCAAGTCAGAGTGATAGAGGTACTGTAGAGGTCTGTGAGATCCCCATAAGTGCATCAGATGTATTTCTACTTATCCATTTTTTGCTTAAGATTGCCCTTGCCACAGAGGTATCAACCTCAGTCCTCTTCCCCGGTATCATCTCCACATCATCCCACACCACTCTGTGTCCTGAGTTTTATCAACACTGGATGCCTGGATGAGAGCTCAGCCCCCAGCCATTGCCAGGCACAAGACACAGACTGGGCAAACGCCAGGATACCCTGGTATCCAGGCCCCAGGATAAATGCAGTGTCTCTCCAATTGTGCTGGCAATGAGAGGGTCCTCAGGAGGGGCTGTGAGTACAAAGGCTCTCCAGCAGCCCCTCCAGTTCACCCTCTCTGCTGGTTCAGCCTGCAGCACTGGAGGTGTGCACCAAAACCTCTGGGGCTGGCTGGATGTGGGACAATCGAGACACTGCACTGCTGAGCCTTGGCATTTCTGCTGGGGTGAGAAATTCCTGGAGGAGCAGACGAGTGTTCAGCAGCGTGTTGATCCCTCTGATCACAGAGCATAAAGCAAAACAGGCCAGCTGTTGATTTCTGTTCACTGCAGCTCTGGGCTCTCCCCGGTCCCCTTCAGATCTATGTTGTGGCTATTCATGCTTTTCTTGTTCAAACAGTAAAACTTAATGATGCCCTTTCATGCCCACTTTGCAGGGGGCTGGCTGCAGCCTGCCTTGCACAGGGAGCAGCCTGTGCAGTGGTGGGGTCCTGCTGTCCCCTGCCGGGCATCACCAGCACGGCTGCAGTGCTGCCCCGGATTTTGAGACTGCAGAGGGCATCATTTCCTGCTATAGCAAAGGAAGAGGTGGCACACTTCAGATTTTCTCTTTAGCTCTGCTGGTATTGTGACTTCAGGCAGCCCTGTGCCATGTTTTTCCCCGGCTCAGGAGTGGAGGGAGGTCTGCCAAGCTCGCCTCAGGATGCTGTCAGTACATTCAGACTGGTTTGGAAAGCAGTGGACCTCTGGGGATACAAGGCAGAGTGAAACTTGCTGACTGCAAGGAGATATTTGTACCCAGTGAACCTACAGCTGCAGTTCATTGGTGCTTCCGACTGACTGGGTCCATCTGCCATCAGCCTGCTCTTGTGACAGTCCATTTCCTCTCCATGCAGGTGACCTCTCCAGGCAGGTGACCTGGTGGAAGGAGGGCACAGGGAGGTGGCACCTGGCACCGCTGAAAAGGGTCTGGGTGGCTGTTTGCTGGCTCCCTGTCCTCTGGTGGGCAAGGGAGAGCATTGGTGTCAGTCTGTCTTAGCTGGACACTCTGCTGCTGCTGAGAGGAGACCAAGGCTGCTGAGCAAGGCTACCTGACATGGTGGTTATAGCTAAGCGCTATAGCTAAGGAGGAGAGAAGAGGAGGTGAAATATCAGAAAAAGATTTCCAGAATATTGTCCAAGGCAGGTTGGGAACTGTTTTTATACTTTGGGCAAGCCAGGTTAAGCATGTTTCCACAGGTTTCTTCTAGAGCACGGTTTGTGGTACCCTATGCCCCAGGATAGGATCTCCTCTATCTGCAGCACTCTTGCAGCATCATCATCTTGCAAAGACAAACATGAGGTGAGAGTGCTGCTCCCCTACATCCTTACTGGGGCAGCCAGTCCAGATGCTGCCCTGTGGCCTTGGTCACAGAAGAACAGCCACGGCGGTCCTGCCACAGCAAAACTGACTTGAGCAAAGTGTGAGTAGGGAGAGATGAAGACAGAGATTAACATGACCATGAAGCCATAACCCTGAGATAATATCCTCTCAAATCAACCCATACATCAGGGGAAGCAGACTGTAAATGTGAATCCTGGCTAGCAGCCAAAGCGCAAATGGTAACCCTCTGTGCAAGAGTAGTGGTTTAATGTGCTGTGGGGACCACTGCTGTTACGTGTCCCAGAACAGCCTGTGCTACTGCATAGGTTTTGCAATGTTGGTTACAGGCTATTAAACACCTCTAAGCTCAGAAGTTGTCGGTCCTCTTCATTCCTAAAACCTCACTAACATACACCTTCATTAAGGGTATCATCTCCCCACTTGAACAGAGGCAGAAGGAGAAAGGACCCTTCTACTGAGAAAAATCAAGTTCGTGTAAGGTTGCTTTGTAGGAGCACTAGCCAAAAAAATCCTAAATGGAAGGAAGGACCTGTTAAATGTGTGTTGATACAAATGAAGTCTGAGGATACCAGTTCACTCCATGCTACTCTGCTGGGCACTGGAGTGAGAGAAACACCCCCCAGGAAGAGTGAGTGAAGGCTTTGTGCTGCTCCAGGCAAAGGGTCTCTCCACATGGTGGACAAGGAGCCTCAGGAAGGCTAATACAGGCCCACTCAGAGGACGGAGGCTGGGCAACCAAAGGAACACGGGAAGGAGAAGCAAGGTTTAAATTGTTAATGTATTAATCTGCCTTTTCCAAATAAATTCTGTTCCTCCATGACCACCACCACTGGCACCCATACATTTACATTTATTTAAAACCCTGGGGCATGTTGCTTTCCAGAAAGGAAACATTGCTGTCAAGGGCACTTAGACAAAGTCATTTGCTTTCTGGGTGAGAACTCAGTGAAGTTTAATAAGAGTTCCAGACTAAGAGCTGAGTGTGCTGCACTCCCATGTTGGCTAAGGGGACCCCTAACTCAGGAGGAGGCAGCAGCTTGCTGCCTAGAGCAGTGCAGGGTGCTGCTGAAGGATGAGTGGCCATACCTCAGGGCTGCAGTGTTTTCTGCATCTCTTCAAGCCTAAGCTCATGGCTCTAAGTAATTCTGAAATATTCTTATGTCTTCCTTTCCTCGATTTGCTTTTAAACTACTTTTCTACTTTCCACATTTGTAAAGAGACACCTTCAATTCAATACATCACTGATAAAAAAAGAACATGACAGCAAGAAAAAAAGCATCCAGACTGCACAACCTGAAAGAACTTGTACAACCTGTACAGCCTGGGAATCCCTGAGATTTGCTCAGTTGGTTAGAGCATGGTGCTAATAACACCAAGATTGTGGGCTCAATCCACATACAGGCCATTTACTTAAGAGTTGGACTCAATGACCCTTGTGGATCCCTTCCAACTCAGAATATTCTGTGGATCTGTATTCTGTAAACGCCAGGGCCTTTAAGCTGTTTTAGTGATTAGTCGAGGCAGAGAGTGCTCCTGGAGCCTGCAGCAAAGCACCATTAGAGGGCATGGGGATCACCCAGGCAATGACCAGCCACAGCAAGCAGGGCAGCAGGTACCCCAGCTGAGTTTTCCCTCAGCCTTCATGTGACCTTCCCTGTTGGCTGCCTCTGATTTCCACTCTCTTGAAAAGGAAGACTCACCACTGAGTCACCAGTTGTGGAAAAACAGCCAAGGTGGTGCAGGAGGACAAGAGGAAATGGTAATACCCAAAGTGTGATAGTGCCACAAAGCAAAGACATGAGTTGGGTTTGCACCATTCAGCATTGCCCCTCAGGATGCTCTGGAAACCCTCCTCCTGTGGGCCTTTCCATTTTTCACATGGAAAATGTGCACTGTGCCCAAACCTTGTCAGGATGGTCTGCTGCAAAATCTCTGCCACTCACAACCTTGTGAATGTTCAAAAAACAGTATCAGCAGTCATTTACAGCAATCATGAGGCCATTTCATAAGCTCAGGCATTTGGCTGCAGTGGGAAAATACCGGTTTGAAATACAGACCAAGAACCCATGGAAGAGAAGCTGTTACTGTTTCCTTGGCACAAGTCATCTCTACTCTCAGGACAAGTCAGTACAGCACATACTGGCCAGGCTCAGCTTTGTGGTGTCAAGCAGGTGAGAAGGGATCACAGGGGGACAGGTTCAGCTGGTTGCTCCCTCCCTGTAGGGCTGGCTGTCTGTGTGTGAGTTGAGCGTGACTCACCCAGTCCCTTGCCCACAGCAGCTTCCCATCCAGCACAGCAAGGGGCAGGGGCTGCAGTGATTCTCCAGACTCCAGCTGCAGCACAAGGTGAGCTCACTGAGCTGTGAACCCACAGCCCTGCAGGCACCTCACGTCCGTGCTGCCCACTGGGACTGTGCTGTGCTCACATGACCCTCCTGCTGGGACTGCCATGCCAGGACTGCCATGCCGCTGCCCACACCACCTCTTCCCTGAGTGGCAGCAGGTGGAGATCGATGGTGACCTCCAGAGAGATCTCTTGTTCAAGCACAAAAGACTGTGGGGCTGGGGTCCAGAACAGACAGTGTTTTCTTGTCTTGTCCCTCGGACATATGTAGGGCTGCCCCTCTCCTGAGGCAGTGTGTCAAGCCAAGGATCCCCAGGCTGTCTACCAAATCTAAGGCAGAGAGATCAGAGTACCTGTGCAGCTCATTCCATATATTATGACACTTGTGAGACCCTGGTGCTGTTCAAATTACTCTGGTAGCTACAAAACAAAAATGCATTTCACTGGGGTTCCCAAAAAAAGATGGGGCCAGATATCCCTTGCTATGGCTGTCCCAAGTGTGTGGGACCCCTGTGAACACATCTGATCTTGTTCCTGTGGTTGCACATCAGCACAGATGCTTCCCAAGCCGTACTGCTTGGAACCTGGGTGGTGAGCAGCAGCCATGGCCGGGGGCTCAGCTGCAGGAGGCAGTGGCCTGGGGTGCCCCTCATGACTTGCCAGAAATGTGCTGCTCTCTCGCCAAGAGCAAACATCGTCATCCTCACAAATGGTTAACCTGCCGGGAGCTGCACAGCACTAATGACTTCACATTCGTTTAATCAGCTTGGGCTTCCAGAGCCTCCACCTCAGGAGCAGGGAAGGCCGTGCACCCATGCACTTGGGGTACAAACGCTCCCAAAGCCGCACCCCTGCATCACCAATCATTAATCACCCCGGGCCGGGAAGGAGCCAGCAGCCAGCAGGAAAAGGCTGGGTCTCCACAGCCCCCACGGGAGCAGCAGGAGCAGCGCTGACCAGTCCCTGGGGTGGCAGCTCATTGCCCGACCACCCTCCCCTGGGAGGCCCTGTGGAGGTGGCCAGTCCTGCACGCACTGCCCTTTCCTCCAGGAAGGTCACTCAGTCCAGGACACGAGAGGCTCTGCCTGTTTCTGGAACTGCTGGGCTACACCTGACGTGGGGGCTCTGAAGAGGAGGTTGTGCCTGGTGGTACCGCAGTCTTCATCTCTTCACCATGCAGCACAAGGCATTTTGGAGTGCCCTGGAGTATACCTGCCGATTGCTGGGCATCTCCACCGCAGCAGGTAAGAGCAAAATCTCTTTGTCTTCGGGACTAAAAGGCAAGGAGTGGGTGCTGGGACCTCCAGGCTGCCTCACTGCCTTTGGCCAGCTGCAGCACAGCCCCATCCTATGAGGGGGACAAGGAAACTTGCTCACTTTTGCTTTGGGACCCAGGGTGGGAGAGTGCTGGGTGCCTGGCCAGGCTCTTTCCAAATGCCGTGGGAGGCACAGTGAGACATCAGAAAGGAAAGGCCAGCATTCAGAGGGCGAACTAAAACACACACACACACACAAAAAAAAAATTAAACTATTCTTCTAAAACAGACATAGGCATAGGCAAGATGTGAATGAGACTGAAAAGCAAAATATGGCTGTGCAAAACTGCTGGGCTACACTGTGGGATGTGAATAGGAAGGAGGAGCTCCTTGAAGTGTGCACAGTGAGATGTCCTGTGCCAGGCAGGGTGGAGAGGTTCTGTCCCAGCCATCATAGCATAGTTACTATAAAAGCACTGCTCTGCCTCTCTAGCAGCCTGTCAAGGAGCAGCTCAGAACAATTCAGGTTATAGCTGCAGTACAAACTCCATAAATTCACCCACCTGCTCCCTGGTGAGTTGTCCTCTCACCCGCTGCCAGGGGCTGCTTTGGACCAGGGTGTTCTGGGTTTGGTGGCACACCCAAGAGCTTGGTTTCAGATGAAAGGCAGGTGTTTTGAGCCAGATGTCAGATACAGTGTCTCACTCACGAAGATGGAACACCATCTCACATGGAGCATCTCCAGATGGGACTTGGGGAATCAGCTAAAGCAGAGGGCTCAGGGGTTGACTCTGGCACTGCTGCTGACTAGCTGTTATGGGACAGGACAGGCAGCACCCTCTGCCTCAGCTTCCCCATGAGTAAAGCAGAAATCAAAGGGTCTGACTTGTCTAAAGGCTGGAGGGGTGACCCAGAGGTTCCTGGTGAGAGGTGACTTGAGGTGGTACCTGTGGTTCCTGTTTCAGAGCTCCAGGGATTTCAGAGTCAGAACCAAAGAGTAAATCACAGCAGGCCCTCCTACCTCTGTATTTCCTTTATCAGTTGCAGACAGTCATGAAGAGACACTTCGCTCAAACCAGGGACAAAGTAGAAAGCACACAGGTCAGCTGAAGTGTGCACAGGTTCCCAAGGACACAGCTGGGGTGATTGAGGCCCTGGAATGTGCTTTAAAGGACTGATACTGATAACAGGCAGAGATCTGAGTCTCTGAGTTTGTACAAACTCCCAGCAGATAAGTCCATGTCATGATGATACTGCAACAGTGGGAGATGGGACACAGCTTCTATCAGAAAATGCAGATCTCTTAAATTCTTCATCCCCATCCCTTTGGGCCTCCATGAACCTCACACTGGTCATATTCTCACTTAAAACTCCAACGAAACTCATAGACACCTTCCTGGGAGAAAATGTGAGCTCGTTGCCATGAGAAAACTAAAGCTAAAACAATAAAATTGAAATTATCTTACAATGTAGAAATGTGTTAATGGAATATCATCTTTCTCTCCTGCATGTTTTCTTTTCATCATTTTGCAGCATTTGCACATCTTTAATTTTTCTTTAAATGAGCACTGAAGTTATCTGTCTGTTTAGTGTCAAAGAGCACAGAGAGCTGCACTGCAACTCACTGTGCTTTTCCATAGCTCTGATGCATTCCCAGTATCACCTGACTTTCCCAAAAGGCCCATGAATAATGGGATGTGCCTGTGTTTTATTCCTATGTGTGTTTCAATGGAGTAAGAAATCAGCTTGATGCAGTGTTTAGTGTCTGATGAGGTGCGTGAGGCTCTTGAATGAAATGGAAACCATGCAGAAGAAATTCCCATGGGTTTGTTTGAAAAAAAACTATGAAATGGAGAGTACATCAGCCTCACTAATTGATTCTGAGAAGGCCTGGCCAGCTCCTTATGCTGCTAGTAAATACAAGTTACCCACATAATATAAACCTCTCCTTCCCCCAGGATCTTGGAGTGTAATGGCTCTCTGCAATGGTTAGGCTACAGGGCTTCCTTTGTATCAGAAAATTACTAACTTGTCATATGGCAAGTTAGCAAAGAGTCCACAAATAGCCCTGTGATTTGCTGCAGTGTTTGCAGCATCTCTAGTTCAGTGATTCTAGGCCTTGTGATTTTTGCATCTAGGAAAGAGTTCCTGCTTATTTCTTAATTCTCATGCTTTCAACCATTTAATTCCTAAGCATGTGCCTTTAGCCACATGGTTTGGACAAGATCCAAATCAAGGCAGTGACTAGTCCAAACAAACACCTCGAAACAGCTCTTTTCTTCTTGCAGATTCTTCGTCCAAACAGCTTTGTGGATAAAGCAGAAGCTGTGCAAAAGGAGGAAACCTCCCCATCCAGAGCAGAAGCTTGAGCTAACAGCCAAGCTGTAGAATTCTGCATTCATCCACAGAGAATGAATGAATGAATGAATGAATGAGAATGAATGAGAATGAATGAACTCCACATTTGTAGAGAAGATTAAAAAGAATGGTCCTCAGTCACAAGACAGTAAAAGACGGTACTTCGCATGGAGGATTGCACAGCTCCAGCAGCTTCATAGCCCTCTGATGAGACTGATTTCTCTGTGCTCTGCTCAGGGCTGGAAAGGCAGTGTAGAAGGGTAGCACATGGGCTCCATGTGTTCCCTTAGCTGACAGGGGCCAGAAGCTGCAGGAGACACAGGGAAAACACAGAGGGATTTCTTTCAGCCCAGATGGGAAAACTGACCCTTGGCATTGATCTACACTGCAGTCTTGATGGACATCAATCTGTGTCCTTGTTTGGGTGCCTGGTACCCTTCTCCAGATGGGGCAAAGCACAGCTCAGAGAAATGGATCCAACCTGCACCTCAAACTTTGGCCAGTGTGCATGGAACAGGACCAGTGGTGAACTTCCTGAGCACCAGTGGATGGGTGGGGACTACTCGGTGAGGGGTGGAGGCATCAGGTGCAGACAGGAGATTGCCCAAGGCAATGCTCTGGCTATGAAACCTGGGCTTCATTTAGCTCCACACTGCTGACACTTGTGCCCTGTGAACTGGCACAAGGTGTGCTGACCAACATGCTGCAGCAGGTGTGAGGCATTACACATCTGCTCCATTTTAGAAATAATCTTGAAGGGAACTGAAGGATGTTGAAGGAAATTTTCCATCCCCTAAGCTATTGACCAATTCATCAAAGATTTTAGCCTTGCTAATACTCTTAATCCCCCTAAAATGCACTCCCTGGTGTTCTGTACTGGCAGAGGCACTGAGAGAATGTTCATTCCCTGTTTTTAATCTGCCTGTTCCCATTATATATTTTACTGTTTGGCTGGCAAAGGATCCTGATGCTATGGCTACAGCCCTTCATGAAGGCAGCTGGCACAGTTCCTCTGCTCTGCAGCCATGTGTTGGGTGCAGCAGGCCTGGGCAAGCAGGGAGGGCAAGGGAATGGGGCTGGCAGGCACTGGGGGGACCTGGGCAGAGAAGGAAGGGGCAGTGGGCAGTGCCCTGTGGCAGCTGAGAGGTGGAAGTATGGCAGAGGGTGGAACAGTCACAGGACACTGCTGCTCACCTCCCCCAGCAGTCCAAGGCCAGCTGGTATTCCCAGAGCACCTTTCCCCAGCCCACACGATGGCAAGGCTGCCATAATAGGGGTGCAGCTGGGATGAGTATCAGGGCTATATGTCAAGGGCAACACTCAGCTCTGACTCTTCTAGGCTGGTGCGTCAGCATGAATCACTGGTGCTGGCAGTCCTAACATGCTGCCCTGCATGGGAGAAGCTACCTTGCTAGCCCCTGGGGAAATGGGAACATCTCTCCTGGGAGCTGGGAACTAACCCAAGGGAGCTGGGAATGAACTCTGCAGTCAGCAGCTTTCCTGCCTTCTCTTTCTAGTGCTGATCGGTGTGGGCGTAGAAACTCTGCAGCAAGGACAGTTCAAAAGCCTGGCTTTCTATCTGCTGTGAGTATTTTTGCCCTTGAAATCAGAGCTGGCAGGGGTGACAAGGTCAACCCCGTCATCATATGTAGCACCAGACTAAACAGTGTCCAAGGCTTTAGGTATTTCAGGTCTCCATATTGAGGTTTCAGAATAATAAGCTATTTCTGTTACAAAAAGAGATGCTACTGCAGACTCAGGCAGGCCAGAGTGATACTGGCTGCAAGTTGACTTCCCAGGGGCAGAAGGGCTGTGAGTTTTCCTCCACAAACCAGATGAGCAGAGGGTGTTCAGACCCCAGCACACAGACTGTGTTGAGATAGTAAATTCTGGCCCCCTGTGCCCTTCCTGCTCACCTGGAGAACATACTCAAACACAGCCCTATTCCCCTGACAGCTCCACCTTTCAGTTTTTCAGGGGCTGCAGTTGCTGTCTGTGAAGGCTTCTTCTTTATCAGTTTGTTCCTGGAGATGTGCTTCACGTGAGTAGAACCTGCCCACTATTCTCCAGCCATGGTGGGACCTCCCAAAGGGACCTTGCCCCTTACAGGCAACACCAGATCTGGGCGAGCTGCAAGTGCCAGACCAAAGGTCCTGCCCCTAAGGCAAGTGCACTCAGACAGTGGGGAGGTAAATGGGTCCATGTGCACAGCCATTTAAATCTGCGTTTTAACCCAGGCTTGTGCCTTAATTTCCTGAGTATCAGCACAACAAACTCTGATCTTCAGCATCTGCTTAACACAGTTTGTAGGCACAAAGTACCAGGGTTGAAGAAAGAACCAGATCCCCAGGGTGAGCTTCAGCTCCCTCCAGAGACAGCACAGAAGTTAAAATGTAGACAATCCTTATGTCCTTTTCAGAGGCTTAGCACTGCTGCTGTCTTCTAGCATAAACTCAAAAGTCCTCACAGCTTAGAGGCAACACCTTGCTCCAAAAAATAGGCACTTGATTAGTGATCAGCTGAGATGCTGGCCTCTGGCGAATGCTCTTCTCCCGACAGGAGATGTTCAGGCTTTGCTTACCTTCCCTAAAACCACACTCATCTCCTGACAAACCAGAGTGAGGATCTGCACATCTAGATGGGTCATGGTTAGGATCAAATCTTCTTGGTATATGGTTGGTGCCTCATCCCACAAGGACCTCTTTTTCTCTCCCCAGTCACAAGCCTGAATCCCTGGCACAGGCCTGCTGGAAGCGAGCTAGACGCCCAGGGAGCTTCCAGAAATTCCTGGGCTACACACTGCTCTCAGTGGCTTGCTTTCTGCATCCTGTCCTCGTCTGGCATGTCACCATCCCTGGTGAGAAGCTTGGCTGGGGAGTCGTGCAGATGGAAATGGAGCATGGTCTGTCAAGGGATGGGGGTGGGGATGTGCAGGGGGATGGGCTGGTGGCTGATGGCACTGGGCTAGCCGGGCCAGGCGCTGCTTGGCAAGGTCTTCCCACTTGCCAGAGCCCTCAGTCAACACAGTCTTGTTCCCAGGGTCCATGCTGGTGCTCACTGCCCTGGCCTACTTCCTGCTGAGCAAGAGGAGGAAGAGCCCAGGGCACAAAGAGACGCATCCCCAGGCAGGTCAGTATGTGGACCCTTCAGCCACTGAGGCAGCCCCAACCATCATTGGTGACACTGAGCAGACCTACACCTTCCACGGGGCCCAGAGGGAGCAGCACCGCTCGCTGCTGGGCCATATGAAGAGCATCCTGAAGGGCAGCAAGGACAGGAGCTCAGCCCCAGAAACTCCTGTCCTACCAGCAGCCATGCCAGTCCCTCGCAAGCAAGTGCACTTTCAGGAGAAGGTGGTGCAGATCATCCCCTCAGTCAGCGAGAACTTGGAGGATGTGGAGAGTGAGGCTGAGGAGACCACGTCAGACACAACACCCATCCTCACCCCACCTGATGCCCCCATCATCATGGCCCCTCTCAGCCCTACCGGCCTCTTTTGAGCCCTCAGCAGGAATGAGGGCAGGACAGACCTGCTACCCTGGAACAGATGCTCCAGCAGTCCAAGGGCCTCGGGAGGTGGCCCTTTTTGGTGGCCCTTTTTGCCTTCTGTACTTTCGCGGTGACAACTGTGCCACCCCCTCCTCAGGGGCTGCCTGTACTCCCTGGTCCCACGCGTTGCGGAAGGCCCAGGGGACGGGCAGGGGTTCAGCCAGGGTAGTGCCAGCACAGTGAGGTTTCTGTCCCATGGCCTCACCCGTGTCACCCCTGTTCAGCACTGCACATGCTGCAGAGCTCCTGCCTGGCACCACAGCCATGGTGTGTGCCTCCCTTCTGCAGCAGCAGGCAGGAGAAGGGGACACCTCCGTGCCCCAGAGCAGCCTCTGCTGGGGCACTCGTGTCACTCTGGCCCTCTCTCCACATTGCAGAACTCAGGGCTGGGCTACATTCAGCACAGAGCACTGCAGCCTGCAGGCTCCCTCACAGCACCTGCACCCGCTGCAGCAGCTTAGACATGCAGAATACATTTTGGAGGTGGGATGAGACCAAGCACACCCCTGGCATTAGCACCTGCTTAGTGCCTCACCAGGCACTCTCTGAGCCCAGCAGGGAAATCATCCATGGCCTTGGGGACACCTAAGCAGGAGCAGAGGCCTTCTTGGTGTCCCCTGCTTGGACAGCCCCCTTGAATTTGAAGAACTTTGGGAAGATATGGCAGCCCAGGTCCTGAGGTTCAGCACCATGCTGGCACAGCAGACTGTGTGTAACTCCAGTGTGTGTAATTATGGCCCCCAGACTGCAAAGGCAATAATAAAATTACCATACTGCTGCACCAGTTTCTTCCATGCCAGCTCTTCCCTGAACCCCTTAACTCTGTCTTAATCCTAGCATAACTTCTGCCTTTTGAAGATCATTCAGTCGTAATCAAGCATTTTCCTCCCATTCAGCTCCCACCTGAGGACATGTGGGAAGAGCTCAGGTGGCTGGGTTCCCTTGGACGTGGGACAAGAAGCCACACTGTCACTGCTGTTGGGATGAAAAGCTGTAACTGCTCTGAGCCCAGACACACAGCATTGGAGGGAAGTGATGGTAATTAGAGAAGGTTCCTGGGACCTGCCAGACTATTTATAAAGTAGAAGCCAGTTAGCTGGCTGTTTTCTTGTAAATACATTATTTCTTCTATTTAAGATCTCAGCTCTCCAAGAGACAATCACCATGTTCGTTTAGGAAAACAGTGTAGGTCAAAGTGTAATCAGAAGGCAATTGAGATAAGAAACTAGTGCTACTTTTTAATAAACTCTTGTAAAGTGACTTCTAATTTATGATATGGATGAGGAAGAAAATGAAATATACTGACTCACAATATGTGACTGCCTGTGTTTAATAATGAAACTGTTGACAAGAGCAGTTTATGAAGGGTTACACACACTCATCAGTCCTACAATGAGACATAGACAAAAAACATTTTGTTGAATCACCAACATTTAAAATAGTAGCTGGTATCAATCTGCTCTAAACATGATACATGGATTACAGACCTCTTGTTTCTGGCTGCAGGAATTAACCTTTCACCCTGTCATTGTGTGCTGGGGAAGAGTCACGTACACGTGTGCCTTTAGGGTGGATTTATGCCTGTAAAAATATCTTCAGAAAATGGCACCCAGTTAACATTGCACAACTGATAGCAGCAAGCCCAGGATCCAACCACAGCTTCACTCTCAACCTGGTGTATTCATTGTATTAGGAGATAAAAAAATAAAGCTATTTTCCTCTAAAGTCGGTGACAAACATACCTGCACCAACCAAGGTCCCAACCCAGCCATGCTAACAGGATACCCACCCTGGCCTACTCTCTCCAAAAAGACAGAGCTGGTTCCCCAGCTTGACCACACATCTGCTCTGCAATTAGAGCCACTTTCATTAACAAAGTCACCTTTCTGCATCATCCAAGGCTCTTTGAACATTGCATAATTAATCGCACACAGGGAGATAAACTTCATTGAAAAGGCACTGCTACCAATAAATTGAGCAATCTGCTGACAAGAGAAAGACTGTATTACTGCAGACTGTTGTCTAGCCCTCAACAAAGCTCCTGGGCAGCCTGGGTGGGAACAGATGCTCTGCTACAAATTTCATCCTTCAGCCCTTTACTTTATCAGCCAGCCCCATGCTTTGTACCTTTGGGCAGCAGGGCCAGCGGGCAAGGGGTGAAGCAATGTGGTGACAGCACCTTTGGCACTTTGAAGTGGGTAGGAAGCAAATTTCATTATTCTGTGAAATGCTTAAAATGCGTTCACAGTTATTAGAGTCCCCACAATTAGGTTTCCGTTTTTAGCCTCATCTTTTAAAAGTCTGTTGTAGGTTTCCTTTCAGAACCAAAACTGGAGGAAGCTACAGGTGAGGTGTTTTTCAGGCTTCATGGAGCCAGCATTGGACCTGGTTGCTTTTTCTGCACGCTCCCTTGTGTTGGCCTGGTTCTTCTCCAACCCCACAGTTAGTAGGCTCAGGAGATAAAGGCTGGGGAAAAAAACGCTTCTTGTCTTTTCTGTGGTATTAAATTGCCTGTTCAGTTAAGGTCCATGGCTGACTCACCCTGGAGTCTGCCAAGAGCCTGCATCCATGCTGGGGAAGTGGCTGCTCCTTCAGAGGCAAACAAGCTGCACCTCAAACAGCACCTGAGCTGCTCACCAGGTTCTCCCTGCCAAGGAGTCTATTTGCACATCCCCCTCTCTGCTCCTCACCACCCATCCCACCCCTGGTGCCACCTTCCAGGTCCATCAGCACACAGACCTGTTAGCCCAAAGGAACATTAATTAGGAAAAAGAAAGCAGGTGGCTATCTTCTTGGGTAATGAGCCAAATAAGTTCAGGGAGGACCAGCCACAAATGAAGGGGATGGGGGATAAAAGAACTTCTTTCAGAGTCAGCAGGCTGTTAGAGCAGCTCAACTGCTTAAAGAAACAAAGCCTCAGGCTTTCTTTAAAACCCAGTGCAGAGGAAATGTTCAGCCTCAGGGGGTGTCAGATGACTTTGCAGAGGCCTCAGAGATTATTTGCTCAAGTGTGCACTTCTCTGTTGGCTCCACTCCCTACATCTAGCTGTGAGAGCCATCCCAGGGGCTACTGAAAGCACCAGAGATGCTGTAGAGGGCTGTGGGAGGTCTGTATGAGAAATGCTCTCATATATGCATGGTAATTGCAGGGAAAGAAAAACAGGGAGAACTTGATGCTATTAACTTTGCAATGCACTATATCTGAATATGAGCTGCCTGAGTTGTAAGTCCACACACCACTACATGAACTCTGCTACGTAATTTTTTGCCTGCATTGCAAAAATTCATTACTTGGCTGGTCCATTGAGATTAATCCACTGAGTTAGAGTGCATAAAGCTATAAACTCCTGTGGATTCACATACTGAAAGGAAATGAGATGAATCATCCAAAAGAAATACATGTGTAAGGTAAAACTCTGTGAGGTAATCGTGGCAGAAATTGTTTCCTTCAAAATTTCCACCAAAGATTCCCCTGCATCAGGAAAAATTTGCCTGCTTTACATGTGAAGTGAAAACATTCAATAATGCTACTTGACAGCCTCCATCAAAATGTAGTGAACTGGTATGTTGCAAGCAGTTACTCCATTTTAAGTTTTATATGCAGGAAAACCAGATTTCGGTGCAAGCTTCACTTACAAGTCCTCTCTTCTTCCATTGCACAAGTAGTTGTTGCAGAGCCCTAGAGACAGACACTACCTGCCCCACCACAGTGCTCCCACCTCACACCAGGGACTTGGATGGTTCCCCTCCTAACTCCCTAAATCCCCACAGGGACTCTGGTCCCCCATTTCTCTGAGTACTGCTCCATATTTGAAACGTGGAAATTAATGTTTTACCCAAACAACAGCAGTGTTAGGAAAATAAGGCACACTTGGAGAGAAAAGTGTTCCATTTCTGCAGTGTCAGTAATTAAAATCAAAAATGCCCTGCCTGAGCCTGTAACTGCAACACTCACATCAGCAAACACCAGTATCAGCATCAGTGGCATTGGTGGCTTCTAATTCATTATTGAGTCATATCCACATGCAGGAGAGGACCTGTCTCCACTTGATTCCAAATGCTGCACACTAACACACCTGCAACCCTACCACTCTTCAGCCCTGCACCTTCTCCTATCCCAGTCAGGAGATTCTCTCATGTGCTGGGACAGAAATGCTGTTTTGGCTGGCTTCCTGCAATTTGTGCCGCGAGGGAAGTTACAGAAACCAAAACTAGATCCTAAACCTGCCTGGGATTACTTGGAGCTGTTAGCTCCCTTGTCTGCTTGGCATGATGCAAAAGCAGGAGTATGAATTCCAGCCACCATATATCAGCTGACATACCACTAGTGAAATGACTGCATAGGTTATATCCTAATGAATGTTTGAGGTAGCTTTTGGATTATAATTATAGGCAATTATTCACTTAGCATGTGACTTTATTGAATCTTGTTTCGAGGCTCTAGGCAAACACTAGGAGCCAACCCAGGTCTTTGGATACAGACTAAAGAGGGAATCCAGATTTCAGACAGAAAAAAAAAAAGTAAATAAAAAGGAAAAAGAGGGAAGAATAATGTTTATTGGCAGCTCCTCCTGGACTTCCTANTCCAGATTTCAGACCAGAAAAAAAAAAAGTAAATAAAAAGGAAAAAGAGGGAAGAATAATGTTTATTGGCAGCTCCTCCTGGACTTCCTATAGCTTAGGAGGAAGTTGTGAACAGCTCTTAACAGTAATCCCTATCCCACTCTCATCTCTTCCTTCTGCCCAGCCACTTCTTTACCCCAAACTTTTCCCCTTCAGAACACTATTTAAAAGGAAATATTGTCTTGATCAAGTCACACTAAACAAAATTATATGCGCTGTGACATGATTGAACAGTTCCTTCCTGCCTCTCCCTCTCCAAAACTCCTCTGTAAGAGAAGCTGTGTACTACCTCCTCCAAACTGACATCAGGAAACTGGGGGGGGTGAGTTTTGTTCTGAATGGAAACAGGATGCCTTTCATGTCCAGGGCCCTGTAGTGAGGAGTAGGCTTCTGCCTGCTGAAATTCCAAATGGCATAGGATTTCTCCCAGATAAAAGTGGCCATGACCTGGAACCCTGGCTGCCATTGGAGTGCCAACTGCCTTCTCCATACTGACATCAGGAAACTGGGACACTGAGATTTTTTTACAGGGAAAAGGGCAACCGTTCATGTACAGGCCTTGTTACAGGGACCTGTCTCCTGCCTGCTAAAATTCTAAATGGTGCAGGATTTCTCCCAAGCTGCCACGACCTAGAACCCTGGCTGCTCTTGGGGTGCCAAATGCCTCCTCTAAATTGACATCAGGAAACTGGGGGTGTGGGTTTTGTTTCCCATGGAAAAGAGTGACCATTTGTGTCCAGGGGCCTTGGGCCAGGAGTGGGCTTCTGCCTGGCAAAATTCAGAACACCACAGGATTTCTCCCAGACAAAGCTGCCACCACCTAGAACCCTGGCTGCCTTTGGAGTACCAAACTCCTCCTCCATACTGATATCAGGAAACTGGGGGGGTGAGTTTTGTTTCCCATGGAAAAGAGCCACCATTCGTGCCCTGGGCCCTGCTCCAGGGACTAGTCTTCTGCCTGCTAAAATCCCAAATGGAGCCAGATTTCTTGCAGACAAAAGCTGCCAGCACTTAGAACCGTGGCTGCCTTTGGAGCACCAAACACCTCCTCCAAATTGACAACAGGAAAATGGGGGGCAGGGCCATGTGACCAAGGGTGTGGCCACGTGGCACTGGGGAGTCACGTGGCCTGCAGGAAGGGCTCACATAATGATGCGGGTCACGTGGTCAGTGGGGCGGGGCCTCGTGATGCTGGGGGTCACGTGGCCAGGGAGGCAGGGTCACATGACAATGCAGGGGTCATATGGCTGGGGTGGAGTCACATGACACCAGGGGGGTCATGTGATTGGTGGGGCAAGGCCACGTGACACTGGGTGGGGGGTCACATGGCCAGCGGGGCGGTGGCCGTGTTTGTTGGTCACCAAGATGCCCTTGCTTACCAGGCCCCAGGCCCCTGCTCCCTGACTGCCCCCACACTCCCTGGAGACACACACTTGCAGCTTCATCTTGGATGAGGCTTTCAACACTGCAGAGGGGACTCACATCTTCCAGTTTGTGCATAGAAGGAAAGAAGGAAGCAGACACAGGGAATGTGCCTAGAAAAGAGAGACTATACAGTGGTCCTAGTTAACTTGTTATGTTTTTCCAGGGTTTTTTTGGCAAACCTTGCCTTCCAACTCTTGATACCTGCTGGTGCAGTATGTAAAAAAAAAATTAAAAAAACATTTGTGCCATAAAAAAAGCCATTCAGTTTTTTCAGTAATGTTTTTTTGCTAGACTGCGTTATTTCCTTCTATATCATGAAAAAGCAGAAGAACATAAAACTGAAGGGAAGAAACTCTTCTACACTGGCTACTCTCTAAGCCACACTCAAGTAAAATTCTCTGGGGGAATTTGGTATAATGATAGGACTTTTGAATTTGATATGGTAGCACTCCATTTCTCCCTTCCAAGGTGGGGAGACTTGCTCTGGGTTCTTTATTAATTCTTCTAGTTTTGTGACTGTTGAGAAAACTGTCCCTTTTCTGTGTATATAAGTTTGCAGCAGCATGGCAGGGAAGCTTGATCTGAGAAGTTCTTGCGGGATTGGACTTGAGAAGGAAATTGCACCCTGTGCAGCTCCTTTCCCTAAAAAACCCAGGCTCATGCAGGAAAGTGAACTCCATCTTACTAATCTCTAATTAATTCTTATTCCATCTGTTTCTCATGCAAGCATCTTCAAACTCAGAAGAATTCATCAGCTGCAGAAATGAAAATTCAATGTCTTCTCCAGCATAGACATGTTATATGTTTCACATTGGGACTACATGTTGTGATAGGGTAAAAAATATGACAATCTTACTGTCAACATCTCTCATGGAAGTGCCCTAAGAAGGAAATTGCAAACAAATTCTTGCTGACTGTTTTGGAAATGGAGAAGCCTCTGCTTTTGTCATTACTCTTCCTGGCTCTTATCCAGTACTAAATTACTGCGTTTCTGCTATAATCATTTTATCAAGCTCATTGTTTTATGTTTTCTTCACTTCCAGCTAGTAATCACAGAAACAAACACTTCCTTATTCAAGCTGATTCCTTCTAAATCAAAATTCCATGTCTTTTTGTTTTCCACTTACATAGCACTTTCAGCCATGGAAAAGCTGGCACAAAATGGCAAAATATTTTTGCTTTATGTCCCACAGCTACAATTAACAATGCCCCAAAGCCCTTAATTTCAGTGCTGCTTGTCCTGAAACCATGCCACAGGTATGAATTACTCCATCAATATTGTGTATCTAGACAGAGTGCCACAACAGTTCATGTGAGACAAACTTCCAGACAAGGCAAAGTAAAATTTGCCACATGGAATTACATTGCTGTGGAAATGCTATTGCAATCACTGTGCTGGTTCTGCCCCAAAACAATGCCCTGTGTGCCATTCTGAACAGACTCTCTTCTTTCTTGTTACATGCTTATAGCTGCGAAAACTCTTGTGTCACCTGTGAAATGCTCATGCAGCCCCTCTGGACTGCTCAGAACTGCCATGCACAAACTGAGCTTTGTTACTCAATACTTTCATTGAAAAAGTAATTATTTGAATAACTTCCCTACAACCAGCTAAGTCTGTAAAACAATTAAAAACAAAAGTGTAAGAAAAATCAAGCTGAGCAATGTGTTAAACCTTTTTTATAGCACTGTAACCCACATTTTACTGGCTTTCAGATCAGCCACTCAGATGGGTGTTTTGTCTTATTAAAAAGACATTACATCTCAGGCAAGCACAGTCAAAATTACAAGTTGAATGGAATTCAATCAAAGCTAATCCCAAGTAGAAAATCAGCAATGATAATTGTTAATCAACTTTTACAGAGTTTTCACTTAGCAGTAATTAGAAATTACAAGTTAAATCATATTTCTGAAAACATTCATCTGTTTTACAATGATTTTAATGCTGGAGTTACTAAGATGAAAGATAATTTTGTTAACAGCATTTTGCCTTTGTTCTATCCTTTTAAGGAAAAGTTTGACATCTTTGAAAAGCTTTCTTGCAAAGCTGAGGAAGTGCGTACATGGCTCAATACCTGTGCAGAACAGCTGCTAAGAAGAACTGAAGCCAAGTAGAATTTCTGTTTTACTATACTGTGGTTTATATATTTCATTTGATCTATTTAATCATGTTTTAAATCTGATTTATTCAAAGTAGTCATGAGAAACTTTAACAGACCTCTGAGTTCACAAGTCTATAAACTTACTCTGCCCTGGATGAATCACTCATAAATGGATGTGTATGAAAAGCAGGAGAAGGCGAATGGAGATTTCTTTTCCTTCTCCCTGAGCAGAAGTATGGCAACATATAATTGAATTTGGAACTGAAATTGCCACATATATTAGGAGTGTCTCTTTCCCCTTCAAAGCCCAGAAGGCAGATTAAAAAAATGCAAATATATAGCAAGCATAAGCAAACATGGATACATGATGATTAGTTTCCCTGTATAACTTTTCCATCAGCTTTTTAATTCTGAGATGGCTTGAACACTATGCAATCCTCTGCTGTTGCACATTGCTGTGTGGTTTTGTGGCAGGAGCAGCAGGACAGTGTGCATCACCTCCCTGTGCAGCGGGAGGGCAGTGCATGGGACAGGGAGCCATGGCACCCAGGGTGTGTGTGGGAATGGCTCGTCCTTGTAGCTCCACGACTGGAGCTAGCAAGCCTTCCCTCAGCTCGTCCAGGAGATACCACACCTTCCCATGCTATGATTGTATTTAGCAAACCAGATTCATCTTAAATGACCACCCCTAACTATTACTAATAAACAAGACAATGTGCATTGCATAATAAGAGCCTGCTATTTCATTTTGTCTCACCTTGGTAAATCCGCACTGCTTTGATGGGAAATATCAGGGTGATTGTCTCCAATTAGGTGCAGTGACACTATTTGTGACTGTGATTTCTCAGACAGAATTGCATGTGTGCACACTGGATAGCTGATAGCATCGTGCATTTGATGTTTCAAAGGCAAATCAAACCCTCTGGGGTTCACATGCTAACAGCTAACCTCTGCAGCATGGTTATACACACTCTCTGTTGGACTCTGCAAGCCAGTCTGTTGCAGGTAAGAAGATATACCATGGCTAGAAAAGACATAATTGTGTAAAGTAGCCTTATCACCAGACTAAACACCAAAACCAAATATATCAGTAACAAGAAAAACAAACAAATAAACAAAAAACCCAAAACCTTCTAACCTGCACAACATCAAAGAACTGGATAAAAAGCTGTCAGATTATCTATCAAGTATTCTAAAGTCCAAGGATAATATAAAACCGAATACAATCACGCTAATAATTCCCAGGCTTGTCACAGCTATGAAAAACCACAATTTAAATTATAATGATGTTATAAATTAATGAGTTTACTAAGATTTTAATGAAAGGTTGGTTGGCATTTCAATAAAGATTGCTACTCCTGGAGTCACATGAGGATATCAGACACTGAGCTCCTATGCTCCTCTGTCACAAAGAAAAATCCTGAAAACGGGGAGCACCTGCTGATCCTGAAGGGTTTGTTTGTGGCTTTGAATGCACAAAACTGACAAGTCTGCATCACCTGGGAAAGGGCAAATGTTTAGAATTCCTCTCATAAATGACCACTTCTTTCATCCTTCTTTTCCCCTAAAATGTTCAGCTACATACAGTGTAAATATTCAGACCACTGATGTTCAGGATTTTCAACAACTTGTGCCCATCAGTCATCACAAATGAAATTTTTTTTTACACCTGAAAATCTAGCTGTTGCTTTGCATAAACCAAGTGAAGTTTACCTGAAAATCCGGTCTTCATTATTTACTTATAGTTTTGTAAATAAAGCAGTCTTTAGCAGATTAAGATAAAATAGTCCAGACATGATCAAGCAAGAAACTGGTTCAGCCAAAATGACTACATACAGAGCCTGAGTCAAATCCCAGAGGATGGCAAGGTTCTCAAGGGCATCTGAAATGGCACTAGTGCCCATTGGTTACTTCTTGCTGATGGATCCAAGATCTGATTACTGTTGTGTTGAGTAACCCCTTCTTTTGCTACTCTCCACTCTTTTTCCAGTGTCCTACAGGTAACAGTGACCAAGGATTAATGAAAAAGGAAAAAAGCATAGAGATTAGTGCCTGAAATTCTGAAAAAAAAATTTCCCCAAAATTCCCTCTGAGGTGAATTTCCCTATGAGGGAAAATGTAACCACTGTGAGCAGAGGATTGCATGAACACACCCTGTGTGCATATATACCCTGTATTTATGATTTTACCCACTGCTAGCTGACGGCTGGTGTACCACGTAGAGAAGTCAGTTTGCTGTAAGCAATTATCTAGCCCTGGCTTTGATTTAATTTTCTAATAAATAAAGTCCAAGGCTGTAATTCTCTGCAGTCTCAAGTGAAAATTATAGACCAGTGGTCACAGAAGCCATCTCAGAGCTGACCTGCCCCTCGTGCTGCTCCCCCTCCCTGGCACCACTGGCAGCATCACGCGTAGGGAAGGCATCAGGTGGAAGATCTGCTGATTTTAGCAATCCTGCAGTGGGGAAGGCAAGGCTGTCTCCTTCCACAGATCATCCCAATGGCCCTCCTCAATGTCCCTTGCTAGAACTTGGTATGGAGATGTGGTTCACTCCTGCACAATCTGGAACAAGCTCCAGGGTGCTGAGCATGCTGGGTGAGAATTCACAGTACACAAAATGGTAATGGTTCTTTCCATGTACATGCCAAGATCCCTGGAGACTGGCAACTCCCATCCATTTTTGGGTGGATCCCATTTTCTCTGGACTGGTCTAATTTCAGTTTCTCTCTTGTTAAAAGTGAACCATGCACAGCCAAGCAGAAAACAGTGATAGTAACTTCAGTGTGCCTCCTAATCCAGTGCTTTCTATGGAAGCAAATGCTTTCTTATGAAACTAAAAACACAGTATATCCAGTATATGCATCACATATAAATTTGGCACTATACATTGCCCTTAAGTTTAAGGGTGAGTCTGATTGCAGAGGGTCCATAATATCAGAATAACTAATTTATTAAAAGCACTTGTGTGTGTCTTCACTATTTGAAAATTATGCTAGTCTAAAAAAATAATTCTGTTTTGCAATGGCACAATCCATTTTCAAAACATGAAGATGAGCAATCCAGCAGGAGTATAGAAGCATTCAGTGATTTTATTCAAAGACTTAAGGGATGATGGTTCAGCTGCCTTCCTAAAGGAACAATGTTCAGGAGATTATGCTGCCTGTGTGTTTGTCAGCATGTTCCCTGGTTTTCAGCATAGTCCTCCACAAAATAATTAAGGCTTTGTTGTTTGATTACAAAAAGTTGACAAACTAGAAGAGAAAGACTGCAAGTGTCCTGACCAGTAAAGGTTGCAGCATGGTTAGGAAGTTAGAAGAGGAAGAGCAAGAGAGATACTTTAAATATTTGACTGGAGCCTGCAATTAACTGTAAGGTACAAACTGACAGGAAACTGGGGTGGCTTCATCAAGTGCTCAGGGAATGATTTATTAAACAAAAAAGAATTCTGGTAGGATTGAATTAAAATTTTTACAGCATTGCTAACTGCAAAAATTTACCTGCCTGTTAAAATTTTGTTTAAATGTTTCTTCCAGATACTTTTTTTTTCTCAAGGCAAAAAAAAAAGTGACATGTAATTACAACATGATTTATGATTTATATAAAAAATTTGACATCCCTTAGGGCACAAAGGGAAGGATTTCAGCCACAATTTTCATATGCTTATTTGAATATTAATTCAGATTAACAAGATTGCAGCTTAAAAGCTGTTAAGACAAGTAGCAGGACAGTTCATGCACAAAATCCTCCTAATTGGAGGTGCCAGCTGAAGCACAGGAAGGAAACAAAAGCCCTGGAGATCAGAATTACTTGAGAAGATCAAATAATAGAGATGAGTGGCCCAATGTGCCAGTCATTAGACATGGACACCAGACACTTATTTCAAGATGTCAGGATGACCTGGGCAAGACTGTGGCTACAACCAGCGCTGTCTGATCTGGCTGGGCACTGTGCAGCAGGGCAATGTCAGCCCGGCCTTGCCAGCTGAGGACAGGGTGCAGTGCAAGAGTACAGACCCTACAAGTGATGCTGCCAGGGCCAGGTCTTAGCTGGCACCCCTGTGTGCTGCTCTGCAGGGCTGCTGCCAGCTCACACCAGAATCAGCCTTTCACCACGCCACAACTTTTTGGACAGTGAAGACCTGACTAGTTGTCCTGTTGGTTTTCAAAAGGAAAATACAAATTACCAGCTTTTCAGACCTATTCTCCTCTAATATTGGAGCCTCTCCCCTGCAGATTGACAGTCCCACTAGCCGAGAGGGACACAGTGTCCTCTTACACAGGAACTGACTACTTTTCAGATGGCCACTGCTATCTGCTCCAGGGGAGCGAAACAGCCACAAGACCCCTCTGCAAAGGGATCTTCCTGCCTCAAGACCCTTTAGAAAATGCTTCCAAAGCAAAGAGGTCATCCTGATCATCAAAAAGACATGAATTTCTTTTGGGATGGTAAGAATTATGGCCTTGTCTGATATTGTTTGTCTTAGTGAAAGAATACTCCCTTGTTTAATGAAAACTTTTGGTGTCTAGTGGAACATTCTGTGGAGCAGAGCTGGAAAGAGGTCCATAAGTTTCATTTGTCCTCTGTGCAATGTTGTGGAACTATGTGTTGGCACTAACATTTTTGAAGTTAACTTCCTTCACGTAACAAGAGTATGAAACATTTTGTTGACATAAGTAAAATAGAACATGTAGGTTCTTCATTTGGTTTGGAAAGTATCACTTTGGGATCAGCAGGCAAATTTTGTCTTTATAAGGGAAAGCTTCCATTGAAAACACAGACTATATTTGATAAGCAGCTTTGCTATTTAAAGTGCATTTCTATAGCTAAGGTTAAAATACTTTGATAATGTTCTTTTTCCTTTACAAAAGATCAAAGCAATATTCTACATCTTAAGTACAAAGTAATCATCTTAGTTTTATAATTACTGTATATTTCATTTTTTCATTATTTACAGCAGATTATTTCATGTGGGAAAATTAATGTTGATGCTCAGAGCAAACCATTAGTTTGCATTGGTAACTGTATCTTCACTTTTTAAAGAAAAAGGATCAGATCTATGAGTGAGCAAAAGCTTTGCTGTTTCAAAAGAAATGCCTACTAAGTATAAAGGTAGATGTAAAAAAATAAGTGCTTTGCAATTTTGAATGACAAGTCTGTGACTGTCTAACCTGCTGCCATAGCAGAAGTTAGGGGGATGTTGGTTTCAATGCATGAAAAGAATGAACAAACCATGATGGAGATGATGGGTAATGGAATTCATATTTGATGAGAATTTTCCAGCAGAAAGAAGGCAAGGAGAAGAGTGTTCATGGGAAGAGAGACAGGGGTCCCAGCCCACTCTGGGATGCTGCTAACTCAGCCCCCACTCAACCCAGTTACAGGTACACAAAAATCCCAGTTTGAATGGAGGACAGAGGTTTTGTGATGATGTCCCCAGCACCCTCCTTCTTTCCCAGAGTAAACCCCTTACTTTAATTCTTAGGATTAAGAAAAACCAAAGCCCCTCTGCCCACAGTCCCTTTGACCCTTAAAAACAGTGGGTAGGTGCTGCTGATGGCAGCATGAAGCTGACCAGAGACTTCTTCAGTCTGTGCTTACCAGAGCTCAGTGGCCCATGTTCACCAGGGGACTGCTGCACCTGAGTGCAAGGCCTGCCCCCTGCTCATACTGGTGCCAGTTCTTCTGCCAGAGGATTTCAATTCACACTCCCAAGGCTTTCGTTTAGCAACAAGTGCAAGACAAATAAAACATATGTAATTTTCGTCTTTCCACATGTGTAGGAAGATGTGTAAATTCATTTCATCTCTAATTATATTTGATATAATTGACATCTGTGGGGGTGAAAAGATGCTGCTCTATACAATACTACAAAATTAGCAGAGGGATAAAAAAATAATTGCCTGCAGATTGTAAGGCACAACAATTTGAACAATACAAAGCTCGTAAATTGCAACACAGACTTCATCCACCCTCGGAGGTGAAGAAATCCTGACTTGGATGCATTTCACAAACTTCAGCATCAGCCAGAAAGTATTGTGGAAATAATTGTCCTTTTCGCAAGTTTTATTTCCCTTGGATAAGTTAACAGACAGGCTGGTGCTGAGCTTTTCATGTACAAGCTGTCCCTTACATAGGTAACTGGCACTTGAGCAGGAGGGCAATGCTGACTGGGACATTTCCAGACAAGGCATCAACAGGGTGAACAGCCCAGCCAGGCATGCAGCCCTCTCTGTCCCTCATGAGCCCTTCCTCTTGACACTTCTTACTTCACCTTTGTCACATAGAAGATTCATAATTATCTGAGTGCCAATGCAGAGCTACCTCACTCATAATTTACAAATACTGTGCCACTCAGCCCAGTTGCTGGTGACCCTAGGCAAGTCCATTGACCTTGATGATGACCACCAGAAATATTTTTGCAGGCCTGACAGAGCTGAGAAGAATCTCTGACCCAAGCAGTGCCTGTTCTTGCTGGTGCTTTATGCTTCTGCACTTCTGTCTGTGTATATGGACTCCACTGTTCCTTTGCTGTTTGGAGGTGTAAGGTCCATTGCTGAGTAGGGAGGGTCTGCTTTCACCCCCAAAACATGCCTGTGCTGGGGGCTAACAGCACTCCAGCCAAGACAACAGCATGGGGTGGGTGGCTGAGAGCAGTTGTTGCATGCTGCAGGGAACCAGGTATTATCCCAGCGATTCAGTAGAGAGCACACTATTAGACCCTGTGCTTGGTTCTCAGTGTTTTTGTCATTCTCAGGAAGCAACTGTTTACACCATTATGACATGAAATGCTTTTAAAGCCATATGAGTGCACAAGGGGATCCTTCTGTTTTTGCTGCTATATGTTCCCTTGGAGACTCCTGGATGGCAACTTCCACAAAAACAAGTCTGTCTCTCAATAAAGCATACCTCCCCTTAGAGGCCCTCCTTAACATACTTAAAATAGCCAAACATTTTTGATAAATATGTTCACTAGCTGCATGAAGAAGCCAAAAGGACATACTTGATCCATGATGAACTACTATATTCAGCTGTATAAAAATATCTTCCATTCCTAAGTCATTTCCAGAGCCAGACCCAATTCAGGAGAACGGAATGGAGAGAGCAAAGAGTTTACAGAAAACACAAAAATGCTAGGGATTATATTCTGTACATTGATGGGGAGTTTATCCATAAAAAGCACTGGAAAGAGTTGAGGTTTCATAAATTGAGCATGCACTTAACAATTTATATAAAGGCACTTACTTATATAAGGGCACCTAGACTGACCAGTTTAAAGTTCATTTACATATGACCACACTCGAGAAGATGCAGCCACAGCTCTGACAGAAACATCTCAACCTTTAAGCATTTCTACTGAATTCCATACCTGATTACAGTGTGAGTAACTTCCACTGAAACCTGACAATTTACAACAGAGTGGGCATGTCTGGTTTTTAAAAAAAATCAGCCCAACATTCACCCTAGTTCACCTTCTTTGCCCTTCTCAAACACTCACTCCAAACACATACTGCCTGCAATGACTTTATCCAGTCATTTTGCTATTTATGGTATTGTGCCATGTTTATGCAATGTTTTAGTGAGCTTTTTGTTATTGGAGCTTTGTTTTGCACTAAAGAATGAAGTTGGCTTTGTTCACAGCGAGTTAATAGCACATCTTAATGACTTAGAATAGCATGAGGTACTCAAAGGCAAGTACATATTTAAACAGTTCACTCGTGAAATTCTTGTCGAGCTTCAAAAGACACTGAGACTTCAAAATGGTGGAAATATGCTTTTCTTACAGGAAAGATGAAAGAATATGGAGTATATAAAGGAAATAATGAGAAGATTCAAAAAAAGTCCCATCCTGTGTGTAGAATCGGTATTTTAAAACACTCCCTGTTCTAAACTAGATCTTTGAAAATCATTTCCTCTCCTAATTCGTTGCCAGAAACTGAACTCAGATGTTTCTATTTTACTTTCAAGGCCTAATAACAAGTCTTGTAGGAACAGTTCTTCTCCTGAGATTTTCTTTCATATTTCTCTCTGATCTGTAAATATTAAAGAAAATAACTTCTGAGGATATATTGAATATTTCTGATCCTAACCGCAGGGAACACTACAAGAAGAAAGCATGCTAGCTTTAATATAAATAGAAATATCAAATCCTGCTCAAAACCTTGGTCAATGCTCATGTCAGTGTTTAAGCTGATCTGTTCTATGTGGATGAACAGCATTTGTAAGACAGAAAGAATATTTGGAGGAATAAAAATTGGGAACTGAACAAGAAAGAATAATTAGTTTCAAGATTTAAAAATACCTGGAACATGCAGAATGAAAAACCCACCAGCTTTATACCACAGTACACAAGCAAAAAAAAAAAAAAAAAAAAAAAAAATGATCCTCACTCATACTTCTGCAAAGCTTGTATTGTAGTGAGGACTCCACTCGTGGTGGAACATGGCTGCACTGGGCTTGTCCTCCACAAAAAGAAGAGACTTAAAAAGGTCACTTTCCAGAATGCCTTAAAAAGCACCTTCTGGACTCTCTATTCAGGCCTACCTAATTTCCACTGCTGAACAATTCTGGCCCATCAGAGTATGCTTGAGACCACTGACACACATGTGCTCATCTCAGCAATGTTTTCTGAGTCCATACAGATTATAGAAAAGCCTTCTGGTTTCATAACTATTCATTTAGAGACTATCCGTTCAATTCTACGGCCATTTAAGAGGTGAAATGTAAATGGAGGAAAATCTCCAGAAACAACATAGAATTATGGAACAGCAACAAAAGCATAAAAAAAATGAAAGAAAAATATGTACAGTAACATCTGTAGAGGTATCAGAGTTCCTTCCTTCCTTTCCAGATAACATGAGAACCTGGAATTGGTAGGTTGTTAGTAAAAGAGAAAATTGTTGCAGGTCTATTGACAATTTCATTAGATATGATAAGGTATATCTGTGAATATATTTGTTTTCAAAATTCCTGTTCCTGCTCTGCCACTCTACAAAGGCTGGTATTCTCCTTAAAAATCCAGCAATCTATGATAGTAGAAGAGCCTTGTTATAGCTGTGACGGCTAAAGAGCTGAAAAGCATGAGGTTTGGGAATAAAAGGAGTCATCCCTCTGGTGCTGCATCAGGGAGAAGCTGAAGTGATAGTAGAAGGAATGAGTAGTGGGAAAGAAACAGAGGCTTATTGTCAAGTTGCTGCATGATTGGGGTAAAAACAGTGCATGACCATCCTTTCACTGCCAGCCCCGCTTCCAAACAGCCAGGAATTGAGTTTTCATTCTTCTGCAGCCGCAGCTGCTCAGCCAAACACATGACTTTGGGCACAAGGTCAGTAATGCTTTGATTAATTTATGATCCAAAACTGGTGAAGGTTTCATGGGAGCGGTAAAAGATGGTATGAAACCTGAGCTTAAGGAGTTGTTTTACTGTTTGGGAACAAATGCATTTCTTTGTGTTGTTTTGCTTGTAAGTAGGTGAAAGTATGGCTATTTCTTGCAAGATTTCTTTTGACTGAAGAGATTCAGGCCTGGCTCACCTAGCCTGAATTTAGGTAACTCTGGGATAGCTGAAGATGTATGGGAAGATGGCAAGAGAGAGAATCAGATAGTGACAACTTTAAACCAAAGGAAAGGGTGCTAGCTCAGTAAAACAAAGGTTTCTAAATGCTCCTTTTTCTACAAAAGGAGCTAAGTATTTTCAGTGCACAGATTGTACCAGAATGTAGTGCTAGGGAGTTAGCGTATAAACTGGTGCTCTCTGAGAAGAAAAAAAACCAAAACTATTCATATTATTTGGGGGGAAAATAGTTTTAGAGTCTTCTTGATTATGAAAACAATAAATGCAGTAGATTTTTTGGCTGAATCAGTCTGACAGAAAGATTTATCACTGGACAACAAAAGTTTAGGTGTGGCCTCTGGGGCATTAAATTGTGTAGAGAAGATGCTAATACAAATTCTGCATTTTCTTTGAGCCAAGAGTATGTAGGTCTTCATAGACAGTGGAGATGCTGTGTGTGCATCTAAGCAGGACAGCTACCTCCCATGTTTTTTTGTTCCTTTTTTGCTTAACAAAACTGGATGTCCCTGCACTCAGTCTCTACCTAGCATTACATTTAGCAAAGTGTTCTTTTCCTTTATCAATCCTCATCCCATGGAGTGGATAAATTTTGTCATAAAGCAAGTTTGTATAAATTTTGCAACTATAAAGACCTGCTTTTTTTTAGGTTCCTAAGTTTTTAATTAAATGATAAATATTTGATTTTTTTAATTTGCAATTGTTTTTTCTTTTTTCCACTAACTATCCATCAACTTGGTTATCTCCACTTTGAAAAGTGGAAAAGCTTCCTGTGACAATGATTGATTTACTTATGAGTTACCCAATAACTCTGTGTTTAATCTACAGATCAAATGCATGGTATGGTAATGCAAGTGACCTACTTCTCAGACAAATGAGTGAAATTCATTTCTCCAAAAGCTTTGCTTCTTTTGTTGGATTCATTGATACTTTTGCCTTGATCAAGAGCAACACCCTAGTCCAAACCTTAGCAGAAAGTCCAGGTTGCTGCCCAAAGCCCTCAGATAGGTGTCTGAAGTCAACTTTGTTCCATTTAATTAACAAGTGGGGAGTACCAGACTGGCTCCATTCATTATCAGACAGCATTTTCCTGATCAGAAAAGTACAGAACCTGTCTGGATTGCAAGTGCAGAGAAGGACTACTGACAGATGAATATACTGGATTTTGCAGGGAGAAGATATGGCTGCTTGTTGCTGTGACATATTTGTTTCAGGGAGTTACTTATTCAGAAGAACTGAGAAGAATGAAGAGAGCTCTGGATCCTGAAGCCTTAATGAGTATTGTAAGTTGGTTGATGGAGTGACCTGAGAATGGATGTTAGGCATGCTTACAGCAGTGGAGTTTCTAAGTGTTAGAAATAACAGGGTAGATAAGCTGCCTTTATTTAACCTATCCTCTCTAGTCATTGTATATACTACTGCCTTCTCTTCTGTTCTCTTCTGCCTGCATGTGTAACAGACCATCTTCTCTCTGACAGAAATTAAAGCAAATAGTAGATCTCCAGACGTAATTTCCTTTTAAATATCAGTTACCAGCTTGCTATTGCTGGCACTACCTCCCTATCTGAAAGAATGACTATCTGGAATGTCAGCATTTCATCAGCAGTGAAGTCTATAAACAACTGGTGGTGAGCAGCAGAAACCAGAAATGACCAGCTTTTTAGAAAAACACCTCTTGCTAAGCAAGCTTGCTTAGGTCTTTCATTGTTTGTTAAAATCTTGAGGGTTCTGTCCTGCATGGCAAAATACATTGAGTAATTCTCTGAGTACAAGTTGTAAAAACCAATCCTCTTTTGTAACAAAACAGATGGAATGTTACAGGTCAAAAGTAATATTTACTTCAGAGCTTAAGATGGGCTGTGCTAGGGAATTCACTTGCAACTATGCAAATCCCTTCCCTATGCAAATGACTGATCTTTTTTTTCCCCGTAATGTAGCTTTTCAGCAGTGCTCACTGCATCTGTGCTGCTCACCAAACCATAGTTGTGAAGCTGTCTGGATTTCTCTGAAGGTTAAATAAGCTGGTTCCAGGCTGTATCAAAGTAAATCAGAAGCATTGAACCCAGACAGCTCATTGTCTCCACCACACACCTCATCTCAGCTCATAAAGTCCTGCTATGAGCTTACAGGGATTCTTATATCACCAGAATGCAAGGGCTTGTGATGATTGTAGGGCAGGAGTGCAATACAGGTTTTATATTATATTTTAACTGGGTAGTAAACCCCTAGATATAATATAAAGAAAAAAAGGAAATTTTTTGTTGCTTTAGAGTTACATACATTCAGATGAATAATTCATGTAGGTTCAATCCCCAGCTGTACCTGCTTTCTAGCATTTCTTCATTGTGACTGTCTTATAATATATGAAATGGACTTGTGCAAGTAAATGCATTTGTACCTTCTCTCCTAGAATGAGCTCATTACTTACAAAGGGTACCCCAGTGAGGAGTATGAAGTGATGACAGAAGATGGTTATATCATCACCATTAACAGAATCCCTTATGGTACTCAGAATCAAGGAAGCCCAGGTACAGTTATTTAATATGACACAATAGCAGCCTAGATAGGGCATATTCTCAAAAGAGATAACTTGTATTTTTAAAACATCCACCAAAGCTTGTATACATGAGTGAAATCGTAGCTCTGGCTGACCTGAACAGCCTGCAAGATCTACAGAATTAATATCAAGCACACTTATTTATAATAAAAATCCACCATAATATGAAGAATATGCTTCCTAGTAAGAGTTGATGAGTAAAACTTAAAAAAAAAATAGGATAAAGGTTACCTAATCAGCCTGTTTTGCAAAAGCTTTTACAGCTTCTAATTTTGCTTTGCTTTTGCTTACACCTAGTTAGTATCAGTATCTGATTCATATTTTGGGTAAAGGGAACCTCTGAAAACAATCCCACACCTTCATCTCTGTATCAGTGTTGAGAATTTCAAGCTAATGTGTCTGAACTGTACAAACAATGACCAGAGGGTGCCAAGTTAGTTCACTCTGGTGTAAAACAGATCTTTCCATAAATTCTTTCAGAAGCTTAGAAGTTGTCTCTTACAGAAAGAAGGGTTTTGTTCTTACGATTTGTTGATTCAGAAAAAAATCCCAGTATTGAATATGAGACACTAATGTCTCTGAACAACCAGGAAATGAAAAGATAAAAGTAATTATAAACTGTTTTGGTTTTGCTTTATTTTTCAGCTTCAAGACCGGCTGTGTTTCTCCAGCATGGATTATTGGGAGATGCTAGTAACTGGGTCACAAACCAGCCCAACAACAGCTTGGGCTTCCTACTAGCTGATGCTGGATTTGATGTTTGGATGGGAAATAGCAGAGGGAATCGCTGGTCAAGAAAACATGAAAAGTATTCCACTGATCAAGATGAATTCTGGGCTTTCAGGTAGACAGAACCACTGAAGGGGATATCCATTGACCATTCTTATATATACCTTTCATCTGGCTAAATCAGGGATTTACATGTGCTACTTTTCAATAAGCATTCTTTACATTCACTGTTGCTAAGGTGCCCCTATAAAAGCATGTGAACTATAATAGTAATGGAGACAACTTTAATTACTTCTTGAACATGTTCTTCAAACTTGAGGCATAGCAGCAGAACAACTCAGAGAAACCTGCACTGCCCATCTCCAAGCCATTCCTCAGCCCTGGAGCCAGTTTGGGCAGCTACTTAGAAAGTAGCTAGTATTGTATTACACTAGTCTGTGTAATACAATAACCCAAAAAATCTTGAGTAGTATCTTCCATATCCGGTGCCATAAAAACAAAGAACAATTGAATGATTCACTAAATCAGTCAGACTGTTCCTTTGCTGACAAGCCATTAATAAAAATGTGAATTCAATTTAAAGTCTGGTTTTTAATTTATGCATGCCTCTCTTTCAATATCCTGCCTGCAGTTTTGATGAGATGGCAAAGTTTGATCTTCCAGCGGCAATAAATTTCATTTTGGAGAAAACAGGACAGGAAAAGTTGTACTATATTGGCTATTCACAAGGTACTACCATTGGTAAGTTAAACTCAAGAGACAAATTCTTTGGGAAAACAGGTAAAATGTGATTTAAGATACTGAGTTAACAAATGTACCTGAAGTTTTCATTAATTCTTTGTAGTTGTGAAATACTGTGTTAGTATAAGCAATTTTCAACATGTAGGCATTTAAAATTTATTATATAGATAATTAAGCATAATGGATCAAATGCACTGCTGCTGGAAATCTGTCAACTAAGAATTATCCTGGAAATTGTTGTGTGTGGGCCACAGAAATTGTTTCTATCCAAGATGCAAGGGTGTGCCCATCAGCAGCTAGTCAGTTCACCAAAATAAACAAAACAGGAAGATGAGAGTACAGAAAGAGAAGTTGGCCAGTTAGGACCAGATGTACGTATGAAAAAAGAAAATACAAAATTGGATTTACTGGAAGAAAAACAACGTTTCCTTCCAATAGTATAAGAAATAGGTGAATGTACATCAGAAGTGTACATCTATGTTTAATCAAGTCTGGAAGAAAGCTGCAAAATATAGAGAAATATCTCTGAATAGGGGGGAAAAAAGCCTACAAGCTGGTAACTAATGGGGAAGAAGGATTTCATATAAATCTAGGCTGGACCATAGTCTCTGAGCAACTAACAAGGGTGCTTATAAATGGAAAGTGCAGAATATCCTATATTAATATTGAAAACAGTCTAATGTAAAAATTATGGTTTTTTAACTCTCTCTTTTTTTTTTCAGCTTTCATTGCATTTTCAACAATACCAGAGCTGGCTCAAAAAATCAAACTCTACTTTGCATTGGCACCTGTCACTGCTATTAAGTATGCTAAAAGCCCAGCAACAAAACTCCTCTACCTTCCTGAGAAAATGCTCAGGGTGTGTGATATCTTGCTTTCCATTGTTTAACCATATACTTGTTTGTTCAGCTCTTAAAATGGATAAAGTATAGGGCTGTGTGAAGTGGACTCATTTGCATGTGGGCAGGTTTACCTTGTGGTGAGGCCTCTGAAAGTTCAGACAGGGCAATAAGAAAAGTTTTCAGTCCAAGACAACAGCTCAACGTGGGGACAGGTCACCCAGAGAGGTACAAAGATGCAGATCCTCAAAGGTCTCCAAGATACCTCCAGGCAAAGCCCCAACTGATATAAAAGCTTAAACTATCGATTGGAGATAACATTTAACATATCTCTTCATTATAAGTGATGTATCCCAGATTGAGTAATGCCCAAGCAGGCTGATGCAATGGAAAACCAAGTAATTTCTCACTTGTTTGTGGGAACATCATCTGACAATTGGAGAAAAGACAAGTAAGAACCACTGAAATTGTTGGAGAAGTGTGTACATTCCTAAATTATTGTTACCTTTGTATTTCACAGCGTATGCTTGGCAACAGAGAATTCCTTCCCCAGACTGAGTGTCTAACAAGGATAATAGCCCCTGTCTGCAGCCACCAAGCTTTTGCCAGGCTTTGTAGAAGTGTCTTCTTCAATCTGGGTGGCTGTAACCTGAAAAACATTGATGTGGTACGTATATCTTTTACTAGCTCTACTGGGAGTTTAGGTTATGCTCCCCAAATTCACCTTCTATCCTGTAGTGTGAATCCTGAATTTCTGTTAGTATCACCTTGCAGGGAGCAGTCCCCACTACTGGACAGCAGTATCTGCTGATTGCCCTGTCTCTAGCAGGGAACCAACTGCCTCTCCCCTCAGAAGAGCATTTGGCACCAGTTCTACAGCTGACAGCTGCTCAGAGCCCTCCCAAATTCTGCAGTCTGCCTTCCAACAGACCTCACCCAGTGCACCATATTGCGGTCCATACTGTGGCTACTGGTCTCATCAGAGATATTTCACATGCTGACACACTGGAAAAGAAGAAATAAAAAGCCTACTTGCTTCATGTTTTCTCTTTGCAACACGGAAAGGAACACATATATTCCTCCTTGTCCTCCTTCTCCAAGCCTTGGACCATCAGGGTAGGAGAGTATTAGGACATGCCTGGGCACCTGATGCTATGTCCAGCTGTAGGTCAGATCACCTGGGAGTCAAAATTTTGCTCCAGCGTTTTTCAAAAAATGTCACAGAAAGTGTTCACTGAGGAAGGATCACACAGCAGCTTGTTAAGAAGCCCCTGCAGTGTGAGGGTGTCTTTTATTTCAAATATTTGTGCATTTATCAGGAAATTGCATTTCCCTTTACTGTTCTGTCCAACAGTGATCCTCTCTCAGAATCTGATACAGAATTCTGAAAAACACCACGCAGATTGGGGTCTAAATTGCTGACTTTCTATTCATTCCTTCTCATCTGTAGATTATTCTAGATTCTTAATCGTCTTGGAAAATGTTCTGGTTAGGGATTGCTCTTTCAGTGCTACTCCTAATCTGACACACTGCCACGTGTGAAGTAGATCTGAGGGAATCTCCAGTCATGCCACTCCAGTTTCTGTTGGTTTTATTGATACATGGCACTGCTGTAGCATATGTTTTGATGTACCTCTGCATAGAAGGGAAGAAGAGAATGCTCACTGAATATTCTCTTTCAGAACCGAATCAACGTGTATATTGCCCAAACCTCTGCTGGAACTTCTGTGCAGAACATAGTCCATTGGAGTCAGGTATGAGCAAACCCCAGAAAGATAAAATAGGTACTCACCTCGAGCTGAATAGAGAGGTACAGAGATAACCAGCTGTGAAGCCATTGCCAACTCCTTGGAAACACACACAGCTTGTGGATTGCACCTGAAACCTCAGTTCAGAGCACTGTTTTTCATTGCTCCTTCTTTTGCATGCAGGATAGAAATGCCCTGTGTGGTACAGGTACATTTGAAGCCAACAATGAAGTGCTGCATTTGAATAAAAATATTTAGGCTGGAAGCTGTGTGTGCAGGTGTACACATCACTCTTCTTATTGAGTATCTTATAAATTATGTCCACAGTTCTGTAGGGAGTTTTCCTTAAGAAATTAGTCATATTTCCAATGTGGTGTCAAGAAATGAGCAGGATTTAGGCTGCCACATAAATTGTCACATTTTACTATCAAAACTCTTGTCATTTCTTCTCTTGCTTTCAAGGCTGTCAGTGTCTGGACAGAGATAAAACCATAAAAATAAATACTTTCTTTAGTAGGCTGTTATATCCTTTACCTACAAGGTACTGTCATAGTACCTCTTCAGCAGCAGTGCTGGTGGGACCTGCCTTTCTGTCTTTGGGCTCCCACCCTGAGGATCCAGAGAGCTCCCCTGGAGGAGCCTCTGGAGCAAGGCAGGTTTCCTGGCAGCACCACAGGCTCTGGAGCTGTGCAGGAAGCAGCTGCAAGCACACAGAGATGCAGGAGTGTTCATACCCTTTTCAGCAAAGCAAACGCACAGATGTGTTTGAGTGACATCTGCACAGGCACTTACTCAAAATAAAATTATGCTTTTGGCCGTGAGTTTGCATTAGATAGTAGGTTTGAAAAATTGTTTTTGTAACCATGACCTGGACCTGTAACAAAAGCAGAGCGGGGGGGGAGTTCTGCAAATTGACTCAGATGGAATTCAGCATCTAACCACAGACTGTGAGCACAAACCTGCAGAAGTAATACTCCTAAGTCTTTGTTGTCCTTACTGTTATTACAACTAAAAGAGCTAACAGAATTTCAATGCTAGGATTGTGGTGAGAGTGTCTCTAAGAGTAGTAACAACCTATGCTGAAGGTAAAGTCAAGAAGGGAAGAACTGAAAATGGTAGTTTCTGTATTCAAAATAGAATGGGAAGAGAAAGCATAAGATGGAGCCACTCACAGAGCTGAGTGTTGGCAACATGACTGTAAGAGTAGGACAAGGCAGTAGCACAGAGATGAACTTGCTGACAGCAGTTGTTAACAGCAGTTTTACAAACTTGAACTAATTGTCTGCGAGAACATCCTCGGGTCTGTCTGCAGAAGATGTGAATGTCTTTTGTTATAATAAAAACATTTGATTCCTTTTCACTTTTTGGCTCTTCTAATTTACTATTTTTTTCACTTTTAATTTATTATTGGCTCTTTCATAGCTCTCTGAAGAACTCTGTTGGGACTTTAGATTGGAGTCAGAGGCTCATCAGGGAAAGAGCACACAAACTTCTCAAATTATGGCTTTATAACCACCTTTCTCTTGTTCATCCTTTTAGGAGGCCCGCTCGGGGAAGTTCCAAGCTTATGACTGGGGCAGTTCAAAGAAGAACATGGGAAAATACCAACAGGTATGTTTTGGTGAAACAACCTTGGACAGTGCAGAAACACACAGGAAGAGAGGAAGGATGTAGTAGGAGACACATTTTCAGGACATAAGTAAATGAAAATATTATTACTTTTCAGTTTAGAAGTCAACAGAGAAAGTACGCAAGCACTAGTGGCAATAATAACTTTAATACATTTTAAAAGAAAGAGAGAGAGAGAGAGGAAGAGAAAAACTCTTCAATTAAATGATCAATAGGAATAAGAGGAAGTAAGGGCAGAAAAGATAGAAAGTTAATTTTGAAAAAAAGAGTATACAGAAAATAACAAAAACATCTCGCCTACTAGTGTAACTGAAACAGATGACAACATTAGGAATAGGAAAACTGGAAAACTAACAGCCATCCCTAGATTTTGGTAGCCAGAGACAAAAGGACTTTGTCCTCAAGCACCCTGAGGAACATCTTTTCCATTCAAGACTCTAATCCCATCCTTGACCCTCCTACCCTTCAGGTCTCCACAACAGCCTGTCATTTCAAGTTACATGTTTTAATGATGACTTGCATGAAATGCAGCTGCCTTTGGTTTGCCTTGAATTTGCTTGTTCCTGGAAAGTTGCAGGATGCCTTCTAGGTTTTGTGTTTGGGTTAATTACTGCCAGTGCTCTTTCTTCATACCATTTGTGGTTGTATAAACCTGTCTTCTGTCCTTGCTCTGACATTTCTTTTCCAAACACAGGAGTCCTAAGCTGCTTTCCCTCTCCTCCTACAGAAGCCATAACATGATCGTTTCCATCCTTGTCACATGTTGTGTTTTCTCTCCAGCCCATGTCTTCTGGGACCAACCAGTACTTCAAAAGGACCGTGATGGGGGTTTATCCAGAGGCATCCTGACATTTCTGTCTAGTTTCAGGCTCCTGTCCTAAGATTCCCAATTGAGAGGGCAAAGACCCAACAATAACTTTATTAGCTCAGGAGGTGTTTCACTTCTGGCTGTGCTTTCAGTTGAGTAATCGCTGTGAGCACAGACAGAAAAGGCAAACAAGAGAACTTCTTTCCTCTTTGGTTTAGACACCTCTACTTTGAGCAGTGACAGAAGAAAGCCCCAAATGTATATTTAAAGTTACTGTGCTCTCCTGGACATTCACTTCTGTACTGTTTTCCAGACTACTCCTCCTCTCTACAACATAGAAGAGATGACTGTACCAACTGCAGTATGGACTGGGGGACAGGACCAACTTGCAGATCCCAAGGATGCAGCCATTTTATTGTCTAAAATTAAGAAGCTTAGCTATCACAAGAAGATTCCTGAATGGGCACACCTGGATTTCATCTGGGGATTGGATGCACCTTTGCGTGTGTACAATGAAATTATTGACCTGATGCAGAAGTATCCTTAACCCACAACCAGAAGCCTTACCTGACTCATTCAATTACATGTGGATTTACTGGGTACAAAACCCCCTTCTGTTGCATCTGGAGTCAGGGTAAAGGTTCCTCCTGCACACTACATGTCACTCCAAAGCCTTTTCCATCCTGATAGTGCCCTTCATGTTTTCTGGAAACCTTGTGGATCTGTAATACTTTTTCACTTGATACATCTTCAAATCTGCAATAACTATACTTTGCTAACAGAAGACAGGGTTTGCTTCCAGCCTACTCTCTTCTCTAGACTATAACAGTAATGAAAGCACTTCCTTTCTCTGGATACATTCTGTGATCTCTAGATGTTTTCCATTCTTCATATTATTGCTCAGTTTATTGGGCTGGCAGTTATTTAAAGGCATAGTGTAATCAAAATCTTATTCTAACAGTTGTGGTATTGTATAATTTTATTATTAAACAGATTATTAAACAAGAAAGTAAGTTCATACAAAAAACACCTCACTCCTGAAAAGAAGATTGTTTGTCTTTGTTTGAAACAGGAACGCTCCCTGTTTCCATGAGGAAGAGCTAAGGACACAGGATAGACCCAACAGAAAACAGTAGCCAGTACCATGGTTCAAGCATGTGCCTGGAAGCTGGGAAACTTGGCTTCAGGACCCAGCCCGAGAAAGAGAAATCCTTGCTGATTCAATATTAATCCTTTTGGAAACGGCAGCACTTCCATGGGACCATTTACTTCAAAGTTACACCCTGAAACCAGAAGAAACCTCACACCTCCTGCTCTTTGAAATGAATGCTACTGGCTATCACAGGGCTGAGATGATCTAACCTTTGTCAAGGCTCTTTGGAGTTTAAACACTAAAATGAAAACTACCCAAACATTGCTAGAAAGAATCCATTATCTTCATCCCATGTAAATTTAGAGCATTTTGTCCACTACTGGAAAGACCTGCTTTCAAGACAATGCTAAAGAATTATTCATCCTATTAATTTCCTGAGGGAATTATGACTCTACCAATCTTGTTTCAAATAGGTAGTTACTGCACAAAAGCACTCAGGTGAAGGGTAACCTCTGTGGTTATGAGGTTACAGCCATTATAGGTCACCATTCCTCCAAAACAAAATGCCATTAGCTTCACTGTGAAAAGAAACACCGTGAACTTAGGGGTTTCCTTTCAGCCTGACACCCTCATTCTCCTTTTCCATGAAATGTTAATGTGGGTCAAGTGTGGGATGCTAGCCAGCACAGTGCAGCTGTTGCAGTGGGACAGTTCACTGGTGACACTGTATGACCAAAGGACCAGTGTCTGACTGAGTAATGCTTCATTAGCCAAACAAATTAACCATGGCTGTTACCACTTGTGCACCTTTCCCTTCCAAGAGAAACAGCAGGCCATTTTCATCTCCTGAGCCCACTGCTGAAGGCTGTCCTGTTTCCTTCTGTTTCCCAAATGTAACTAGAGTTTGATCCAAACAAAACAGTTCCCCTCCTGACAAGAACATTCCTTCCATCAAATACAAATTCCTGGAGACAAATATCCTTCAGAGAGTCAATCTTTCAACTAACTCACTGCTTGTAGGGAAAATGTATGAGGACATGAGACCTACTTTATAAGTTTTCAATGCTTTCCATGCTAAATGCAACAGCATCATATCTGAAAGTAGACAGAGCATTCCATAAAGTCACCTAGAAATGAGACTGCAATTGTGCAGCTATCTTGCAACTTGGGACATCATAGAGGAGACAGCATGTTGATTTTTCTGGAAAATCAGGAAAAGCAGGTTGAGCAAACAGCATTAGACACATCATGGGGACTGTTGATCCAACCTTGGGACATGAGAAGGGATGAGACATCATGTTGCAGAAGTCCTTCTGAGTGATCAGTTTATGGTTTGATGATAGTTATTGTCACTTACAAATATCAGAGCAGTCAAGTTATAATGCTTTTCACTGAGAAATTATCGAGCTACCTTTCTCACTGTGCCAAACAATGTTCTTTGCATGCAAAGCAGAACTGTTGCTGTGCTGTCACCAACATCCTGTTGTTTCACTCCTTTCCTTCCCCCAGTAGTCAAAGGCATCATACAATTTGCAATGGTGCTCCCCAAAACACATCCCTCTTATCTGGTGTTCTTCTAAATGCTCTTCAGTCCATGATGAAACTCAAGTTCTTCTGAAGACACTTGTTAGTTAATTGTGCTGAAGAGGCTGATCCTCATGTAGGAGGATTCTACTTTGTTTGTACCCCACTTGCCCAAGGACACAGAACAAGTCCTTCTGCTCATGGCCATCAAGCCAATCTCAGTGAGGATGGAGCCCTCAGGCTGACTTCAGCTAATTCAGCTGTTAAGCAAAGATCTCCAGATACTGTGTTTTCAGAGGTGATAGAAGTAGCTTAGGATAAACAAGAGCCCTTGTTTGTTCCTTCACTGGGAAAAAAGGTTACATGTAGTGTTCAGGCCTTCTTTGGCACTGGAGTGTGCTTAATGCAGAATAAGGTGGGTTTCATGAGTTGTGCTGCTCACTGGAAAACAGATTTAGGTCTGTCTGCAATGCTAAAGTTAACATAAACCAAATGAAAAGCAATAGCAGAGATAGTGTTCTTGAGACACAATGTTGAGAAAAGCTGCAGACTTCCTCCTTTTTTTAACATTTAAAGCAGCCCCTCAGCTGGGCAACAGTGCAGATCAAGGTCTGCCACAGCCCCGGTGAGCTGCAGCACCCAGGTCCCAGCTAAACATACTAACCACTGATTTATAGGCAGTGTCTACATTCTCCTGCTCCATGGTGCATTTTGGGGTAATGAATTAAACCGGATTATCTTTTTCATCACAAGGATTTCCCCACTTTGGAAATACTGCCAAATCCACACTCAAACATGCTCTGCAACCGCTGCCAGCTCATGACACTCACAGCTGCTTCTGTGAAGTGCTCATTTTGTTTTGACTTCCTTTTATCGGCGCAGGTCTCTGCCAGTGAATCAGTCTGCTGGTGGAGACGGACCAGCCACCGGGGCAGAAGGCAGAAGCAAGGCAGTCAAAGCAGAGGTAAGTTACTTGTACATACTTGCTCATGGTCTCTTTCTCTGTTTCCTGTCTCCATAAAGATGTGCTGCCTTGCTTTTATGCAGTTGGCTGTGAAAATAAGCAGCATTTTTCCTCTCTCATCTGTAAGCATATTGCTATGCACAGAAGTGCTTCTCTGCTTAAGCTAGAAGACAAAGAAGTTTGACCTGCACAAACGGGAGAAAAAGAGCAACTATTTAATTTTTTCCTACTTGTTTTCTTCCCTCTGAGAACAAGGGAATGAATGAGCAAGTATTGCAACAATGTGTAATCTGGACGTCCTGTTCCTTCCGTATAATGCACATGTATGCTTTCTTAGTGAGTAAGGCAGTGAATTCTCATGCATGTTTAGTCACAGTTGCTCTTCTGGTTGGTGTGTGTATGCCTTACAGCTTCTATGAAGTAAATTTTAGACTGCTTAAGGCACAAGGATTGAAGAACAAATTTCAGAATGGCTTGCATCTTAGCTTCACTGAATCTTAAAAGTACATAGAGAAACATCCAAGTGCATGTCTCTCTCTGATCTTTTTTCCATCTAAGCATATTCTTTTATGATAGTTTACTATGCTCAATAGTTACTTATGACTTCATCTCACTAGATGAAAACAGCAGCTTGTGTCTCCTGTCCTTATTCCTAGAGTTTAAGAGAGCAGTGCCCTGCCAAGATTGATGCTGCTTGGCCACCTGCATCTGAGTAAAAGGTCAATACCTGGAAGTCCATAAGCCATGCCAGCTAAGCCAGATGATCACAGAGTGCATTGAGGAAAATTTACCTTAGCAAGAGGGATAATTAAGCCTCTGAATTGCCTCAGCTAATCTTGGTAGTGATTCGAAAATAAGCTGAGATATTAGCAGAACTTTTTCTTGCCAAATTGAGATTTCCAGTGCCAAAAGAGGCAGGCATATTTTACTCCCACTAGAACAGAGTAAAACAGCAGAAAGCAAAACAGTGTTGCACTGCCTGAGTATATAGTTGTGAGGCTTCTTGTTTTGACAAAAAATTAGGAAGTATTTGATATACAAAGGAAATCTAATGAAGTGTGTTTTAATGCCAAATTTAAAGTTTTGGGTGTTTCCAAATGCTGCCTGGTTTCAACTGTTTAATGAGTCATGAGGTTTGACTTCTTCAAATTTGTTCAGTCAAATTTAAAGGTTAAATTGAAGGTCACTAAAAGTCAAAACATATTTTCCTTGTTTACCTTTCTCTTATCCCACAAATTCCGCTCTTTTTCCCCGTTACTTGATGGGGAATACTTCCTTATTTTCTCTTGATTCTCATACTGAACATTCCTGAGTACAAATAAACTTCACAGAGTACCTTATCCATGATAGCAGATCTCTTATGCTAGAAGCAGACTCAAGAAACATGTGGCTACATGAGAACCTCTGTTCATCATTAAAAATTGCATTCTGCATGTCTAATGCCTGGTTCCCAAAAGACTTGTCTCCTGAGCCTGCTTAACTTCCTAATGAAAACTGTAAGACAGGCAGGTCTCCTATGAAATTCACTCACAAACCCTGTATGCTATGGCTACTGTGAGTCTGCATGGACTCTGCAATTCTGACAATCTCACTCTTGCTGGCTGCTGCTGAACATAATACCAGCTGCCTTTGCTTGCCTTCTCCCCAGCAAGACTGAACCCTCTGGAGTATTCCTTCCCTGACAAACAGTCCTCAGGAGCTGCTGCGACCCCCATCACTGTGCAGGCTTGGATCTCAGTACTGGACTTGGCAGATGTTTAGCAATTACATCAAAAGTCAATTACAGGATGGACAGGAGGGTGAGCTAACAAACACACCACAGTCATAGAAACATGTCCTCCTGTTCTGAGGAAGCTCAGCCTGCAAAGAGCAGTGGTGTCCCCAGCCATCACTGGTGAGGCATTCTCACAAGATGCTGTGATGAGCTGAAGCCTTATACTGCATTATGTCCCATGGATTCTACTGTTGAACATTTAGGTCTCCTGCCTGATCTTTATGGTCTTTATACACATGCAGAATGACTACTACTCTTCCCTTCACAGGCATCATTCTCTCCTCACACATTAAAGCACAGCATAAACCAAAAATTTGATTTTGATATATGATGTGGCTTTTCCTGAATGTGTAAGCACAGTACTGAGCTTCATGGATCAATCTTTTTTTGTGCAGTTCTTCAGAAAGAAGAAGCAAGGAGTGCTGAATTTGTGAGCTCTTGCTCTCCACACAGTTTTAACCTATAATCCCACACTCAGAAAGCATCTGGGCCACAAAATCTGTTCTCTTTTCTAAGAGATGTTTGTGTCAAAATTATCTTGTTGAAAAAGAATTCTGGGAAGCTCAGAGAGAGCAGTGTTCCTGCATTGACCTGGGTTCTAGAAAATAAAGACTAAAACCTGGAAGCATATCTATTTTACATGGAGTTGGCAAAACTGATACTAGATCGATGGCAGTCTGCAATTTCCATTCAGAAGTGGTAATCTGGAACCATCAGTTGTCCCAGGAAAGGGCAAGGTCTCCCTTCCCCATGACCAATACAAGATTTGCACTATGGACAACCATTTCTAAGAGGTAATGGAGACAGGCCCTTGGCAGCACAAAGGCAATCTCAGGATCCATTGCTCGCTCCTCATGGCTGCTTGCCTGGTTGCCAAAAGGTAAGGTTGACTAGGAACTGACTCACGGGGATTTTGGGGAGCCACACATGGTCACTTGTTCCATATTCTCAGAGGAACTGATTTCAAACAGAACTTGATCATCACCCTGTGATGATCCTGTCTGAGACCCAACTCTTACACCTGGGGCACATCACCCTGTGAGGAGAGCACAAACTGGCACTGAACATGCAAGCATGTTGCCTGATGTCCATTAAATCTCACAGAGTACCTGAATTACTCCTGGCACCTTCATGAGCCTCATTATCTGGTCCCTCACCCCAGCACACCACTGACAGACAAGAACAGCATTCAGTCCCAGAGGAAGAGAGGGCAGGTTCAAAGAGAGCCCATCCTGAACCTCTTTCACCCCAATCCTGAGGAGACAGGAAACAAACAGTGCTTTCTTCTCCCTTCACCTCTGCTGCTGGTAGAAGGGTGGAGACAGATGAAGGCAGACAAACTGGGTCAAGATGGTCATCTCAGGTGCTCACGCTTCTTTGTCAAGCTTCTGCTGGCTCGTGCCAAGCCCTGGCCCTGTCTACCAACCCCAGTTCCCTTGTAATCTGCAGAGTGCTCAGGCACATTCCTTGCATGATATCCCCAAGTGCTTTCCTCTCCTGTTCTGCAGCCCTACCTGTTAAGCAGGGTGAGCTGTAGACAGCCCATCCTCACACAGGCTCTTATGCTGGCAGCCCTTGGGGAGCAGTTCTTGGGCAATATTCAGGAGACTCTCCTCTTGGGTCTTCCTGTGGAATTCCACACCACTCTCTTCCTAACACAAACACCCTTGCATGTGCTCTTCCACACAGCCCCAAGATGTGGTGCCTCCTCGTGCTGCTCTGCTCCCAAGGAATTGCCTTTTCAGCAGGATTCACAGCAGCCTCCCCTCCAGGTGTTGACACAAGCCACTGCAAGAAGAGTCGCAACCCCGAATGCTTCATGAATGTTGTAAGTCGGGTCACCTCCTTCCCTTTTTTCCTAAAGTTTCTCTTCCAGTTGCATAACTAACAGTCCTTGTCAGGAAAGCTAAAAAGAGTCCCTTCTGCATCTCCTGTTTTCCCAGCCTGCTGTTTCCAAAACCACTGCCTTAGGGTCACTCCCACAATGAGGGCTGGCTCTGAACATGCCAGGGACAGATGTGTCCCTTGCACATTGCATGAGGACAGACACATAGCACTGCAGTGGGAACTGCTGCCTGCTACCTTGGCTTCCAAGGCTAGGCAACTCCCCAGAGCCTCCTGATGGGCACTGGAGATCCAGACTATGTAATTTTGACCCCAGTGGGCAGACTCAGCCCTGGGCTGTGGACAGAGCACAGACTATGTGCTCCAGTCCATACTAAACTGAAGAACAGACTTTGCTGCCTGCATTTAGGGTGAAGCCCAACAGATATATGACAAATGTGGAGCTGTATCATGGCTCATAACACCTGTTTGCAGTCAGCTTTCTCAACATATGTTGGTATTTCAGGCCACTGCATAAATGGAGGAGTGCAAACCTGGCAAGAGAACAAAGAACCTTCCAGCACTATCCTGGAAAAAACCTTGATTCTCCTTTCCAAACAGTCTGGGCTGCCACAGAGAAGAATTCCAGGCAAAGGCTGGTTTCTAATTTCAGGTGCAGCAAAGGCCTGCCCTTCCATAACAAACTGTTTGCTCAGAACAGTGGTAAGGGAGGTTGAACCCCTTCTTCAGATTCTCACAATGCAAACTAATCAAAGATGCCTTACCTTGAGTCACCAAAGATTTCCTCAGAGTACATGCAAAATTTGATATAGGTGGTACCATTAGCTCCTTTGACAAAATCTCCACCCTTGTTTGCTTTGCCTGCATGGCTTGCCTAACCACACTTGGGCAAGAAAGGATTCATTATGGAGTATCCCCACAGCTATTGGCATTGTCTTATATAGATATGACTGCATATTTTATCTGTAGAAAGGTACAATCTGTATAAGCCTTGCATAACATGACAAACTATCTCTCAGGAGGGTGTTGGTTGCTCAGCTCAGTTCTGCTTTGTCCCATAATAGGGGGCTAAATACCAGACAACCACCATCTAAACAGGCCTGAAGATGACTTTGCTTCATCTTTTCACAAGACCTGTAATGTTTATTCTCAGCCATGGTCTCTGTGGCTGGGGCCTTGCAGTGCCATCACAGCACATCCCACTGCTCAGTCTGCACTGCTTATCTTGGTTAGGCTCCAGAATAGACAACTGTACATTGACAAACTCTTCTTTGGCTTTCCACAGAGTGAAATTATCAGATATCATGGATTCCCCAGTGAGGAATATGAAGTTACAACAGAGGATGGATACATTCTTGCTGTGTACAGAATTCCTGCTGGAAGGAATGACCAAAATACAGGTGTGACACAGTTACAGGACACAAGGAAGGTCTGAGAGCCAACTCCATTCCCCATCTTTCCCCTTTTCACCTGCAATGGCATGTTCCATATCTTTCCATCTTCACAAGAGCACCTAGTCAGAAGTGTGACTCTAATACTAAATCTATCTGAAGTCCACATATTCAGTGTCTCTGGCAGGTAGGCTGGTAAACAGGATTTGAGGAGGTTTTACCTTAACAACCTAAATAGTATACATATAAAATAGTGGCCTGACAACAAAGCCTCTGGGGTTAGGCATATGAATAATTCCCAGGCTTCTGAAGGACAGAGATATTCTTTAGGAAGGAGAAAAGAAATCAGTTGCATTTCATCAGTTTCATCACATTTTCTGAATTGAATAGAAGTTTCTAGCTGGAATTTGAGGTACCCTGGATACTGCTACTTTGATTATTAGTCCTTGCTAATATTATAGAAAGATTTATTGGGAGGTCTTCCCCTAACTGGATCTCCTTTGGAGATCATTTAGACCAGCCTGACTCTCAAAGTAAGGCCAGCCAAGTTAGGTCAGGGGCCTCTCAGCCCTGCTCAGTGGTTACTGAAGTGGATTTCCTTCTTTGGATTATTTTTTCTTTCTCTTCCATACAGTTATTCCTTCAGCAGTTTTCAGCTTTGGGTAGATGGTTTCAGCATAGGGGCTGTAAGCTGGCTTTCCAGTGCAAGAGGAGGTAGGACAGGCATCATCAGTAAATTCATTATTTGCCAGACCTGTCATAAAATGGTTATGAAATGTTATTAAATGGTTCCTGCTCACATAGAAAAAACCCTTCAGGTTTCTCAAACCAATATCTATTTAGAGTTCTCCTGGGAGCTTCTAGAAGACGGAAACCTCTCACAAACTGAACTCTTCACTCCAATATTAATTACACATTAATTGGTGTTCCAATAAAAGAATATTTTAATCTTTTTCAGGACAAAGGCCTGCAGTGTTCCTACAACATGCTTTTCTGGGAGATGCTACTCACTGGATTTCCAACCTGCCCAACAACAGCTTGGGGTTCATCCTTGCAGATGCTGGCTATGATGTCTGGTTGGGAAACAGCCGTGGGAACACCTGGTCTTTAAAACACAAGACCCTTAAGCCCTCCCAAAAGGAGTTCTGGCAGTTCAGGTATTCTGTGGAGAAAGACTCAACATAGAAACTCCAAAGGGACTAGATAGCTTCAGCCTGTTGGCTTTTATCTAAACCAGCATCAGATCAGGATCTACACCAACCCAGGAGAGTAAAGAACCAGACAAAGATGGATGCTCACTACTACTCAGAGTTGTCTGGGGAAGAGATTTCAGAAACTGGGAAATGAAACGGGATGCTGAGGAAAAGGGAGAATGTACTGTGAGAGGGAGAGCAAGAACCTCAGCTGGAACATGTTGAGCAGCCTTGTCTAGAAATCTGATCTCTCACAGTTGAATTCAACCACGAGAGAAATGTTTCTTGTAACCCATGCAGGTGAAAGCACTGCTTAAATTCAGTTCCCCAAGGGCTGCAGCTGTCACGTGAAACTGGCACTTGATCCACACAGAGCCCAAGGCATCAGGCAGCCAGGCTGCACAGCTGCACCCTCTGCCCACTTCTCCAGCTCAAGCATGGATGTAGGCACAGTGTGCAACCTCCTCCTTCAACGGGTCCTGCTTGGTGCAATGAACAAAACTGACAGTCAGTAACTCACACTCTGATAGTCAAATTGTCTGCCAGCTTTTTGTGTTTCTCCCTGCAGCTTCGATGAAATGGGTAAATATGATATTCCAGCAGAGCTGAACTTCATAATGAATAAAACTGGGCAGAAGGATATTTACTATATTGGTCACTCTGAAGGGTCAACTGCAGGTAATGTCAAGAGAATTATTAACAACCATTTGTACTCCTATTTGATCTGTAGGTGACTCTCCCCACTGATTCTGGGTTTTTTCTTGTTTGTAGAGAGCTAGAAAACACAGAGATTTTTCTGTGTTGAGATACGGAAAATATGCAAAACTTTTCTAAAACTAGCTTTGGTTACCCTTAAGAAGCAAATAAACTTAATAGAAGATTCAGTGATAGTTAAGCTTTTAAAATAATTACAGACATAGTAATGGTCATTTACTGGGTACTTCTGGTACTGCTACAGGGTATTTTTCTCAGCAACAGAAATTTACATTAAGTTCTTTTGTATAAAGACAGACAATTAGAATCATAGAATATCCTGAGCTGGAAGGGACATAGGATCACTGAAGTCCAACTCCTGGCCCTGCCCAGGCCAGCCCCAATGATCACACCATGTGCCTGAGAACATTGTTCAAACACTTCTTGAACTCTGGCAGGATTGGTGCTGTGACCACTGCCCTGGGGACCCTGTTCTTGTGAACAGGATGGAGAAATTAAAAAGATAAAGCAGCCCATATGATAATAATAATAATAACAATAACAATAATAATTTAAATGAATACATTTATTTAAATTAAAATGCTTGAAGGCAAGGAAAAATAATCTTAATATTACTAAGTCATGACTTAGTGTCAATATTACAATTTAAATTGTAGTTCACGAGTGGCTATAACTGGCCACATTTCTGTTTAAAAACATAGTGCCAGAGACCAAAAATTAGTACAGGAAAAGCATTAATAGTTTATTTTCACTTAGGTCCAGCCTTTGTCATTACTCATTTCATGGCCTCTAAATGCAGCTTTCTTTTAGCATCAGTTGAAATTTCTTGATGGTTATGGTTTATGTGTAAGATCTATTGACATTGATTAGGAAGGAGCCACTGCCAGTTATTAGTGTAAACAACCCAGAAAGAAAGAGAAGAAAGAGTGGAAGATCATATATTGTCACAAATTCTGACCTTTTCTTTCTTTGCCTCTCATAAGAGTATTTATCCTGGCAAAACAAACCAAGCATCTAGGCTTTCTTCATCTGCCTGTGATGCAAGCAATCAATTGAAAATACTCAAAGCTCCCTGTATTCACCTAATTATTCTATAGTTTCATTAAAGCATAAACATGCATAGATTTTTAGAGACTCTAATTTGAGACTCTTTTTTTTTATGAGAGTTTCACGAACTTTAGAGGGAATTGATGTTATCTTCAAAACCTCACTGACATGTTGCATATAAAAATAGTTCTGATAAAGACGATGCCCAGACACGCTTTGAATCTTAAAATGAACTTTGCCTCTCAAATAAAATTAGTTTCAGGACTTCACTTCAACACTTTCCTTAAGTAAAAAGTGCAGCACAAGCACGAACAGCCAATGGACTGCAAATCTACTATGATGCCTTGTTTGCTATCTGCTGTTTATGTTTTTAATTTGTCTGTGGAGGATATCTTCACTAACTTAGGCTGTCTCTTCTGTGTTTGCAGGCTTCATAGCATTTTATACATACCCTGAGCTGGCTAAACGGGTGAAAGTGTTCTTTGCTCTGGGCCCAGTAACTGTATGCCTACATGCTACAAGCCCTCTGGTTAAGATAACAAATCTTCCTGAACCACTGCTCAGGGTATGTATTTTTTCCTTCTAAGAGGTCCAATGCCTGACTAATCTTCACAGGATTCCCTCAGCCTGAGGCCAAGTGTTCCCAAACAAGTGACATGCTGACACTGAGCTTAGGATGAATTGAGTGCTCTCAGAAAAAAACTGTTCACCAAACTCTGTGGTAAAAAGTGTTAGGATATAGAGATTTTAGCAGGAGCTCCCAAACTTGTGAAACTTTGTCCTGTTTCAGGATTCCTACTGTTTAGCTAAAATTTTGCAGGCCTCATGCAGGAGGAGCTAAAGCAGAACTGCAATAGCAGACATGACAATGTCTAGGACTTTAAAAATGAGTAGGCATTAAGGTCAGCACACTAGATATGGAAGGATAGCTTCCTTGAGGATTTCTGATTGTAATATGAAGGAGGAAGAACAAATTATGTGCTGTGGGGAAGAGGGTGTTCTAAGGGGTACTGTGAGGGTAAGCTCTTCCAGCACTCCTTGAATACTGAGTTATGAAGGCTAGGCTTTTAGCCACGATTTTCTGCATAAAATTCTTCTGTAACAAGAACAAAAAGTGTTGCACTTTTCCTTTCCCTCAGCTAGCACTTGGCTGCAAAGGAGCTGCACACCAGATTGAATTTCTGAAAGGACCTGTGACACAGCTCTGTACAAGCCTGGATAAGTTTTGTGCCCATGTTCTCTGTTACATAGCTGGAGGCAGTGTAAAAAATATCAACACGGTGAGTATATGCAAGAACACCTACTCAGAGCAAAACTAAAGAGATTTTGGCAGTTGCCCTCATGCACTATACCCTTGTCTAGTTTCTATCACACAGGTAAATGTGCATAAACACAGAATAGTTCTCAGCAGACTGAGAATGCCAGGAATTGTATATTGTAAACAGTGGCAACATGACTAGGGCTGGTGACAGGTGGGACCAACAGCCAGGCACATTCCAATGCCAGAAAGGAAGAACTGAGTTCAAACTAGAGCTATATCGCATATGTCAGGATGTACCCTCTTTTGGGGCTAAGCCAACCAGATTTTTGTCACACACAGATGTTCTTTAAAAAGAGAAAATGAGTGATGGAGCCAGATTTCTTGGCAATACGGTTACCTGTTTCCTTCCTTAACATATAGACACTGGGGTCCTCTGAACACTGAAATAGCTAAAAGACAGAAGAAAAACCTCTTCTTCCCAATTTTCAGATTATTTGCACCAAAACTTGGTCCCAAAGAAGTACTGTAAGTGGCATTTTCCTGGTTTTGTTGGCCTTAACTGGGCTCAACAGCTCAATCCACAAGATGTAGAGCTACAGAAAGCCCTTCCACTGTGCTGAGGAGTGCAGCACACCTACAGTGGGATTCACAAACACTTGTGCATCACTCAGAGGGGACAGGAGAGACAGCAGTTTTCCCTCTGCTTGCCAATATATGGATGCTGTGGTGCCAGTCCCCTTTACAGTGGCCAAAGTATGCAGAAGCTGGCTGGTATAATGTTTATTACTGCAGTGTCTATAACAACTGGGCCTATTTTTTTCATCTATAATCCTTCTTAAAAGCACATATGGGAAAGCAGTTAGACTCAAAGGTTCAATGTAAAATCAATTTCAGCTTTTGAATTGCAGAGTTAAACCATTAAGGATATTTCCTGCCTTACTTAAGTCACTAATGTGGTTCTCAGAGCAAGATAACATAGCTGAGGAAGAATCCAGGGAGATGGAATTGGGACATCTCCTTAACAGAACTGTAAAAAATGTTTTGTAAGCTGACTTCTTTAATATTAGAAACTCACTTTCTTCACAGTTTTATTCTGTCACAGCAGTGGGTCTCTGTCTTTATAAAATTTCTGCTTTCTCTCCAGAGTCGAGTAGATATGTACGTAGGACATTCCCCAGCTGGAACATCAGTACAGAACATTCTTCATTGGCGACAGGTATAACTGCACTGACATGTAAACAATCTCTTACTACTGATTTTTATGCAACTTACAGCCTGCAGGGAAATCCAGAAGCTTTGGATTTGGGAAACTGACCATCATACCTTCTCACCTACTGCCATGAGCACCTGCACATTTAATATGATCCAGAATATAGATGTGCTCCTGAAGACAAAGATTCCCAGCAGCCAGTCCCACAGGACACACCAAGCCAGGAAATGGACACAAACCATGAACAGCTGGTGACTCTATGGTCTATTTTGCCAGCCTCTAACAAAATCAAGCGGCTGCAAAGCAAACACAGATACAGGAAGACAGAACAGCAAAGGCAATGCACCAGGCAGATTTTTAGCATGTACTTAAATCCTGGAAGCAAAGGTTTTCTAAAGTGACAGACAGTGGGTTTCTCTCATCCTTTATTACACACCACTCACAAGTGAAATTACTCATCATGTTTGTGCAAAAAATTAAATTACCAAAACAAACAAATAACTCCAGGTATTCACTCACCAGTCCTGCAAGGCATATTACACAGGACTTGTAATAGTCCTGACACATTATAGACGTTCAGGTTCTCTTTCCATGTGACAACTGAACCCAACTCTGCATGACAAACAGGGACCCCAACTTTAGTTACCTAAGATAATAAAGCAGAATTTCAGGTAACAAAACATACTGAGGGTGGAGGATAAGGATCAGGACAGAAAGTTAGCAAGAGAAAAGGCAAGGATGCCACTTACCCTGGGATCTATCCTCAGGACCCTGGAAGCCTGCAACCAGAGAAAGGTGTGGGGGTAACTACAGTCCACTACCTTGACTTAACTCACAGACAGGAATATGCCTCCTTCACTCTACTCCTTCATCTCTCATCTCTTTCATTTTGCCTATTCTTTTAACAGCTAGCACATACAGACCAGTTTCAAGCTTATGACTATGGCTCTAAGGAAAACTTGAAGAAATACAACCAGGTAAGGCAAAATGGCTTCCCTCAGAACTTATTCTTGGGTCTTGGTAAAACTGGTGATAGAAAAATTCAAATTTTAGTACCTGTGAGTACTAAGAAGGAGGAGAGCAGTCCCACATAATGTTTCAGCTGAATAACACACAGGTGTAAAAGTCTATTCACAAACAAGGCAGAGATAGACTCTTACAGACAATTAACAGAAGTTCATTTTGCCTCCCCTGCTGATACCTGATACTGATACCACGATGTGGTCAATGATATGTCAGCTTACATGTCATTCCAAAATTAATAAGAACCACATCCAAGTCCTAGAACTGGATGAGTAGAGCTCTTCACCTGCCCAAAAATCCTCAAAGCCTGCCTTTCGTTTAAGAGAGGAAGTGGATCTCACAGCTACAGTGACCTCTCCAGTGGACTGGCAATCATTTCACTTTTAACCAGCACATTTGACTTTCAGTGTCCTGAGCTGTACCAAAATGCTGTTTTTCACAAACAGAAATGCTCCAGAGCTACAATCAGTCACTTCAATCTTGCACACTCAGAAATTTTCTAGGGTGAAATCATAAATGACCAAATTATATCCTTTCCACTTCAGTTTCAAACATGAAAACTAAGACCAAAAGTTGCAGTCTGTGCACCCCAAAAAACTTATAGATTTCCTGACCCTGAATACACACAGGAAAAATCTCCACAGTCCTTGACTGATGAATACTGACTGTTCTTTCCATGCCCACACCTCTGAAGAGCCCAAGCCAGGACCAAGCTGCAAGATTTAGCCCTGCTTTATAGAAAAAACAAGAATAGGATGGGTCATTCCATTGACAGAGAAAGGGGTTAGGGAAATGAACAATTAGAGGGTGGCCTTCATCATTATGGTTGTACTGTAGGCAGTGCAGAAGCAAAAGACAAAGAGTGGTGCTTGCACAGAAACCATTCTCTAAACACAACTTTGATACAGCAGCACTCACTCAGGTCTCCTCCCTGTCTTACAGACTGCTCCTCCCGTGTATAAGATAGAGGAGATAAAGATACCAACTGCTGTTTGGAGTGGTGGACAAGACAAATTTGCAGATCCAAAAGACATGGCAAGACTACTTCCTCGGATTACTAATCTCATTTACCACGAGAATTTTCCTACATGGGGACATCTTGATTTCATCTGGGGCCTTGATGCAACTGAGAAAATGTATCTGAAAATCATTGAATTAATGAGGAAATATTTTTGAAACCATGAGCAGAGTGTTGATTGTAAAAACCTCCAAAATTTCTATTTGGCAATAAGGGTGGTATCTGGGGAAGAGGTAAACACACAGGCACACATAATGGATACATCTATAGATATGTATTTATTTCTTGCTTTCCTCATAATTTGAGTGTTTCCATGGTGTTACTGTGACTGGTGTCTTCCTGAGAAGTCAGAGGTATGCAAGAATGAAAGCTGAAAATACGAATATATTTGAATACATACTGCAGGGGTCACTGAATTTCAACGGTTTTTATTTTTTCGAGACTAATTTTCCTAAGCCAAAATTCTGTTGTTCTCAGATAGATCTTATTTACCCAATTAAGGCATTCTCATGTCCAATTTTTGTCTTCCTATGAAGACACAAAAGTATGATTTGATCTTTGCTCTGTTGAAATGAACAATTTTGTTTAAATTAAATTATTGATCCCCTTGACAGAGAACCTGTCTTTTTTTTTTTCCCTTCTCAAATTAACCTTTAATGGCAACACAAGCAAGAGCTCTTCAACCACAAGAAACTGAGCAGATAATAATAGATGGCTACAAAACATCAAGGAATCTGATCTCAAAAAAAATTGATATAAGTATTCCTCTTCCCTCCATGCCTAAGAATCTCTCAAATGTTAGTTCATACACCCTGAACCTCTCACAGTTTCAAAGACCATGAATGGCAGCTGTGGAATAAGAAGATGTAGACTCATCTAGCAAGGTGCACCCCAGGCAATACAGCTTCCACCCTATGAATTATTCTTCACACTGACAGTGAAGCTGTTGCAAGCACTCTGAGCTCTCAGCATTCACTTTTACATAGCTCTGTGTCTGGGCCATTTTGATTCAAGCAGTTCCTAAAACATGGCAAAGCAGTTGAATGTTTTCTCTTTCTGGCCGTTAGCCCTAAGAGATAGTGTCTTCATAATCCATGCAAGTGCCTCCCCTCTTCTCACCTACAAGCTGATCTGGAGTGTTTGTCCCCAGAATGCACACAAAATGTTCATTATTACAGGCTCCAACAAGGAGCTTTGTTTCATGGGATGTTTCTGGCTGCAGCTTCAAGCTCATCTTGTCCAGCCAAGACCCTTTGTAGTTGGAGTTGATATCCAATACAATAGTTACAGTGAAAAATATATCTGTCTTTACAACACAGGAAAAGTACACTAGCTTGTCCTCATACCTACTGTAGCACCCATTAGCAATGCTGTACTGCACTTCTGACAGCTTACAGGAAAAGGCCAAAATTGTCAACAAAAATAAAGATCCATTAGACCAAGGAGGCACAACAGAGCAGCATATGAAAGGAGTTTCCCTTTTATTGCTGCATTATTAAATCACAAAGCACTGGGCCACTTTAGTATGTTGCTTTTTACTGCAGGTTTTCTTCTACCTTCACCTAGGCAAGAGAAGACTCGTGGATATATTATTATTGGTATTATCCCCTGCTGCATGCACCACTCTGTACAGCATGCTATCCTGTCTAGTCCCATGGGAATGGTACATCTGGTTTCCATCAACAGCATTTCATTTATTGACTCTTTTTTTTTCTTTATTACACTGTTTATATTGGAAAGGTAGTCAAGAGACCTGTTTCTCTACTGAGCCAAACATATTTTCTTTACTATTTCTTAATGTATTAAAGTGATCTGGGAATTTACTTTCTTTATGGTCTCCAGCAAGGCATTGAATCTCTTTTTGCTGTTTGTTAGATAAAAAAAAAAAAAGAAGATAGTCCTACTCTTTGTAGCAACACAGTGAGAATTAAGGTGTGTGAAAATTGTAGGAAAGATGGAAGGAGGAAGGGCTCAACTGAGAGATTTGTTTTCCCAGCCCCTCCCATTGTAGAAAGAGAAATACCAAGAGGAAGGGTACCAGACCTTTTATAACCGTTGTAGCATATTGTTTAGTTCCCCTATGGAACAAGTAACACACGCTCTAAATAATATTTTATTTTTGCATTGGCTGCCAACCATCATATGCAATGTTTAGGCTTCCAGATATTTTATAGCTAGCTTTCAAAATCCACAGTCTGCAGAAGTCAAGTAATAAAGCTGATAAAGCAGATGGGAAAGGCAATATTTTGAACACTAATGTAGTAATTCATGGCTTAGTAAAATAATATGAACTTCTTTCAGCCCACTCATGGCCATGGGGTACTGACAAATCTCACACAAAATTGTCCAAGTCTGCAGCAAGGAATGGGTGGAGTCTTTTTCAAGTGTCAGCCCTCATCCTCTGCAGGACTTCTGCTGTTGTGAAAGGTGGATTGTCAGATGAGGTAATTTTCTGCATGTTTGAGAGTCCTTGATGGCTAAGAATCTTTTCTTATCATGCTTTCAATGTTGTGGAACTGTAATCTTCTTGCTATATCTAAGGGAGTCTCCCCATCCTGAAAGAAACATATGAAGCACATTACAATATGATAGATATGGGTCAAGTACAAAGAGATTTCCTAACTTTGCCACTTGTGTAAGGTCCCCTGTCACTTCTGCTCTAAAATAAAGGTTTCAGGACATGCTGAGCCTATTACTGCTCTGACTGAAGAAAGGAACAGAGACCTCCCCTGCAGTAGGGAAAGCCTTTCCACTGTTTCCTGGGGGTAATATCCAAATGTAGGGAGCTCAGCTAAGATTTTATTTCAAGAGCTATATAGGTAATACACTGCTCACCTCAGCTCAGTAGTGGATACTCCCAGGTCAATATTGATTTGGGCAACACTTGAACTGTTCTGGTAACAGAAGCATCTTGACTTATCCTCTCAGAAGAGGATAAGCACAAAAACCACCTAGAAAGACTGTTATCCCTGCCCAGCAGCCTATATCTTAGGAACAATTATAAAGTAGCTCTGAGCTAAGAAGAGGCAACACAAAGATAGCTAAGAGATGTGCTAACCCAGGGGACATTCAGGCAGAGCTTACTGGTAGAAATCCAGCAGTGAAGGATTCATACTCTAAACTTGCTCTTGTCAACAAAGGCAATGGAGCAAATGTTTCATACCAAAGAGGAAACAAATGGCTGCCAGGAAGCTGTGCACCCTTTTCTTTAAACTGCTGTGCACCAGCTAAGGCCTGCAATGTGCTTACTGGTTGGCCACCACGACAAGCAAATACATTTATCAACTTCACCTTCTTACCTGATTCTTTACAGAAGTATCTGCATGCGCTTCAAGCAGTAGAGGAATGACTGATTGGTTTTTCATTTCACAAGCATAGTGAAGGGCTGTGCTGCCAGACTAAAGGGAAACAGAAGCAGATTAATTTTATTTCTGTGACTTCTTTAGTAGAGCTTAGGTAAGTAGGACTACCTGTAGCATTATCAGTTTTCCCCTAACAGCTGGATGCAAAACACACATACCATTTCTTGTCACAATACACTACACAGTAAAACAAATATATTAACATGAGAAAAACAGGAAGAAAAAATTCATTCCTTCCCTGGGATGCAACTGCTAAAACAGGTTTGATACATTAGCAAGAAGCCAATAATTTCAGAGGACCACATGAGCTTGATCTCAGAAACTGCATCTTAAGCAATACTATTTGCTTGCACTTCAGTGTTTAAGAATTTCATTGCTGATAAAGCTGGTGTTTCTCCTTTTCTACCTTAGAGGAGAGGAGCTCTTTACCTCACCCAAGTAGGCTAGTGGATACATAACTGTATATGGCAGATCAGCACACTCTGAAGAGCAAGAGAAGACACAGGGCCGTGCCCTGTAGCCCACAAATCTGTTCCAGTTCAAAATCTTATAAATGCTGATAAATTTAGATGTTTATATCACTAGAATCTTTACAGAATTGGGTATTTAATACATAAGTACCTCTTATGGATTCTCTTATGAAGGCATTATTCAGAAAGGGAGGATTAGTTGATCGGTGGGGAATTATTTCTGTATACACTATAAATCTATTGCCTAAGTGTAAAGCAGAAACACTGAATCCTCCTGGTACATCAGTCAGTTCAGTCCCTGATGCTCCTACTCCGACTATATTGCTAGAAGGTTCTCTACTCTGTTTTTAGTATTGTTTCCTGCATGTGAGCCACATTTGCATTTGCATAAACCCACTTACAGAGTCTGCAGCATTCACATCGACTCCAGCCCTAAGCAACATCTTGACCAGGTATTCATTCTGCTTTGTCTTTGAGACCTGTTTGGTGCAAGGGAAAGAGTAACACAGTAAAACAGTTCATCTGCATATAGTCTTGAGTATATTTGTGCTAAATACCAGGATTTTTCCAAAAAGAGGCATGGTCTCTGGAAATGTCAGACTGATGCAGTAATACAAATCTGTTACTGCACCAGCTACAGTCACAGCAAAATCCCTGCTCCTACTGTTGTACACATTCAGTCTTGCTTTAAGAAAGCAGTCCAAATTCTATAGAGGTTCCTGGCCTGAAACACTGCCATTAAAAATATGTTCAAGAGAAAGATACAGGATCATTCTTGCTTCCATGCAGACTCACCATGAGCAGGTATCCAATAAGCATAACTGGCATGAGGATTATGATGAGCACATAGTCAAGGAAGGTAAAGCGTTTTCTCACAGCATAATGGAGGCAAGTGCGGCCCTTCTAAACACAAAGTAACTCTGATTAGTACCAGATTCAGTGATCTCACTTTGCTTAATATTGACAAGAGCAGACCATTTCAAATTCCACAAGCTTTCTTTTAGACTATCTAATAGAAAAATCTGTGATTTTCAAGCAGAAATAGACATATGCATCTTGCTTCCCTCAAGCAGAAGCACATTTAACACATAGAGGATCATGGAAATCAGGCTACACGTGCAAGGAGGATGTGGGATCCAAAAGGACTCCATGAGGATGTTGGCAAACTTGGGCCTGGCTGCAGAAGTTCAAAGGAGATAGTGGGTGTCCCATGTGGCTATTGCTGCCACACAGCAATGTAAATCAGCAGGAGGAATCACCAGAGCCCCCCTTCTTAGGGAGGGGCTGGCTATTCAAGCAAGGACATGTGAGAGCTTAGGAAATCTCTTTTGGGACATCAGAGAAAAACAGGAAAATAGCAATTACTACCACAGACTACTATTGAGAACAGAGTTGAAAAAAAAAATCTTTGAGTACTGAATATACCAAAGCAACTAAAGGGCAGGTCTATCAAGTTTTGTGCTACAATGTTAAACTTGCTACGTTATAAAAATGGAGCAGGACATAGGGCCCCAAAAGAAGGAGAGAAGCCTTTTTGTTCCAACTGTTGCTTCACATATCCTCAGTAGGACTCAAACTTGAGGTTTGTCTGTGCTTGCCAGTGTCCCCACTGGCACTCCAGTAATCTGAAAGGACAGTCCCACAAAGGAAGAGTCAGTGGCTACTTACCTTATTTCTGAGGTTGACATCAGCATGTTTTCTAAGAAGATAGTTAACTATCCTGTTGTTTCCTTGTCTACATGCACAAATTAAGGGGGTGTCTCCACTGAAGCTGTCCTGGACATTCAGATAGCTGCTGTTGCGCTCCAAAAGGAGATGAACTTTAGTGTAGTCGTTGCTATAAGCTGCCTGACAGATGGGCTGAAGGGAGAAGATAATATTGATCAGCACGTGTTTCACTAAGAACTTCCCGTTCTGGCTTACTACTCACACACCCTAAATACTTGTCAAAGGCTGTAGTTCTTGATGCCTTCCAGAAGATGGTGGTAGGAGACACTCCTGCAGCTGCTACACAGCTCTCAGCCCTCAGCCCCAAAGACATAGCCTTTGCACCGTGGAATGGATTTTCTGTTCATTTTGGATGCTGTTTCTATAATCCGGGAAATAAATCCTGTTGATTTGCAGCCATTAGGGGAAAAAAAAAAAAAACAAAACAACTAAACCCCCCCTCCCCAAAAAAACCGGCTTCTCTTCTCTCAGTCACTGTATTAAGCAGCAAGCAGGGACAAGCCCATGTGCCTGAGTTTACATCAGGCTTTCCCGTTGGCTGAGCACTGAGCACTGAACAGAAGGAGCCAGTCCTGACTCATCTCTTCCCAGAAGAGGACTACATTTCAGGTGAAAGTTGAAAAAACAAGCCCCCATCAATTTTTCTTTTCTAGACCTTAAAATATCTAAAAAAATGCATGCCAGCGTGCCCACAGGTCAGATCCTGCTTGGCTTTTGAGAACTGCTTGCTGGTCAGCTTTTCACTCAGTATTTCTACACATCCTTGATCTAAACTGCAATTCCTTCCCTCTCCAGTGGCAAGAAGTCAGACTAAGGAGAAGCAGAGAAGGGCAGGAGTACTACAAGTTCCTAACAGCCTAATACAAGCAGAAACTAACATTTAGAGTTGGGGCAGACTGGTAGCATTTGAGTTCTCCAGTCAAAAACAGAATAAGTCTTTCTTTTCTTTGATACTGAGGATTTTACCCAACATTTTCCAAAATATAAATTTTCTTTAAATATTAGCTGTAGTTTTCCTCTCCATTCTCCTTTTTTTCACATCCTAAATACTCTATATGTAAAAGATCTAGTCCTGAACTCTGAGCTCTTTCCTCACTCCTCCAGTTTGTTCTCTCCCCTCTGTCCTCCCCTCTACTCCCACACTTTCCTGCCTTAAAAATATTCATCTTGTTTACAGTTTTCCAGCCAAACTTTGATCTACAACACAGGTTTATCTCCAACATAATTACTGCTTAGTTTTCTGGACAGCTGCGTAAGAGAAGTGATTTGTTTCCGAAGAAAGTATTTACATGCTCACCAGACCTTGCACCACTTCTTGTTTTGTTTTTGTCAGACAAAAATCTACAAAGAACACATGCCATACTCATTTTGGTGTGATTTGCACACAGGTGCCATCTAAAAGATCAGTTTTCTCTAGAACCTTGCTCTCTGTCATGTTGGTGTCTAGTGCTATATCTTCATGTCCAGGAAAGAGAAGATCCTGTGGAGTCTGTCTGCACCTCTGATTTCCCTACCACTTTTGTTTTTAGGTATTGCTTTGCTTATTTAAAGCTGCAGGAGATTTGTTCTTTCTTGCTTGAATATCTTTTCAAATCCCAGTCATTTACCATATACATTTACACCTTTCTAGGCTGGTTTTGCTCATTCAGCAGCTCAAGGATATGCTTTCCTGCTTTTCTTTCTGTACTGCCTCCAAGACTTTTACTGACTATGTGGTTAAACCCAAGGCATTTCTCACTGATACTCTCATTGATCCATGGGATCTTTTTTCCAAACCTTACACTACTGCTGAACTCAATTCTAGAGCCATGAACAATGATGGCACACAGACCCCTCCCAAGGAGACCACATTGTTTGGGGCTGAGGTCATGCACAGAGATCAGCACACACAACTCACACAAACCAGCTCTTCTCAGAAAACACCCAGGGCACAGAGAATGTAAGGAAGCAGTTCTCATCCATATCAACAACTAATATCTGGGAAACTGATGTATTGAAAGTATCTTTTGAATCTTTATTATTCCCCTGGAGTGCAAGTTGTTTGTAGAAATTATTCTCTCTGCATTAACATGTTCCATTCATGTTTAAAGAAAAAAAAAAACAACAAAGCAACACAAACTTTTTCCCCATTTATGGGAAAAGATCTCATGTATGGGATCTTTTTTTGAGGCCTACTCTGCTAGTTTTTATTAATGAAAATACCTTTTAGTCAAAGAAAGATGAAAAGTACCACAGACCAAACTTGTAATATACCTTCCAAATTGGCAAACATGACTCCATGGCTGGAAAAGAAAACACAGTAGCAGAATATTTAAGTAAAGGAAAAAGTAGTATCAACAACTACAAGTTCATAATATCAATAAGTATTCAGAAAAAAAATGTGTTAGGAAAGTATAAAGATAATGAAAATTCCAAATGGCTGGCAATCAGCCACTTGTCCAAGAAAGAGAAATGCTATATTAGACAGTGTCTCTCACAGAAAGAGATGTTACAGAGGTCACTTTACTGGGATAGTGTATAGATTTCTTGTAATTTGGGTCCAAAAATGAGACCAGACCATGGCAGGAACATGAAACATCTCTATAACTGAGAAATATGAAGAGCCTGAAGAAAGGTTGATTTGCTTAGCTGGGCTAGGGAGAGACGGCACTGTCAGGGTCCCAAAATAAATTAAAGGGTCAGTGTTAAAGAAGATCAATTAATTTCAAGAAACACAGTAAAATAGGTGATACATCGGAGCAAGAAATTTAGCATGTAAATTAGAAAGAGATTTGTATTCTTAACCAGAGTAAAGTAACAACACAGGCTTCCAGTAGCAACAGATTGGACAAAAACCTGCCTGGCCCCAGGCTGGGGCTTGAGCATGTGCCAGGATTTCTGTGGTTGTGAAACCTCAGCCACAAATCTCTTTTCCACCTCTCACTATTTTTGGGTAGTCACTCTGGCAACCCTATCTAAAGGAGGACTAACTGTGCTTAAAACTGTTTCAGACTATTCCCCAAGTTTGCTCATAAGACAATAATAGAAATTCTTACTAAGGGATAGACAGCATCTATCTTGAGTATCAGCAGGGAGGCCAAGTATGGAGTTAGAACAGTGTTAGGTACAAACAGTATGTTCCATCCAAAACCCAAGAAAACATATTTCCTTTAAGTCTACAGAAAAGCTTGTAGGATAAGAGACTGGAAAAATCTCACTCAGTTTTCTACAGTGTTAGAAGATTGCCTCAGAAGTGATACGACTTAACAATCTGTTTCATATTTGTGTTATGGTTATGACTGTTGCTATGCTATTTTTATCCACCCATCATACACAAGAGAGAAATAAGTACTCAGAATACCTGAGCTTCACATGCAAGGTGCAAGCCATACCCAAAGAATCCAAAGTTCATGGGCTCATGCTCAGCTGTGGCAAGGAGCAGGACTACATGATCAGAAGTCTGATGGCAGTGGAGGACAGCCAGGAGAGCTCCTGCAGCTTCCCTTGTTCCCAAAGATGCACTGGTAACTGAAGCATAGATTTGTCTATGGAGTCTCCTTTAGAGATGTCTGAAAAGAAAAGTGCTCCTACAATAACAAATTCTGAAGAAAGCAGCAGTGGGAACCGAGTTTCTCAGCTTGTGGAGGAGTGGTTTGCAGTCCAAGACACAGAATGGCTACTCTTGCCTACATCACATCATTTATAAATCCCAGTGTCCTGACCACCCCAGGGACTCACAACAGACCTGGCTCACCTCCATAAAGCAGCAGGGCAGATCCAGCACTGGCACAACAAACACTGCACCCAATACAGACACAGGCTCAGGTCTGAATGGAGGGGGAAGAGAAGCCACAATTTCAGCTTAGGTGAAGAGGAAGAGAGAGCCTCTCTGAGGGCCTCCCTTCACCTCTGCTCTCATTCCCACTTCTGCAGCACCAGCCAGCATTCAGACAGGGTGCACAGGATGAACCTGACAGTGTGACTTTGCACAAAACATACAGTGCAAGGAAGGGAAGAAACCAGAATCCTTTAGCCCTCACCAGAGATGCCTTTTCCCAGCCATAGAGTCAGGGCTAATCGTGAGCTAGAGCACAGTCTGACCAGCTCAAAAAAAAAGCAGTGGGCAGATACTGAAGAATGGAAAGTAGAATTTGAAGATTAGATATGCCAATGATTGAAATCTCTGCTTGTACAATACTTCTTCTTCTGCAAGCCTTTCAGACCAGGATTTAATTGTTCAGTATATAAGGCTTCAGGAAGGGTGGGAAGAACTCACAGCACACACAAGGGTTTTCATGGCTGACAGCACTCAGTACCAGATCGCCAAATAAGGGCTGCAAGAAAAGCAGCAACACTTTCACTATCAGGAAGGATAGTTATAGAACCGATTTTTTTATTTTTTAATCAATTGTGGAATATGTCAGGTCCTAGTAGTTTATTCAGATCCAGATGAATGCCACATCTGAAGCTGCCTGCTGTTTTCAGAGTTTCTTGTGTCACTCTCTGCTTAGCTTTGCTGAGCTAGTGATAAATCTCCAGCTATTTAGCAAGTTCTACCATACATGAACTAAAGGTTAAAGGCACAGTATGAAGAACAAAGTATTCAACCAATAGGCAGGAGGTGAAGGTAAAGCCTGTCTTGCAATTTGGAGAGCAATTTCAGTTTATAATTGCTTCCTTCTTTAGAACTCCAGAGGATTGCCAAAGTTACATCAAGTTTTGCAATTGTTTAGAAAAAAGGAAGATGCTTTGTAATGTCAAAATATTCTGAACCAACTCATAGCCTCTTCCTTTGCATTAAAATTATACCAAAAGCATGCTATGAACTTAACAGGAAAGTCTAAATTATGTTTAAGATGCAGAATGGTACACTAATATCCAATACATTCTTCTCAGAAAGGGCAACTTACAATTCTTTATTTTCAATTCCCTAGCTTTCTATCCTGGATAAATGAACCATAATTTACCCAGAAAACTGTATCTCAAAATGTGTAAAGAGAGAAAATAAATGTATATGAAAATATTAACTAATAAGTATGAAAAATGCAGACAGCATTTGAACATTCTTTAAACACCTGTGTAATTAAGCTAGATGACACTGGTCTCCACTGCAATACTATCTCAGAGTAGGAGATCTGGAGAAAGGCAAGAAATCCTTTCAGAATAAGCTACAGTCTATTCAGCCAATCACTTTGTGATGAACAGATTCAAGCTCCTTGTAATACTGAAAGAGGAGATAGTTGATTTTGTTGAATAACCTTTTAGAAAAAAAGAGTGGCTTTCAGAATAGAAGTGTAACCTTTAAAAGCAACAGCTATGTAATGCTACCTTCAGAAGAAGAAACACAGTGCAACACACTCTTTTCACAGTCACAAAGGACCAAAATCCTCATTTGCTCCCACACATACAAACGCGAAATTTACAACAGAATATGTTTAATAGAATTTATGCAAACATACAGGAAAATATTAAATAAACCGTAGTTTAGGGACAAACCCATGAAGATAAGAAGAAAAAAATTTACCATCCTAAAACAATATGGGAGGAGCAGAAGGGTTTCTTAGACGTTAGCTTTATTATCCATATTCAGTGTAAGCCAAGGAGTTGTCTGCTTTTTGCAAAATTGTTTGTTGCTTGCACCATGTACAGCATCATTCTGATCTCAACACAGAACAACAGAAAATGTTGAACACATACTTTGTGAAGCCACAAGAATTATGCTGGGTATTGCATTTTCTTTGCTTCTATAAACAATACTACTGACAGCTTGTAAAAGACAAAGGAAAATATTTTCAAAGGGAAAAACCTTCCGGATCCCTAGAAGGCAGTGTATGGGCAGCTGCAAAGGGAACAGACCAAGCCCAGTGAATATCCATACCTTTAACAGCATCAGTAACTGCAGGAAATGGTCACGTACCTCTGAATAAAGTATCCCCATGCCTATTCTTCACTCTGGAGCTCTTCTTGTTCAGCAGTCCAGCAAGACACCCTCACTTGAAGGTGCTTGAGCTTGTTTGAATCTGGTTAATAGTTAACTTTAAAGCATCATTTTTTCTTAAGCTACCTTTCCTCTTAGTGCTTTCTACTTAGTAGCAGAAAACAATTGTCTTCAGAAGCCCAGCCCAGGGAGGTAAACAGGAGAGCAGCAGCTTATGGGAAACTGACGGAACAAGTTACAACACAGAAGCATTTTCCTTTGTCATTTTTGCAATTACATCCTCCACTTACCTAAAAAGGAAAGTAGCAAAACAGGTTGAGGAGAGGAGAGAGAGAGAGAGAGAGAGAGAGAGAAGGGAAGAAAGTTTCACAGGTAAAGAAATGGAGGAGTGAAAAGAATAAAGAGCATGAAATCAAAAACTTGAAATAATGAAGAACTGTACCTAGTTTGCCACCCAAGCTACTGTTGACTAAAACACATTCCAAATCTTCTGCAAGAACACCTCAAAAGCCTGTCAGGAAAAGGGAAGCAATTAAATCCCACGCCATTAATGAAAGCTCCCAGTGTAATTAGTCTCTCACTCTTTAATTAAACAGGCTGGCCAATTACATCACTTTTGCTCAGTCTTCTCCTTCTAGCCCAGCCCAACCAATGAATATGATTTATGTTTAACCTGATAATTTTATATGCTAATTGAGAAGAGAATTATTGCTGATGGCCCTGAGGACAAGATGCTGAGAGCATTTCTATACTATACTCAGTCTTTCAGTCCTTCTGGGCAAGGCTTGTGTATTTCAAATGCCTGCATTCACCTCAAAAACATCTTTTCCTTTTATAGTTTAAATCACGTTTCCTGTATTTCAGGCAGATTTTAAAAAAATGTTTTAAAAAATATGCATGGAAGCATGTATCTGAAATCCAAGCCCTCTGCCTTGCATTTGAGAACTTCTATTTCCTAATAATTTTCATATTTATTCTCAGTGAGGTGGAGGACCATATAAAATTACTTGTTCTATCTCCAGCCTCCTCTCATTAAAGTAGTACAACATCACTGGCTGTAGCGTTCATTTGCTGGCACCAGTTGTAACCCTTTCAGTGGCTGTTTGTCTCAAGAAAATTAGGCTGGCTTGTAACAGACACAGACATAACACCTACCTGTGACAGACTCACTGGGATCCTCACGACAGACTGATCTTTCAACTTCTGGTGAATATGCTGTTGGACTAAGGACATGGAAGAGTGGTAACGCCTCAGAGGTGGCGAGGTCTTCCTCACCACTATCTCTTGACATCAAGATCCTAAGATATTCCCATCCTCCTGCATCTACTGATCTGCTTGTCAGAATTTATAAACTACAGCATGTTGAAAGAAATACTGAATTACTAAGATGCTACATAAAACACCTTAGTAGTTTAATGAATCCATTCCTAACAAACATAAATAAAGGTATGGTAATCTGAAAAAGTGTTAAGTACAACAGCAACAACAACAACAAAGCCCATCTTCCTAAGAAAAGTGTAAATTACCATTTAATGGAGCATCAAATCCCAGGTCCTCTGGAAAAGCACTGAGTGAATACTTTGGTCAGAGCATCCACTGAAGAACAGTTAAGCAGCCCGGCCATGATGAGGTATGAAATTCATGCAAATGTATAAAGTCACAGGTTCACTTCTGCTTAAACTATTGCTTCAGTGCTCTTTGCCATGCTTATAAATCAAGATTAGAGTCCTGATTATTTTTCTTTTTTTTTTTTTTTT